>CM076583.1:568166649-568630108 GCA_034641835.2 Pinus albicaulis | reverse complement strand
CTTACAACTATGTGCTGGTGCAGACTCCTACCAGCATGCAGGCACCCACCTGTGCTCGTTTACCAGCCTCTCCTGGAAGGGAGCTCCAACCCCCTGACTCATTTACCAGCCTCACCTGGAAGGGAGATACCACACCCTGACTGAAGGATACAACCCTCAGCACCAATATGGACCACGTTTCATCAATTTTCATACTGGATCCAAATCTTCTACTAGGACACCACTTGCAGGCCACGTTTCATCATATTTTCAGACTGGACCCATTACATACTTTTAAGCTCAACCATACATTACCAACAGATACTTACCAATTCAGACAACACAGATCAGATAGCAGCAGAACAGATCAGATGTTTCATACCCCATGCTTCAGCAAACCCTAGTTTGCATACGTGCTTTCACTTTACTGATGTCATGTATATACGCGATTTTGTTTACACAAACCCGCGTATACTTCAGTACAAATTATAGAGCCAATTTTATTGCGCATACGCGCTTTCTCTTCAGCGAAGCCGCGTATGTATGCGCTTCCTCTGCGGCGAACTAGCATATATATCTTCAACTATTATAGAGCAGCATACTTCTTCAGATCAGATATTCAGTTCAGATTTTACCCTTTTGCCTCTGACAGATGTTCGCCTCAGTTCAGATCTAAGCCTTCCATGAACAGATCTAGAAAATACAAGTACAATACAGATCTAGATCCCCTTCTTCATCACTCCTTCATCGGTGCATCATACATTCAGATCTTTCATTCAACTGTAACCCTTTCCATTCAGATATACTCCAGAGAGAAGTATTCATTCAAGCTCAGACATCTTGCGCCCACTCACCTCCTTTGAACAATGAAATTCTTCTCCTTATATAGGTTTACCCAATTTCAATACCATGAGCCAAAACCACATTACTTCCGATGGTATTCCTGTACGGGGTCATTTAGACGAATTATTACCCAATACAATGGGTCAATACCATGGTGGTTACCCCTGGTTTTGCATTTTAAGAGCGCTTTTGCCCAGACGCGACTTCCCCTAGGCAAATCCACGTATGCCTAGAGACATACTCTTTTCATCAAGATTTAGCACATGCTGAAATCCTTTCTTCATTGCCTTCTGTACACACTGTAGATACATCAGATTTACTCCATCAAGAACATATTCTATCAAGCACAACTTCATCAAGTAGATTTCCATCAAGGACAACACATGTCAACAGTCGTATGTCTTCATCTTCATTCAGTGGGTTGCCATCAAGGACAACACTCTGCATCATATTGCCAGCACCTAGAATACAGCATGAAAAATCTGATGGAAAAACCGACAAACAACCAAAGGATGAAGGCAAAATCCCAGTCAAACAGGACTCCAACACACTCAGGCAGTCGAAAAAACAAAAAGAAACACACTGACCAGACCCAGAGAGCTCAAAACTGAGCGAACTCTAATGCCTCACAGGATTGGTGCGACTGTGAGGTTGTAACTGGCGCCAGAAAGAAATTGGCGCGGGTGATACACAAGCAACCTACGCCAATTGGCGCGACTGTCGAGCTAAAAAGCGCGCCAGTCGAGTTTCTCACCAAAAATAAAAAAGAACTACTCCAGAAGCAGATCAATGATATCCAAGCAAACCAAGAAGAAAAAAACAACAAAAGAACCCAGCCCACAAGGCTAACAAATTGTTGAAGAGGTAAATCCCCTCTGCGGACAGAGGCGATCCCTACTAGCCCAGAACGGGTCTAGCAACAATCATCAAATGCTACAGCGCAAGTTCCTAATTGCGAATAAACAAACCAACGATGGAGGCCTACCTGGAGTCCAACGCTATGATTCGTAGAAGAGACGGTGTTCTCTTTCCTTAGCCTCGGCAGATCACGATCCCCACGATCTCCATGAATGGACACCTGCACATGCAAGAAACAATACGAATACAAGCATAAAATCCAGAATACGCAACTATATATCAGTCAGAAAGGATATAACTCATCATCATCATAAACGAAAACCAGAGTGGAACCATAACCAGTAGTCATTCATTAATAAACAATCGAAAGAGAGTACAACCAATGTTCTGACGTTGAGGTCTCCTTCGGAGGGGTCACCAGTAGAGCACGTCTCGCAAAGCCTACCAAGGATGGGACAAGCCTCGCTAGAGTCTCTCGACGATAGTCTCCTTGCTTGATTTTGGCCTTAAGGGAAGAATGAGGGCTCTTGCAGCATAAGGCTCTTGGGAATTTGGGAACTTGGAGATTCAAGACTTGGGCACTTCAAGACTAGCTTGCAATGGAAATGGGCAAGCTTTTATAGATGGAGGAAGGGGAGTTGGGATCCCTATAATCGTGGGATTGGCCCTATCTTCAAGGAAGCTTCCATGAGAGGTGGCAAACCACTTCCCCTACATGGAATTCCCGGAGCCAAACCTCCCAACTCAAGATAGATAACAGTTTCTAAGTCTGTTGAAACGAAAATTCCGCCATTTTATTTAAAAAACACTCCTTAAATTGGCTGGCACGACTGCGACTCTGGGATAGAGCGCCAGTTGGCGTAGCCTATTTGAAGTATTTCCTTGATTGGCGCGAGTGATGAAATGCCCGCCCGCGCCAATGCAAAAAGGGGTGTTTTTATGGTTTTTTGCAAGGAGATGTCTTCAGGGAAATTGAAGCTCATGTTCAGGGGAATGCAGTGAAGGTGGTTTCAAGGCATAACACTACTCACAGGTCACAGAATGAGCCCTCCAATGTGCGGGACGGGGAATGGTAGGGACGGTGACAAATTACTGTGTAACAGACCCTTTCGGAGAGAGCCCTCTCTGACTTGATAGGGCTAGCTATCAAGTCAAAAGCTTGGTCTTTGGTTACCTCTGTTGGGATCTCTTCTTTAGCCTTAGATATAAGGTGGAGTGATAAAAAACCCATCACTAAAAATTCCTCCTGAAGTGCTTTTCTTATCTAATGTACTTCCTGCCCAATTTGCATCTGTGAAGCCTTGCAGCTTCACTCCCTCTATCTATTTATACCAAAGTCCAAACTGAGTGGTGTCTTTGAGGTACCGTAGTACATGTTTAACATCTCTGCAAAATAATTTGGTCGGTCAAGCCATGGCTTGGATCAACCGATTTATCACATAACACATATATTGTCTGTGTTCACCAGATACATGAGTGAACCCACCAAATGCATATACATAGTAGAATCCATTTCCTCTCTTGAAGTGGCATCCCCTTTCCTCCAGTTAGTCATTAGATGAGTCTCCATGGGTTTGCATATGTCCATTTGTAACTTATTAAGTATCTCGTTGGCATACTTCCCCTGAGAGACAAACAATTCCCCTTCTCTCTTCCATACTTCCAAACCAAGGAAATAGTGCATCAACTCCATGTCCTTCATTTTGAACTCTCTTACAGGGTCCTCCATGCAAGACTTGATAATTTGTTCATCACCAGTAAAAATCAAGTCACCAAAATGTAAGACTATAATCAATAATTTACCTTCTACTAAAATGTGGTTAAGGTTTGCATCTGCTTCACTTTTGGTGAAGCCCAAACTGGTGAGGTAGCTATCGATCCTAGTGTACCAAGCACGGGGTGCTTGCTTCATCCCATACAATTCTCGCTTGAGTTAACACACATGTGAATCTCTGTCGAAGGTATCAAATCCTTTAGGTTATTCAATGTACACCTCCTCATCAATAAATCCATTGAGGAATGTTGTCTTCACATCCATCTAATGGATCTTCGACCCCATCTATGCAGCCAGAGCGAGAATTGATATGATGGAAGAGTACCTTGCTACAAGAGAAAATGTCTCTTCATATTCAATACCTCTACCAAAGAGTACCCCTTGGCCATGAATCTGGCCTTGTGTTTCTCAATGCTTCCATCTACTACATGCTTTACCTTGTAAAGCCATCTCGAACCCAACACTGACTTGTCTGTAGGTCTTGGAACCACTTCCCAAACACAATTTTTGACAATGGAATCATATTCCTCTACCATAAGATCAAACCATACCATTTTCTTTATTTCTTCCTCAAATGAGGATGGTTATGTCTCTACTAGCTCACTCATCAAATAAAAGTAGCCAATGTACCTATATGGAGACCTCCTCTGCCTGCAATGTGATGTGGGTGCTACCACATTCTCTCTAGTATCCTATAATAATTTTTCAATTTCCCTGGTTTTGTTCCTTCCTTCCTTAGATATCTCTTCTTGAGTGGTTCTCTCCACTCTCTACTCCTCTGCCTGTGGCTACTCCACATCTTCTTGAAGCTCTTCCTTTCGAGTCAAAATCTCCTAATTTGCATTGGACTAAATCTCCCTCTCAAGGTAAAAATTCATTAACTTCTCTTCATCTAACTTCACATCTCTACGAACAACTGTTATCCTGAGAGATGTAAAGTACACCCGATAGTTGTGAGGTGTATCAATGTACCCCAAAAATATGCCCAACTCTGCTGTCGGCTTTAGATTTTTACTTGCTTCCTTGGAAACATGGAAATATACTGATGATCCAAATATCTTGAAGTGTGACACATTTGTTTTCTTCCCTGAAAAATCTTCTTCCGGTGTACTCATCCAGATAATCCGATGAGGACTCTTGTTCTGCACATATGTTGTTGTGTTGCATGCTTCATCCCACAAGTGCATAGGTAGGCCTTGATCATGCAACATCGTCCGTGTAGATCCAAAAATATTTATGTTATTCCTCTTAGCCACCCGATTCTATTGTGGGTTATGGGGTGTTGTCAATTATTTTCAAATTCCTTCCTTTGCACAAAAAAATTTAAACTCATTTGACACATATTCACCACCGTTATTGCTCCTTGGAGCCTTCACTTTCATGTCAATTTATTTCTCAAAAAGTGTTTTAAATTCAAAAAAATTGGAGAATGTTTGGTATTTATTATACTTGAAGAAAATCCTACACTTACATGAGAAATAATCTACAAATCTAACATAATACATGTTCTTGGCCATGGAGGCTGTCAAGAAAGGTCCATAGACATCAGAGTGGGTCCTTTCAAGGATTGCATGCACCTTGCTATCCTGATCATTGAAGGTGGATTTTGTGTACTTCCCCAAGATACACCCTTTGCATGTATTTTGCTTCTATAGTGCTCCTTTGGGGAGGACTGTGGTGATACGCTACATGATCTTCAAAGCTCTGTGATGCAAATGGCCAAGTCTTCTAGTGAGCCTTGGTACTGCACCAAGAGTGTTGCAACTCCTAGGGGCTACCCTAATTTACTTTATCAACCCAGGGTTTGTACAAACTTGGAGGTGACAGTGCTATATACACAGCATATGCATTTTGTTCATGTCATCCTCTTCTGCTTTACGAAAGGGTGATATTTCTTAAACTATGATAAGAACTGAAAAATAAATTGCTGGAAGGGAATGATAGAAAGGAAATGATGGAAATGAAGCTAATTTAAGGTGAATAAAGGAAATGGAAAAAGGAAACTATTTTAATCTACAAAAGGTAATGACTGAAAAGAAACTAAACTAAATTATTGAAAATAAATGGCAGAAAGGAAACTAATTCTAAACCACACTTAACTTGGCCAAATGGATAAATGCACTCTACTTATCCTATGGTCTATCTACCATGCCTCTATCCATGCAGATAAGCTATCCATGACTTAATTCTAATTTTGAAAGTATTGACTTGTAGCTTGGAGAAGAAAGGGGTGAAAGGTGCTAAAAACATGAAAAACGGCTTAGAAGTGAAAAGAGGGGTTTGAACCTTATTAAAACTTTATTGTGGCACAAAAATTATTTGGAGTGGAATGATTTAAAAAGGGCGATGGTGGAGTTGTGATGTAGGGTGATCGCAATTGGCGTTTGGAGTGGTAAAGGTTAACAGGAACAAACTAAAAAGTGTGATTTGCGAAGTGTGATAGGGAAAAAACTACGAAGTGCGAAATGCAATGGGATAAAAACTGCGAAGTGCGAAATGCGATATTGAAATTACAATATTAAAAAGTTGGAGGGATAGCTAAAGTGTTGTTTAGGAAAATTTTGCGAAGTGCGGAGTGCAATGGGTGACATGGTGGTGGGACCGGCGGTTGAATATGGAGCGATATCGCAATCGGCACACATGAGTGGTAAGTGTTAATGAAAAAAGAAAAGGTTGCGAAATGTGATTGCGAAAAGGTAAAAAATGTGAAGTGCGATGGGCCAAAAGTCACGATTTGTGATTTGCGATGTGGTAAAAGTTGCGAAGTGCGAAATGTGATATCGCAGTTCACAATATCGCAAAGTTTGAGGGGTAGAGGAAATGTTTTCCAGGAAAAGTTGCAAAGTGTGAAATACGCTAGGTGATGTGGTGGTGGGACCGGAAGTAGAGTACGAAGAATATCACAATCGGTGTTTGGGGCCTTAAGTCTTAAAATGAACCAAATAAAAGATGTGAAATTTGAGTTGTGATGCGGCATAGTTATCGCAATCGAAGTTTGGAAGCGGTAAGCCTTAAAGGAAAAAGGAAAAAGTTGCAAAGTGTGATTTGCGAAAAGGTCAAAGGTTGCAATAAGTCAGATGACGTGGTAGTGGGACTGGTGGCAGATCATGATACCAATATCGCAATCGGCGAAAAGGAGCGGTAATTCTTAAAGAAAAAGGGAAAACGATGTGAAATGTGATTGCGAAAAGGCTGCGAAGTGCGAAATGTGATAGCGGGAAGTTCAAGGAGCAAGGGCGATGGTCGAGTTCCAATGGTTTTGAAGCATTTTTTCATTAAAACGAGTAAGGCAACTGTAACCAATATAAACAAAGGAATAAGGCGGGCTGAAGGTTTTAAGTGATTTTAGGGGAAAAAAGTGGGTGCAGCAGTTAGAATAAGCGTAGAAAAAGAGGGAATGGAGGGTTTAACTGCAATGCTCAGGTTGTGAGTACAGATATGGAAAATGAGGCGGGGAAGCACCATGGAGCTGCTATGGGGATTTATCACTAATTCCTGCAAACAACTCTGCTGGTATATGCACGAAAAATAGGAAAATGCTTGAAAATGCAATATAAAAAGGAAGGTTGAAAATGGTAATGCAACTCTAATTTTAATCTCAAAAATAGTGAACAGAAATAAGTTTTTAGGTCTGTGGGAAGGTTCTTCCTCCTCAAGCCCTATTGACAGAGATGAGAAGGGGGTCTTGATCCAAATTTTTTTTGCTTTCCTCTATTCTATTACTCTCATAAGCAAATGAAAAACTACAGCAACACACTGAAATAAAAACTAAACAACAATGAAACTATCAGAAGAAGAACTAATTGAATGACAAAAAGCAGAGAACAAATACAACAGAAAGGTTGAGGCACATGGATTGGGCGCTAACCCACGAGCCTAGCTCTCTGAAACTTAAATCAGTAAAGTGAAATCAGTGTGCTCATTTCATAAAAGAATAGCCTCATACATTTTTGAAAGTTTGATCACTGATTAAACTAAAAATCTCAATAGCTTGCAACAAATTTCCGACTAGAATCAACCCCTCCCTAGCTCTATCTCTACTCTATTTATTCTACAGGGAAGCTACCAACAACTCCCTAGAAAATGGTGATTGAGTCCACTTGACTCCCAGTAAACAATGATTGGGTGTACTCCTCTTTGAGTTGCTTGGTTGCCTCTGGAATTCGAATTGCTGGAGAGAATCCTTGGGATCCTTTGGTTTCCTTTTAGAGTTAAGGAGGGTGGACAATCCTCCTATAATTTCTCTTTGCTATCTCCTCCAAGTATTTATGATAAAATCCTTATTAAAATGCTAATAATTCATGGTTTTCTACACTCAACCTCATATTAGGCACTCAGAGTATGTTAGCCTTATTCACCACCTATACTAGCATCATAAAACCAAATAATAATACAAATGCAAGAAAAAGATATCTAAGAAGGAAAAAAGGTGACCATTAACCCCTCCAAATATGTCTAATGATGGAGGTCATCATCACCCCCCTACTGAATGGTTTCTCATCCTCTGAGAAAATAGTCCTCCTCCTGCATTTCCTTCAAGGCTTTGACTGCCTCCCTGATTTCCTGAGGAAGAAGTGTGGGAGTTTCCCCAAGGGGGGTAAAAACCATTATTATTTTCTGTATTCTCCCATTCTCTATCTTGTGCATCTGTTTCCATTTCATCATTCATCCCCAACAATAAAGGTGGGATGAGTTTTAGTCCCAACCATTGGATATTTTTGGCTTGCATGGACCTCTTATATAATGGTGCCCTTTACAATGCACCCCTCAATCTTTCTGGAGTATGGTACTCCCTGTTCTTGAGGTTGTGAGGGAGGTTGTTCCATCTCCTCTGGCTGGCCATAATGAAATGATCTTCTATTTTCCTAGAAACATCATCAAAGTGGCATATTACATGCGTTTAAGTCTGAAGGTATCTTTTAACTAGTGTAGCGTACCTTTCAATCTCTTGACGGTTAAGGATGAATCCTCTTAGGCTGAACAATTCCAGTCTGATATGTAAGGGTTCTCTATTTCTTCTTCTCATGACTGTCCATATCTCTTTTTATATAGTGTCCTCATTCATCATCCATGGTACTAAAGCCATCAACTGCATATCCCCAATTGTAGGATTGGGGTCCCAAGTATCCGGATTTGTCAGCACAAGCTTATGCACATAAAACTCTGCCATTTTTTCCTGATCAACCATGTTAGCTTTCTTGTATAAATCCATGAATTGCCTGCAATCTTGGAAAGGTAGTGACCCATCAAAGGCTAGAGTTTTGATCTGAAATAGGAGCCATTTCTCCTTGAGGTATATGACATATGAGTCAGAAGGAAATCTGTGCTGAAGGGCTTCTATGCATAAGTCTTCCATGGTGGCTACTTGCTGCCCTTTTTGCTGCAATTTCTCCTTCAGTGCTACATTATCTGCATGTGCCTTATGCAACTGCTCCATCAAAACTATTTCTTTGATTCTTTCCTCCTCCCTTGGTGATTCTTCAATGATAATCGGGCTCGTGGGAGGAGTTTCTGGCTCTCTTTGACTTATCCTTTGACTCTTATCAGCTCTGAAATACATACAAGTCTGCCTTTTTCTCTTTGCGCTCAGAGGAGCTAAGGTGGCAACTACCTATTTGCCTTGAGAGGATGTGGTGTTGTGATGTGAGTCTGCTTCTTGCTTACTTTCTACTACCTCTATGACTTCTATTGACATCTCTTTCGTTTTTCCTTGGCCCTTTGTCTCTTCCTCTCCTTCTTCTGGTTCTTCTTCTATAAGGTTAGAAGTATAATTCTACTTTGTTTTTGTTGCTATAAAATATTCCCATGGTCCCTTGCTACTGTGTTTGATATGCGGTATACTTCGGAAGCTAGCTTGACTACTGGTGATGTTGTTCTACTGCTATTGTTGCACGTTGTTCAAATATGCAACCCACTCTCAGTACTATTGTGCTGCAGGCTCCCTTCGATCTCTTTCCCTTAAATGTTCTCACTTCAATGGTTTGGATGAGACGACATCTCTTTTTATTTTGCACAACTAATTTTGGATCGCTTATGTAACTCGGCCTTAGCTCCAGTTTTCGTTAGAGACCGTTGTTTCCTTCTCTCTGTTAATTCATGATGGACTGCGTGTTTCCTCCCCTCATTCTCCTCTACTCCACTTGATTTAATTTTTTTCTTTTTCATGCCCAGGTGGCGTGACTTTGCAGTTCTCCCTAGCCATACTTCACGATGGTGGCCAAGCTAACTGACCACCTTTCCGCCCCTGAAACTCTAAGTCTACAAATTTAATTATTTCTAGCTATTATGGATGCATAACGAGGGGTGAGAAGCTATACCTGAGTTTACCTGTTGTTGTCAAGGCATTTGCAGGAGCTAGAATTTGGAGACAAGCCTATTATATGCTATGTTCATCCTTATTTTCTTGTTTTTTGAGTGAGCAGCTTGTTGAATGAGAAACTCTTTGAGTGAGTTGTTGATCTTTCTTGTTGTTTCTTCTCGTAGATGCTGCGTGGGGTTGCTCCAGATGCCATGGGTGGCACTCCTGTCTTTCCTGGGGTCTTCTTTATCAGCTCCCCCTTGTTTTTATTTGCAGTCTGTGAACAAATTTTTTTTTGAAGGAACTTCTTGATATTTGTAGCAGTTTGTGGCTTGCTTTCTTTTGCTACATTGTGCTCAGGAATGGAGGAATATGGTGTATGGAGGTGATGGAAGGAGTTATGGAAATGAATGGAGTGAATGATGGGATGGATGGTAAAATAGAAGGGGAGAGAAGATGAATGCTTCCCTATGTTTCCAGAAACCATTAATAACTTGCAAAACAAAAAACACATAAAACAGAGAGATGTAGATGTATTTTTTGTTTTTTTTTATAAAGAAAGTGGGCTGCCTCCATGGAGGTTTTCAACCCATGAACTTGCCTTGGGCACCTCAGAGAGGTTTTCACCCATGTATCTTTATTCATTTTTTTTCTCTTTTTTTTTGAGAAAGTGAGCTGCCTCCATTGAGGTTTTCAAACCACAAGCTTTCCTTGGGTGCCTCAGAGAGGTTTTCACCCATAGTTTTTTTTTTTTCCAGGAGGTGTGGGAAACTATGGAGTTTCCCATCACATACACCTCTCTGATTATTGAATTTATGAACTTTTCCCTTGACAAAGGCTTCTTGTAAATTTTAAGTCTGTGACCATTGACAAGCAAGGGGATTCCTTCCTCATCTATGGTTCTGATTTGAACTGCGCCATTATCAAAACATTTTTCCATTTTTTAAGGTCCTGAACATCTTTTCATCAGCTTGCATTTGAAATATTTGAACCTTGAATCATACAACAATTCCCAATCTCCTTCTTGGAAGGTCTTTTCTTTAATGTTCTTGTCATGCCAGACCTTCCTTTGCAGCTGAACTACCTCCGTGTGAAGAAGTGCTTGCATTCTGAACACATTCAATCCATTTAGTTGCAACAACCTCTATTTGTGGGCATTTGATAGATCTATATTTAATTCAATTTCCATTCTTAAATTATTTAATTCAAACTCAACTGAAAGTAGAGCCTTCTTACCATAGACTAGTTCATAAGGAGCAAATCCTGTTGTTGTCTTCTAAGCAGTGTTGTAGGCCCAAGTAGCTTCTACCAATCTTTCTGCCCAATATTTTCTACTGCTACTCACAACCTTGGTGAGGATGCTCTCTAAATATCAGTTATTTTCTTCTACTTTGCCATTTTCCTGAGGGTGATTGTTAGTATAAGTTTTATGCTTAATCTTGTGCTTCCTCAAAATATTCTCAATGAGGTGAGAGGTGAATTGTGCTCCCTGATCAATGACTATTTATCTAGGGTGCCCAATCTTGTAAAACACATTCTCCCTCATAAATTTTGCTACTTTCTCCTCGGTTTCTACCTTCATTTCTTTTGTTTCAGCCCACTTTGTCAGGTAATCAGTGCAGACTATGATATACTTCTTTTGTCTGGATGGTGGATCGATAGGTCCAACAATGTCCATGCCCCACTTTTCAAATGGCTCAAGAGCCACGTGAGGGTGCAAAGGCATCTCATCCCTTTGTGTGGGTTTCCCCACCCTTTGGCACTGGTCACACCTGCTGGTGTATCTTCGAGAATATTGGTGAAGGGCAGGCCAATTGTATCCTGCCTGCAGAACTTTTTTAAGCAGTTCTCTTTGTAGAAAAATGGCCTCCACATGGGTCGTCATGAAATTCAGAGAGGATATCAAAAAATTATTCCTCCCTCACACATCTCCTTAGGATTTTATCGGGGCCTAGCTTGAAAATGTTTCCCCCAATCCATGTGAAAGGGGCACTTTTTTTTATGATTCTACTCCTGTCCCTGAATGAAATATTAGGAGGGATTCTCCCAGCAACCAAGTAGTTGGCTATTTCAGCAAACCATGGTGAGAGTGATGATATAGAAAAGAGATGCTCATCTGGTAGTTGGTCATCAACCATTCCTTCTTCACCTATAGGGAGAGCTAACCTGGACAAAAAATATGCAACAACATTCTCCTTTGCAGGTTTATCAACAATAGTCAAATCAAATTGTTGAAAAAGTAACAACTGTCGAATTATCCTAGCATTAACATCCGATTTTTTCATTAAATACTTGATGGTTTCATGGTTAGTGTGAAAAAAGGTTTGATATCCAGTTACGTAATGCCTGAATTTGTTCAAAGCATGGAAAACGACTAACATCTCCTTCTTAGTAACATTATAATTCATTTCAGCCTTAAACAAGTTCTTGCTGATGAAATAAATGGCATAAGGGATTTTGTCCTCTAATTTTCCTAATTCTGCCCCTACAGCTTTTTCGGATGCATCAGTGTGGATGTGGAAATGCAAATTCCAATTTGGACCTCGGAGGATGGGGGCAGTAGTCAAATTTCCCTTAATGAGCTCGAAAGCCTCTTGACAAGGACGAAACCAAATAAACCCAGACTCCTTGGCCAATAACCCAAATAATGATCTTGCTGAAATCTTTGATGAATCTTTTATAGTAACAAGCTAAGCCTAAGAAACTCCTGACATCTTTCTGCTTTGGAGGAGCAGGTACCTTTTTTACGATGGTGATTTTTTTTGGGTCTACCTGTATTCCTGCTTGGGATATGGAGTGTCCTAATACAACCCCTGCCTTCTTCAAGAATTCACACTTTTCTGGGCTCAAGGAGAGATGCATCTCAATGCACCTTCTTAGTAATTTACCCAAATTGGAGAGAGCTTCCTGGAAGTCATCCCCATCTGGTGTGAAATCATCCATGTATATTTCGACAGAGTCATGGAATAACTCAAAAAATATAATTAGGATAGCTCTTTGGAAGGTAGTTGTGGCATTACACAACCCAAATGATAGGAATCTATAAGAAAAGGTACCCCAAGGGGCGGTGAAAATAGTCTTATCCCGGTCTTCAGGGCTGATTTGAATCTTATTGTACCCACTGAACCCATATAAGAAGGAAAATAATTTCTTCCCGGCAAGGCCATCCAAGACTTGGTCTATAAAGGGCAAAGGGAAATGGTCTTTCTTGGTGGCTTTGTTAACTTCTCGATAGTCAACACAGATTATCCACTTCCCATTCTTCTTTGGGACTAGGACGAGAGGGGATACCCACTCATTGTCAGATATGGGATATATGAACCCTGCATCCAATAGTTTATGCAACTCTTCCTTGACTATGTCCTTCAGAGCCGGGTTCATCCTTCTTTGGGGTTGTCTCACAGGTTTCATCCATATTTGATGTAAATATGATGTGTGCATACTTAAGGATGCACCCCTTTCATGTCCTTGTAATCCCAAGCAAACACTTCAAATTTTTCTTTAAAATACTGGCACAGACGCTTCTCTTCTTCATTCGAGAGGTTTGGGTTAATTTTCAGAGATCTGGATGGGCCAACTCAATAGCCTTGGTGGTTTCATAGGTTGACTCAATTGAGTGCACTTCCATCCAATGTTGGCTTTTAGACTCTTTGAATAAGGTTTTGAGAGGAATGTTAGTGGAGGATTGGTTTTGAATTGCATGGTCGGCAAGTTCATCTTCATCAAGTTGCCCCCCTGTAAGAATAACATCCACGATACACATAGGGGCAGTGTTATATAACTCATTTTCTTCATTCTCCAACCATATAGGGAGATCATGATCAATGGAAGGCTGGGTTGGAGGATGTAACACTAGCTATTTAGACAAAGGCCCATTTTTTATAGTCATGTTTCTAGCCCGAAAACTAATATAAGAATATGTAGTGGCTAACTAAGGTCTCCCTAAGATGAGGGGGTAACCATTAAACTTGGTTTTTGGTTGCAGGACCAGGAAATTTGTAGGATACTCCCAAGAGTCAATGGTAACCATAACATCCTCAATAATTCCTTTCGGAGTTACCGTGGATCGATTTGCAAGTTGCAAAACTGTTGTGGTTTTCCTCAAAGTCCCTTGGAGATTAAGTTTCAACATAATTTCCTTGGTCATGATATTGATGGCAGCCCCTAGATCATTCAGAGAATTGGGGACTATGACACCATCTATATGCACATCAACAACTGGACTACCAGGGTCCAGGTACTTTGGAAATATGACCTTCCCCAGCATCAAGTCAGATAGTTGTCCTACCACATTGATGGTGGGGGTATATCTATTCATTCTCCCAGATTTCTTGAAGCACTTTTATTTGATGAGAATATTGTAGATAGGGACATCCTTAATGGCTTGGAGAAGTATCTTTACACAAATTTTTTCCACTTATTCTAGAAGTTTGGTATCGTCTGGGGTGTGTCGACTAGGGTGGATCAAGCGCTCAGGAAAATGAGGTTTTTGGATCTGAGTGTTGCCTTATTCTTTTTCCTCCTCAACCTCTATAGGGGGAGATGGAGGATGGTTGTCTGGGAGTACTCTTCCCAAACTTAGATTAACCTCCTGTATCTCCACAACATAAACTGGATGAGATGTTTCTCCACTGGGAGCCTGTTGTGCCTATATGTTGTTCGGATTCAGATTGGGTTGTGCAGGTATAGGTAGCCTAGGTGGAGAAAAATGAGTAATATGAGGTTGAGGTTGGGGTGGAGGCATTAGAGAAGGTGGTTGATTTTTTTGAGGCCTCCACCCTTGGGGTGGATTGTTCCACTGAGGTTATTATGGAACATACTGCTGAAATGGTTGTTTACTGGCTGAGGATGATATGAAGGGTTGTAAGGCCAAGTAGGAGGTGTAGATCATGATGGAGTAGTGGGGGTGTACCAAGGTTGCACAGGTGCGCTCTGATTGTTTTTATAGTAAGAGTAAGGTGCACCTTACATACCTTATTGATATGACCGAGGGCCTTGAGGCCTTCTCTGTTTGATGAAACGGAGTTACTCTAGAATTGATTCCCCACCTTGATATACAACTTTAAGTCCAGGTAAGGAGGGACACTTTTTTGTGGCATGATTCTCCTCACAGACTAAGCAAACCTCTATGACATTTAGTGGACATTCATTTCGTGGGCCCTTCCTGGTACATCTAGGAAAAAATATGGCCAAGGCTCTCTATGCTTCCTCTTGCTTCCTTTTAACCTGCATTGTGTCCATTTGCAAAGAAAAGGTATGCAACATGTCACTCTTGAAGTATTCTAGCATGTTTCCAATCTCATGTTTTATGAAGGTGGAAGAGGAAGGGGTATTGGATGTAATTTGGCTAGCTTTTCCCTCCTTCCTGAATGCCCTAGAATGGTTCCGGAAGACAGTTTTGATTATTTCATATGGTTTTTAGTAGATATCTCCTCCTGATAGAATATTAAAGGTTTCTATTATCTCTTCACTGATCCCTCGAAGAAGTACAAGTTTAAGTGATGCAGGATCAAGAGTACAGTTGGCTCTCTTATAGTTTAATTGAAACCTTTCTTCATAGTCCTCTAGGGATTCATTAGGTCCTAGAGTCATCCTAAATATTTCATCCTTAGTTTCCTTGGATCTACAGTAGTCTCTGTATTTTTTGTTGAAGGTCACTCACATCTGTGCCTAGGTAGTGATGCTATCCCTAGGCAGACCCATGAACCAGCGCAAGGCTACATCCTTAATGGTGGATGGGAATAGCTTCAATTTTTAGTCATCAAAGGTGTTGCCATAAGTCCTACAAACAACAACAAATTCGAACATGAATGTGTCAGGATCCTCAGAGGTAAGTCCATGAAAGTGTGGAAGAGCTGAGGGGCTAATTTTTTTAATCTTAGTTTCCTCATCTGCCTCTCTTATGGGAAAGGCTCTCTGGATCCCAGCCATGGTTAAGATAGTTGAAGCATGTCCCTTAGTTGAAACAAGGTCTTATTCTTCTTCCCCAATAGGATCCTCAAAATATTCAGAAGGCTCTCCTATAGGGGGTTCAATCTCACTGCCATTGAAGAAGAGTGAAGGGTGGCTAGGAGGTGATGTGGGGGTTTTAGGTAAGATTTTTCTTTGAGTATTCATACTCCTACGAGGCATGAAAAACAAATATTTTTGTATTTTTTTCAATATTTATGAAATGACATGAAAATAAAGGAAATAAGAAAAGAATGCTAAAACAAAATCAAAGCATCTACTAGAAACCTCCTCGGCAACAGTGCTAAAAAGTGGTGAGCCTTGGTATTGCACCAAGAGTGTTGCAACCCCCAAGGGATTCCCTACTTTACTTTATCAACCCAGGGTTCGTACAAACTTGGAGGTGACATTGCTATATACACAACAGATGCATTCTGTTCATGTCATCCTCTTCTGCTTTACGAAAGGGTGTTATTTCTCAAAATATGATAAAAACTGAAAAGTAAATTGCTAGAAGGGAATGACAGAAAGGAAAATAACTTTATTTTCAGAAATGAAATGACGGAAATGAAAATAATTTAATTTGAAGAAAGGAAATTACAGAAAGGAAACTAATTTAATCTTCAAAATGAAATGACTGAAAGAAACTAAACTAAATTGCTGAAAATAAATGGTAGAAAGGAAACTAATTCTAAACCACACTTAACTTGGCCAAATGGATAAATGCACTCTACTTATCCTATGGTCTATCTACCATGCTTATATCCATGAAACTAAGCTATCCATGACTTAATTCTAAATGAGAAAGTATTGATTTACAGCTTGGATAAGGGGAGAAAGGTGCTAATGGAGGGATAAACACATGAAACAAGGGTTAGAAGTGAAAATATGGGTTTGAACTTTATTAAAACTTTATTGTGGTGCAAAAATTCTTTGGAGCGGAATTATTTAAAAAGTGCGATGGCGGAGTTGCGATGGAGGGTGATCGCAATCAGATTTTGGAGTGGTAAAGGTAAACAAGAAAAAACTAAAAAGTGTGATTTGCGAAGTGCGATGGGGAAAAAACTACACACTGCGAAATGAAACGGGATAAAAACTGCGAAGTGCGAAATGCGATATCGCAATCACAATATCGCAAAGTTGGAGGGATAGCGGAAGTGTTGTTCAGGAAAATTTTGCGAAGTGCGAAGTGCGATGGATGACGTGGCAGTGGGACCGGTGGCAGAGTACGGAGTGATATTGCAATCGGAAAACAGGAGCGGTAAGTGTTAATGAAAAAAGAAAAAGTTGCAAAATTCCATTGCGAAAAGCTAAAAACTGCGAAGTGCGAAGTGCGATGGGCCAAAAGTTACAATTTCGATTTGCGATGTGGTAAAATTTACAAAGTGCGAAATGTGTTGGGTGACGTGGTGGTGGGACCAGCGGTAGAGTACGGAGAATATTGCAATCGGAATTTGGGGTGGTAAGTCTTAAAATGAACCAAATAAAAGATGTGAAATGTGATTTGTGATGCGATGGAGTTATCTCAATCGACGTTTGGAAGCGGTAAGTCTTAAAGGCAAAAGGAAAAAGTTGCGAAGTGTGATTTGCGAAAGGGCCAAATGTTGTGATGAGTTGGATGACGTGGTGGTGGGACCAGTGGTGGAGCGTGATACCAATATCGCAATCGGCGAAAAGAAGCGGTAAGTCTTAAAGAAAAAGGGAAAACGATGTTAAGTGTGATTGTGAAAAAGCTGCGAGTGCGAAATGCGATAGAGGGAAGTTTGAGGAGAAAGGGTGTAGGTCAAATTCCAATGGTTTTCAAGAGCTTTTGCGTTAAAATGAGTAATGCAACTGTAACCAATAGAAACAAAGGAGTAAAGAGAGCGGAAGGGTTTGAGTTCTTTTAGGGGAAAAAGGTGGGTGCAACAATTAGAATAAGCAGAAAAAAATAGGGAATGGAGGGTGTAACAAAAATTATAAGGTTGTGAGTATAGAGATGGAAGATGAAGCGAGGAAGCACCACGAAGCTGCTCTGGGGCTTTATCACTAATTCCTGCAAACAACTCTGTTGGTCTATGCACGCAAAATAGGCAAATGCATGAAAATGCAATACAAAAAGGAAGGCTGAAAATGGTAATGCAACTCTACTTTTAATCTTTGAAATAGTGAACAAAAATCAGTTTTTGGGTCTATGGTAAGGTTCACCCTCCTCAAGCCCTATTGGCAGAGATGAGAAGGGGGTCTTGATCCACATATTTTTGGTTTTCCTCTATTCTATTACTCTCATAAGAAAATGAAAAACTACATCAGCACACTAAAAGAAAAACTAAACAACAATGAAACTATCAAAAGTATAACTAATTGAATGAAAAAAAGCATAGAACAAATACAACAGAGAGGCTAAGGCACATGGATTGGGCCCTAAACCACAAGCCTAGCTCTCTGAAACTTAAATCAGTAAAGTGAAATCAGTGTGTTCATTTCATAAAATAATAAGAATAGCCTCATACATTTTTGAAAGTTCGATCATTGAGTAAAATAAAAATCTCAATAGCTTCGAACAAAGTTCCGACTAGAATCGACCCCTCCCTGGCTCTATCTCTACTCTTTTTTTTTTTTCTTATATGGTAATTTCGTGGCATAGTTCCTGAATTCATGATAGTGAAAGCACTTGATTTTGGACAAGTCCTTTTTCTTACCCCCTTGATTGCAATATCCATTGGATTGGGATTTATTCCCTTTCCCTTTCTTTTCATCTCCAGCCAAGGAATAATTCTCCTCATACTTAACCTTGGATAAGGTCCCATCTCTGTTGCTCTACCGTATTTCTTCCTGCACTAGATTGGACCATAACCACTCCCACTCTGGTAGTTTCTCTCTACCATTTAGGAAATCTTGATAATTGTGCCAATGCTTGGGAAGGCCCAAAAGAGCTAGAGCTACCAAATATTCTTCAGGGATAGTAACACAATCCCCGCTATTTTTATCACGACGCTATGTAAACCTGCTTAAGTATTGCGAAATTGTTTCATTATTTTTCATCTTTATGTTTCGAAGCTTTTCCTCGAGAGCCAACTTCCTATGGTCACTACTATTATGGAACAAATCTATAATTTCTTGCCACATTGCATACAAATTCTCTTTCTTGTGGATATTAAATACAATATGGTATCATACTCCCTCCAATATGATTCTCCTTTCCCTAGAAACACACTTCTTCCATTCTGCTAGATTCTAAGCATCAACTATTGTTGGTTTCAGAACATCATTATCAATGTATTCCTTTAACCCATTATCCTCCAGTACTATCTTCATATGATCCATCCATGCAACATAATTCGATCTTTCCTCAAGGGAATACCTGAGACTTATTTCATTGAAAGTCATCTGCTCATTCCCGAAGAAATCCTGCAACCTAATGTGCAACCTCGAACTACTTGCAATGACAACTTCAAATTCTCTTCTCTATTGTGAATCTAGCTTTTATACCATGTAGAAATTAATGTGTAGATCTCAAATTTCTCATGATATTTACTAAATTAAAAGACTAGAAGCTACTCTATTGATCTGCGGAAGAAAATTCACGATCAAGAATACAAATAATTAACCTGTATCAAGATTCAACAAACATACATAGAGATTTATCTAGGGGAAATAAACTGTTCAAAACCCCTTACTATATGTATTGCATTAATCAAAAAATCTGGATGAATACAATATTTTTTGCTCAAACTTGAGCTCAACCCGCACAAGTATCTTCTATCCTCTGCCTGAGTAAATTACTCTGGCCAACACTTAGCCAATTTTTCAAGCCTCCAGATCCTATTTCCTTACGTTTTTTGATGAGGAATTAGGCCCCTATTAACTAGGAAAATCCTCATTTAGAATTGAGTAATTCCTTTAGGCCCTTATTTGATTACATGCATGACATGTACAACTTGGAATATTCTAGAACTGATAATATAGTTCCCATAAACTCCAATCTCAACTTAGTAACTCAAATTTTATGCATGCATGAGTTCATTTAGGTTGATTGATTAGTTAACTGGATAAACGTTGAAGTTACACCCCATTGCTAGACCTCCAGCTAGTTCCTCCAAAAGTTGGAACTAGTTTAACTGACCATAACTCAATTTAACTGAATTAAATTATTACAAGTGAAATTAACTCAACCTGGGTTCCTAAAATTTAGCAATAATTATACACAACTCAATTTAATGACCCCAAATCGAATTAATTAAGCTAATTGAGTGATAAAAACTATTTCAACTCACTTAACTCATTCAAGTTTTCTAGTGATGCAAAATTTTGATTTTCTCCTAAATTAATTCAAGGGAAAATTAAATTAGGAATTTCTTGCTACATTTTCAACAAATAGTGGTATGTGTGCCAAATTTCATTATAGTCTGTATGAATCTTAGACAGCAGTGGCCTACATGCATAAATTTTCACTGCCTAGTGTAGGTTTTGGGTTATCGGTTATCTTCTCTTTTATAGATAGGTAATTGGTTACCTTCAATTCATGTTATAAAAGACATGTAAGGGAACTTGTTTGATCATCAGTTGGGAGTTTGAAAGTATAAAGTTTCTTGTATCTGAATTTTATATATCCTCCCTCCTCGCACCTTAGTTTTTGAGGTATCATTATTGATCTCAAAGTAAGAGAAGCCCATAATCTATCTGAGATGGTACAAAATACTTGAAGCCCTTAATGTTCAAATGAAATTTGGAATAAACCCCTAAAGTAAATCAAGATTTTGGTGGATAGAATCAAATCAAACACAATAATGGATTGCACCATCTCGTTTTTCTTGTTGATACTTTTCCAATGGTAGGTGGCATATCTCCTAACTCCTGATGGTTGAGGAGATATGATTTTTTAAATATAAAATATGGAATTTGGGCCTTAGTGAAGTTGGCCCTCTTAAGGAACAAGTTGGCCCTACTAGATGTCAAGTTGACTCTGTTTGGGGGTCAAAAAGGTTTATAAATAGGCCTTCTCCTCACTCATTTAGGCCAAACAACTTGGTTGAGCTCAAGGAAGAATTTGGACATGTGGAAGAAGCATTTGAAGAGGTTTGTACCTCATGAACCAGGACAAAAACATGAAAGGAGTTTGAGAAGTATGTTTTAAAGTTTTTTATTTTTTTGGTTAGGGAAAATTTGAATATATTTTAAACAAAATTTGGAGCACATTTTGCAGCAGCCATGCGAAAAATATTCAACCCTAATTTTACCTAATTCGACCTTTTTATAGCAAAATTTTTTTCCTACTTCAAGCCTTAGTCTTGGCCTATTAGCAACCTCAGACCTCAACCATATGGAAACCTAGTCTCGTCTTGTTTGTAGTCTTAGAAATCGGCCCTAAGGAAGCCTTAGTCTATATCTATTTTCATCCTCATAACTCAGCCTCGTGGAAGCCTAATTTCATATTATTTGAGCCTCAGTCCTTGGCCCTTGTGGTAGATCCTTTTTTTTCCTTTGTAGCCCTAGTATCAACTTGTTTTGGAGATGTTTTGGAGCTATTTTGGAGCTAGTTTTGGAGCAGTTTGAAGCATATATTGGAGAAATTTTGGAGCATAACTTAGAATTTTCTTAGGCCTGTCTTGAAGGCTCATTTTGGAATGTTTTAGGGACAAAAATCTATATTGTGCATACATTTAATTTTGTAAAGGTCAAGTAGAAGCCAAGTTGGTGTAGTCATAGTTGAGAGTGCAAATTTGAGGATTTCATGGTGAAGTAATTGTTGAAGACTAAAAGGTTAAAGATAGATCTATAGTACAAGTTGGAGCCTGCATTTGTGCTCAACTGGAGATTGGAGTCCTTGTGGGTTAGTGGCCATGAATTTTTCTAAGTTTGTGCTCAGTTATGAGACTGGTGTCTCTTGTCATTTGGTGTCCACGAATTCTCTAATCTGGTGCTCAATTGAGGGATTGGTGTCTCTCGTAGGTTGGTTCCTACAAAAAATTCAGTTGGAGTTGATAAAATTAATTCTACTCTTTATATATAAGAAAATTTGAAAGTAATTTTATCTTATTTATAAATTTTATGTGTTCATGTGTTTACATGTGTTAAATATTGGATGGTTAATGTTGTGTGTTTTTTTTTAAATTGGTTAATTGACTAAATATGTATTCACCCCCCCTCTCATTATTTCCAACAATTGGTATCAGAGTGGGTTCCTTCAGTCATAACCTGATAGCTAGAAGGTATATCCAAAAATAGTATATGGAAAAGTTAAGAAAATAGTCCTCCCAACATTTAAAGGAAGTTCCCTCTAATGATATGTTGTTGTAACCTTTTAAATATCTCAAAGAAAAAATGTTTTCCGAGCTCCTTCATTTGGTGGAACGAAGTATGATCTTTTTAAATTCAAAATGAGACACTATTTGAAGAGTCTTGGTTATGAGTTATGGGAATCAGTTGTTACTAAAAAAAAGCTACAAAGTGATGAAATAAATTTCGAGTAGTCTATCATATTCTGTAAAATTGATGGGTCAATATTCTTTAGCCAAAATCCATTGGGAAAAACTAGAAAATATTTAAGATATAATCTATCCTTATCTTTTTTGAGCCAGAACTAGAGTATGTAGAATAAGAACACAAACATGATCAAGAATCAAAGGAGATAGATGAAGGTAAAATTTAAAACACTGAAGGTATGGAAGACAATGAAGATGAAGAAGACTTTGAAGTAGAGGTTGAAGTATACCTCAAAGCATAGTTGGTGGATGCTCTAAAAGATATAAATAGACTAAGAAAAGAAAATAAATAACTTGAAGAGAAGAATCAAGACATTGATTGTACAAAGGAAGAAGTTGTCTTACTAAGACTCCAAGTATAGGAAAGATCTAAGGATTTTAATTGAATCAAAATTTGATCAACTAGAAAGGAGATATGAATAAAAATTCATCTCCCTAAACATTCAGTTATAAGAAGAAAAGAGATCAAAATAAGTAATGAATATCCAGGTGATGAATAAAAAAGAAGATTTTTAGAAGCTTCAAAAAGAGATTGTCTCATTCATAAATGAAGTTGATAAGCTATGTAAGAATATAAAGAGTTCTCAATCATTGGATGACATTCTCAACCATCAGAGATCACCATTTGACAAAAAGGGACTTGGTTATATAGGTGAATCTCCATGCAAAGAATATACAAGGCTTGAATCCCCAAAGGTTAAACTTGAAGAAAATCCTACAAGAAAAGGCATTGTCCTTCAAAGGCCAAATCACAACAAAATCTAGAAGAATGTTGTAAGTGATACGAGGAAAATTTTAGGATGGAAGTTTGTATTAAACTTTAGAAACCTTGGCGAATATTACTAGTCCCTAATATCCAAATTTTAAAATGTTTGATGATAATTTTGTAAAAAAATGTAGATTAATAATTGTTTTATATTATACAATATATAATATTAGCGATTTTTAAGGTAAAAATATTTTATACTATAAAATTTGGGAAAATTCATTTAAAAAAAAAATGGAAAGTGGCGAATATTGTTTTTGGAAAAAGCATGGAATATTAGCCCCTAAAATTTTCCCTTAGTGATACCTTTTCAATAAGTTGTGCTGATGTACTCAAGGAATCTTCTCTTTATGCAAGTAACAATGAGAATCAACCAAGGGTTGAACCCCCTCCGAGGAAAAGCAATTTCAGGAAACCATCAAATAAAGTATTCTTATCTAGGTACCAAACCATATTCTTGGGACATTGTTTTTTCATGTAAGAGATTGTAGGGCCTATACCAAAAGTGATTATAGCAAAATAAGTCCTTATCAACCCTTCATAAATTAGTTTGCATGCCATAAAAACAAAGGACCTATTCGATACAAAAAAAATTATGACTCATTTTCTCCAATGTTCATGTACAATATAGAATGCTATAAATGTCACAATATAGGACATATAGCACGTGATTGAAGAATTAGTATGATATGGTCTCCTACGCAAGTCAAAGAATAAAACCCTCCTACTAGGAACAGAGAAAATTTCACCAAATTTTGGCAAAGAAAACAAGAAGAGCCAAATATAGAAGAACATGACTTTATCTTGCATGTTCAATGCACAAATTGTTAAATCATCTTCAATATTGAGTGCTCCAAGGAAAATATGACTAAGTTATGTAAAGTTGAAAGAAGTAAAAAATAAAGCTTCTTTCACTGCAAGAGTTGGATACAAAGGATTATTATATCATTAGGTTTCCAATATGTTATGAGATTACAAGGAGGTTTCATTATCTCTACAGGGACTTAGGCAGATCCCTATAGACCTTTTTTTTGGTACAGCAATGCCTTGCCCTGTACATTAGAGAGGTGTTTACTCTCATGTGGAATTTACTTCAGAGCCATTTTGTGATTATTATAAGATTACCTCCTCCTTTCACTTGGTATGAGGTATTGGTCCGGTAAAGAACTTTGTATTTACCACTCAATAGACTTAGAAAACTCCATACCCATACGATATTGTCTGTTGGCCTGCATCAACCAGGAAATAGATTTTTTCATGTGAAGGAATCATCATGGGTTAAATCCATTGGGAAAAATCATCACCATAGGATATTTATCCAAATATATATCACTACCTTCTTCCCTTCTATTAGCAGTTCATTGACACTAGTTAAAGAAGGTGGATGCCTGGATACTATAAAGTATAATACTTTAATTAACACAACATGAAAAGGAAGCCAATTAGATTATTCATACAACCTTTTCATAAGAATGATTTAGAGTGGTATTAATATAGATGTTGTTACTTATATAAATATACAATAAAAGAAAGATTTAGATATTACATACTAGATAATTGGATCAATGCCAATGAAAAAGACACAAGCTTCCATACTAAGAAGAGTTTGAATTTTGGAGAGATGCCTAGAGGTTTGCAAGAAATTGATGAATACTTCCCCAATACACTTATTAAGTACATGGAATAATTTTTGGATAATTATATAAAACTTGAATACAAGATCCCAATACAACCATCTTGATTAACTATTGTACAACTTGAAATGATATCTTCCAAAATGAGACAAGATATTATGGAATAGATAATAATCATACATAAATGTTATGTTTTAATGTAAGAAACATTGTATCTCTCTGTTAACACCATGCTTATATATCTTACACATGAACCGATCCATTACCACAATTTAAATCTAATGGCTCGATGTTCACTCTTCATGGCTGGAAAGTATCAAGAAATTCCCTTTCCATACATTAACAAAGTTGTGCTTCTCATTAGGGAGTGTTATACATAAGATCAGATAATATTTATAGAATAAACAATGTCATATTGTTTTCAACATAATTTTTGTTTTACAACTCAATTTAAATCCATAAATATAGTTCTAAAGGTGTCTAGTGCAGAAACATTGATAAGACGTATGGCATAGTTCTTAAGCTAATTATCCTTGACTCAGTATGAGAGGTTTACATATCCACCATATAAATTGGTGGTTGTTGAAGTACAATTATCTCAATGTACCATCTATAAGAATCCACAATGGAACATTTGATGAGAAGATTCAAAATGAGCTTGAAGAAAAGAGATTTGATTTTTCCATATCACATCCTAGGGCTACCACCTTTTCCCATATATCTTTTCTTTATCTATTTTGCATCATAGTTTTATAATTGAGAGAAAATCTCCAGGCCTAAACCAATATAGTGTAATTTTTATGTATGATATGTGGTAATCCTTATCCTGGAGAGTTGAAGGAAGTTAAGGGGAGCAACAAAAAAGTAGCACAAGCTCACGTGGAGAAACATTGACAGGTCATGGAAAAGAAGCATATAGGGGGGCACCTCATTTTCCATTGATTTCAAGGGGGGGGGGGGGGGGAGAATAACGAAAGGGGGAGAAATCGTAGAAGTATTTCCATCAATGAAAAAGGGGGATATTTTTGAGGTATTGTCCTTGAATTATTCAAGTAGAGATCTACTAGAATGGTTCATGAGGTACAATACTTGCTAATGTTTTGCAAATGGGGTAGCAAGCTAAGTGGGCTTGGTTGTGGGTAAAACTCCACAATTAAGTGTGCTTGAGCCAGAGGATTTCTTGGATGGGTGACCTCTCGGGAAGTCCTAGTTACTGGGTGCAAGCCCCGGAAGAGAAGATTGACGCTATGTGATTAATTTCACTAGTTTCAATCCCACTTCTTCACCCCTATGAGCATCACCCGATGCAATGAGTTTTAAGTGGACTATTCAAAAATCATGAGAAATTAGTCATTTATGACTACCTCTCATGGAAATGGTCATAGATGAATGACTTACTTAACGAAATTGAAACCCAAAAATGATATCAAATATAATGCATTGCGAAAACCCCTCATACTTAAAATACAAAGAGTAAAGAGAGCTATACTTGAATGGTTCATGAGGCACAATACTTTCTAAAGTTTTGAAAATGGGGTAGCAAGCTAAGTGGGCTTGATTGTGGGTAAAACTCCACAGTTAAGCGTGCTTGAGCTAGAGGAGTTCTCAGATGGGTGACCTCTTGGGAAGTCCTCGTTACCGGGTGCAAGCCCCAAAAGTGAAGATTGACGCTATGTGATTCATTTCACTCGTTTCAATCCCACTTCTTCACCCCTATGAGCATCACCCGATGCAATGAGTGTTAAGTGGACTATTCAAAAATCATGAGAAATTAGTCAGTTACAACTACCTCTCATGGAAATGGTCATAGATGAATGAATTACTTAAAGCAGTTGAATCCCAAAAATGATTTCATATATATATATATATATATATATATATATATATATTTCTGCTTCTATTATATAATACATGTCACAATATTACATTCGTCATCCTTCAGAGTTGGCAAGCCAATTCCGACAGGAAAATCCATATTCAAAATAGAAAAATAGGGATTGCCCTAGATGGGGAAACCAACCCTTGAGATGTGTTTAAGAAACTTAGAGGGTACTTCCCATTTAGGGAAACCAGCTATGTTCATACCATATCTAGACCAAAAATAAAAAGAGGCAAATTGACTGGACTAGAGCGAAATTGACTGAAAACAAGCACAAAGAGAAGAACAAAGTTGTTAAGATGTCAATTTCTTGTCATCCTAGATTGGCGGTTGAAGCGGCTCCTCCACAATTCGAAACACATACTTGGAGTCATCCTCCTCATGCTTGGACACCTGGGAATTCAATGGAGTAGAGGATGTCACATGAGCACCTGTTCCTGCATTTGTGTTGTCATCCTCTGAGCTGCAACTTCTATCACTGTTCGAGGCTAGATGAACCGGAAAAGCCTCCATTTTGCGAGGGGGAAAGGGGGAGGTGGGGGAGATGGTGGACTTGTGAGGATGTTTCCTGGAGCAGGAGCTAGAGCCATATGTCTCAATGGAAGGTTCAGGTAGGTGCATTGACAGGCGGGCAGAGAGGATGATGGGATCCAGGACCTCCGACTCATCCCAATTGATGGAGAGATTCACAATGCTACCAACAGTGGCATGAATGGGAGGACGAGAAGGGATCCCACGTCCACCACCCCCGTGGCAGCGCATGCAGTGATGATGGGGCATGGTGGAGGATCATGAATACAAGTGAGGTGAGGGGGGAATGAAAAAATCGTGGCAGGGAGCTGAAGGAGCATAGAAATGGTGTAGGGGCTTTGCATAGGCAGAGGCACGGGGAGCGACAAAGCTGATCCGAAGAGAAAAATGTTGAAATGGGGAGATGGAGGCACAATATTATGTTCCATGAATGGCAGCATAAGGAAAATTTGCGTGATAGGAAGAGTGAATGTGGGAAGGTCGACGTTAATGCAGGTATGATGTAGAGAGTACACTGCATTGCGTTTTAGGGTAGCGGAGTATAAAGAGCCCATGCTCCAGGATTTAATATTCTTGTTGTGGCCATGCGCCCCTGCGTGAGGAGGACATATGTCCATCGTCAGCGAGGCTGGGTGGAGGCAAACCTTAATGCGAATTAACACCCGCATCCAGGGGATATCGAATATATTATTATTCTAATAGGGATTTTTTTAAAATTTCATGCCATTTTTCAGATAATTTATGAAAAATAATATGAATTATTCTCAACCTTCTTTGTTCCTCAAGAAATTCAAAGTAATCTTTCTTGGCTTCTAAATTTTTTACAAATTTAAATATATTCCTTTTCCCTTACTTTATTTTTTATGATATGTTTGCAAATAGAATAGACCATGTTCTTTATCATCGTAATCAAAATGATTCATCGAGATGATGTTTCAAATGATCTCTAACATCTTTATAATTTCCTCCACTTGGTTTATTCCAATCATTGTAGTCGAAATTATAACATGTTGAGATCGAGAAGACTCTTAAGGTTACTTGCACACAAATAAAATTTGTAACGAAACTAAAGAAACAACCAAAGTTTCTTAGCCAACCAATTTTTAATGCATTTAAAGAAACCTATGGTTTTTATTTTACAGTGAAACAACACAAGAACAAAGCTAAAAGTTGCAGCCATAATAAAATCAATCCAAAATGGGATATAAGGAAACAAAGTTTTCAAAGGAGAATGTTTTTCAAAAAGACAGAATCAACCAAAAAAGGTTACAAATGTTCAATATGTAATAAAGAAGAAAATTATGCAAGTAAAAATTCTAACAAAAATAAGAAGTATCCCAAGTTTGTAGAGTTATTCTCTGTAAGAATGAATCCTACTCAATAGGAAAGTTGTTTTGATGATGATCATAAAGTTTTCTATTCTATTGATATACCCTCTTCTAACATATATGAACCAGATTCTCTTATTTCTACTACCTCATTTTCTAACTATGAATAAAATATCCTTTGCAGAAAAATATTTCCTTTTAGTCTTCCTCCCACATTGATGAACTATAGAGTAGCTTAACTTTGTTCCTAATTAGGATTTTTGTAAACATATTTCCATTAAATCCTAGATTTATCTCCTTCGCTATTGAAATTTGATGACTCTTAATCCTTATCCTTATTATAATCCTTCTCCCTCCTCTTCTTTTAATCCACAACTCCCTTCAAATTATTCAAACATATGTCCCAAAGAAGAAACCAACCCTCACCTGCAAATACAAAAAGAAAGATAATTTGAAATCATGAAGCTACAAAAATATATTAAAATAATGAAAAGATAAGTAAAATGGCTTATAGCAAAAAATATCAAAGAAAATTTAAAAACTTCAGAAATTTGAAATTTTCAAAGGAACATTCTTCTAAAGAATATGTGAACAAATCTTATGAATGATAAAGTACTAATGAAGAAGATAAAAATCAAGATATGAAGACCAATTTCTATAGAAGAATAATGAAGACTAGACTATAACTCTCCATCCAGACAATGAATATATTGTGTCAAACAACATTCTCAAAACCAAACCCATTTTATAGTTGTTGTTCTAGTTTCCATTAAATCTAATGGATTTAAAAAATATAGTGTTTGCAGGAAAAACTTCCCTAAGGTAAGGGTTGACAACCTCAACAGAGTGAAAGAAATCATCAACAAGAAGCATTCATTCAAAAATGCAAACCATATAAACTAATAAAGTTGGATTTGAGGGGAGTACCTAAAGGTCCTACGTTTGATGTCGGTCCCGTAGGATTCAAATCGTGTGCTTCCTCCAAAGCGAGCAGACCTGCAACACAGTTCAGAGAAGCATATACATAACAAGTAATTCAAGGTGCGTACATAATAAACATGTTAGATCATCAAGTATAAACTTATAAACCATGACATATTACATATGAATCATGAAACATGAGATCATAGCATATCGAAAACACGACAAAGCTTCTTTATTGATATCAGCAAATAGTAGTGGAGAGATAAAACCTGATCCAACCAGACACCTGTTAGTCTCCTATACCAATAGGTGTCATCTTTCATGATTGTCTTGATTGAACTATGGAATATGTTCAAACCTTTTTCTTGAGCAAAGGTGTTCCATATTCTTAAAAAACCAAAAAAATAAAAAATGTAAAGAGGGTATACCCTAAAAGAAAAATCAAAGGGTAAGAAAAATAAATTGGTCAAGAAAATGAAAGAAATGAACCCCAAGCAAAAAATAGACCAAGGAAAGTGTGCAAATCCAAATGCCACTACTATTTCATTTTTGTAATAAAGTAATTGTGTGCAGCTTGTCAAACTTTGCCACAATTTATGAAGGGTCAAACTGTTTAAACTTGACTTATTCATATTTCAATTTCATGTTATAGAATAGAGAATAAATATCTGACCAAACTGTTTAATCTTGGCAGATAAGTAGATAGGTAGAGTTAATAAAAGGTGCTCAACAGTTTAATCTGAGCCCTTGGATGTAATAAGGGTAGAATTAGATAGATTTTCCTTGTAAAAGAAAAGAAGATTGATAAGGGTTTGCCAGTCTAAGTGCACCCTAATAAAGAATAAAAAATGGTAGTGTGAAGTAGATAGGGTAGGTGAATGGGTGTGCAGGTTTATATATTTGAGATGATCTTTTCATATGTTTTTATCCTTTACTTTCATCCTAAATACTGAAACGAGGAAATGCAACACGAATGTTCACAACTTAAGCAGAGTCATATATTTTAACTTCCCTCATCACTTTCCCCTTAAAAGTTTTACTAATTTCCCCCAAAAGTACTAAGGTATTTGGAGGTCAAAGGGGCTCAAGGCATTTCCTTGACTTTTGGAGGGACCGGACCCTCGGCTTAATGATCAAAAAGACCTAAGTACTTGAGATAATTCATCATTATAATCATTTATCTTTAACCTTTTCCTAAGTAAAATCTCATTTTGCTTAGGAAAATCCTTATAAATTCACAAAAATCCCTCAAAGTAACTTACTATTCTAAGTTTAAGTGTTGAAGGTGAGATATTGCAATTTACTTCACAAATTTTCACTTTCTTAGATGTGCAAAGTATTTTGAGTTCCCTTGTCCCTTTGTCATATTAATGTTTAACTCTAGTTATTAAATCCCTAGTTAAAATCCTCTATCCTAAGTATATAACTCCTTTTATATAAATATCCAAAAACCCCTCTATTATGTTTTAACCAAAGTATTTACTCCCAAAATATTCATTAAAAACCCGCTTTATACAAGCCCTTTGGTTAAATATATCGTTATACTATAGTCCCGCCCCTATGGTAAATTAATTACATCGGTTAATTTATCATATAATAAAATAAGAAACATATATACGAAAAACTTTAAACATATGATTTATATGTTTAACACAAAAATATAAATAAAACCCGAAGTTTTATTTTCTAAACCAAAACTTGGGAAAAACCCCGTGCAACCGTGACTCATCCACCTGGCATCCCATCCGAAACTTTAAATAAAGACCCGCGCGCAAAATTCATTTGAGCCCTTTTTATAACTGTAAATTAATTGAATTATCGAGGAACTGATATGCTTTCTCGCCAATCATGTGCACACAAGGACAGTGATTAATTAAGCGGCAATTGTCTTTGGGCCTCGTCATATGCTCTATCTCTACGTCTTTCTGGTAATTTGATCGCGCTTCGGATCTCGCTTCCCAGTATCAATTCCGCTGCGGTCCCTGATACATTACTTGGCGGGATTATTTGTATTGACGATCCTCGAATCCGTGTCCATGATCGATGGAATCGGCGCACTCCGTCGATACCACATTTTGCGATAAGCTTCGGTCCCGAGACTAACCACTTACACTTGGAAGCCGCACCACGTCAGCGGTATAGCGTAGCGTCACTCCTCGAAAAACTAAAAACCCCCCTTTTTGACTTTGGAAATAAAACAAATTCGCGTGTTTTTATGTCATTTTCATCATTTGAACGCGACTGTGCCTTCCGCCAAGAATTTCGAATTTCCACTGAAATCCACTGCTGTATTCAATTGCGCTCCAGAATTTCGCCATACCTGTGTTCAAGCGTCCTCCTGCTACCGCCTGATACCTGTTAAAAGTCAGTTTGCCTCCAAAAACAGGTATTTATCCTATTTCGCCCCGAACTGCAAATAAAACTCTGTTTTCTTTGTTTTCCGTTGAATCAGTATTTAAATCATATTCCTAAGATCATTCCCTGAGTTTTACGACTGTAAATTGTTCCCCTGAACCTGCAATTGTGCCAATTTCCCTCAGTAAGATCAAAATCACACCCGGCCTGTGAAGAAAAACCAGAAACCTCCGTTTTGAATCCACAAGAACCAAAATGGAGGCCCCGGCAGCTTTGAATGTAACTCCACTGAATGCCCCTCACCGAGAGTTAGAATATTTACCTTTAGTAGATAAAGATTTCCAGATTAAAGACTTGCATTTTGATGAAAGTCCCCTTCTGAGTTATTGTCGCTGCAGAGACGAGTACTCGAAGGGGAAAGATCTCATTGGGTTGTGGGAATCCAATCTCCCGAGATATCTCATCCCCTCAGTCATTTCTTTCCCAGAAATCATCCACTATTGCCATTCTAACTATGATCCCACTCAGAGAGCTGTAATATCCCCTGACCAGAGTGTTCTTTTCCACATTACTCCCCAGTCTATCAATGCAATGCTACATTTTGAACCAGGTCAAGAACTATCACCTTTGTCTATAGAGGCACTGATTGAAAAGTCTAATCAATTGACCCCAGAAAAATTGAAGTCCATGTGCCAGAATTTCATGCTGCCTGAACATCAACCTAAGGGACTTCCTCCCTATGGTTTTTATTATTTCACTAAGTTGGGAAGGCTCATCCTAAATATGATATCTTTTGTCTTGGGTTTCAATACCAGTGAATATGTTGATGAGATAACCCTGGCTTTGCTGTCTATTTTTACTCCTGGGCAACCTCCTAAAGTCAAATATGACTTTGCCTCCTTCATAGCCAATAAGATCCATGATCAGTTCATGAGGCTAGATGATGAGAAAGTTTTCAAATATTCCTCAATTATTTATCATCTCATTATCTTCTATCAATCAGAAAAATTCCCTTTCCCTATTAAAAAGCTTGATGCCAAGGGAAACCCTAGGTCAGTCATATTTTGGTCTCCCATAATTCATTCTTCCTATAAGTCTCCATATTCTTATACTGAGTTCATAGATCTTTTTGTATATCCTGCAACTACCTTGTTGATAGGAATCCCTCCTCCAAGGCTCAGTAATGAAATCAAGAAGACCTTGCAACTTTCAAGGACTTATAAAGTTGGAGATTGGTATTTATATCAAAACCACTCAGTCATCAGAATCTATGGATGTGAATTACATCCATTCAAGTTGCCAAGATATGTGCCCATGAGAATTTTTGCCTTGGAATATTTCAGGCAAATGAATAATTCAGATGTGATCCATTTTTGTAGTGTGAAGAAGAAAGCTCAACTAAGGATCAAAAGTCAATTAGGTCCTTTCATCTGCAACTCTAGGGAGGCCGAGCGAGAGGCAGAAAATATACTACAAGGCCATTGCAAGTTCCAAAGAACTTTTCATTGGGTTCCTTATGACCCATTTGGTTTTATTTGTGAAAAGAGAATAAAGAATAAATCATCCCCTTACATACACCACAAGATTCCTGAACTAGAACAATATGCCAACCAAGATGAATGGGTTGAAGAAACACTAGTTGAAGAAGAAAGTGAAGAAGAAAAAATGAACAGAATGATGAAAGATTTTGAGAAGGAGTATGACCTAGAATCTTATGGTCAAGTGCAGGTACCTGACATTGGCACTTCTTCAGCAGCAAATCTACAGCAGACATTACAGGAAGGCAGTTCACCAGTGGCAGCAGAATCAAAAGGCAAAGGAAAGGAACCTGAAATTCAGGTCATTGAAACTTTAGTCATGGCAGAGAAACCTCAAACTTCCAGAGCACCTGACCAAACACAAATTTCTCCCACTCAGGAAAAACATCCCGAGGTTTCAGAATTACAAACTCCATCCAACATGGAAATAGGAAAGAAAAGGCAGGTTCCAGACACTACTCCTCCTAAAGAGTCCTCAGGAATACATCAAGCCAAAAAACATAAACCAGATCCACTTCTAGATGTGGAAATCATAGATGAGGTGTTTGATGATGGAAGAGAAGATAGTCAGCTAACTGGTTCTGTTAGTGTGACCCATACAGAGCAGAAAGGAAAAGCTTTACACAAGCAGTTGAGTACTGAAGTGTCCTCCTTTAGGCCACCAAAAACAGATACAGGGGATATAAAAAGAACTTTCATCAATATAAAGGCAAAGAATGATCCATTAAGAATGAAGGTATATGATCAATATATGAAAATGGCTCCCCATAATCAGGAAAGGTTAATGTCAGCATTTGACATTTCACAAGGCAAAATGATGATGAGCCACTTCAAGTCAAAGGTGCCAAAACCCATGTCAGCAGCTGATTCTATTAGAACAAATTTTGAGGTCCTGGCTAAGGACATTCATCCTTTAGACCAGATTGAGCTGCACAAACAAACTGGGGAAATGGTGTACTCCACTCTGACTAATAAGGCCATGGCAGCCCTAACGCTGCAAGATTCTTTAAATAACACAAGCGCCCAATTGCAAATTGAGAAGGCCTCTTCCCAGGCCAAAGATAATAGAATAAAGTCTTTGGAAGACATAATCATTAGTTTGGGTCACAATCTCAAAGACATTAAAATCATCGAGGCATTAATAAAGAAGAAAGATGATGACATAGCTGCACTGAGAAAGCAACTAAAATTGCCAGCCTCAAGGCACCCCCAGACCCAAGAAGTTTTAAAGGGGAATTCACAAGAAGAGGTAATGGAGTTGCTCCTAAATATGACTGAGCGACTAAGTGAGACAGAGAAGGAATTGGAGCAAGCTTTACAGGAAAAGGAAGCTATCATGCAGGCATCCACCACAGAAGCTACTACAACCACAGGTACTACAACAACAAAGCAACAAACAGAGCCAGAACAGGTAAACACTTCTGGTTTAAGTTCTGATGAGTTAATAAAACAAATGGAAAGTTTACAATTAAGAGTCACAGAACTTCAAACCACAAAGTTACAATTACAAGATTTGGAGCAGAAGTATGATACATCTAAGAAGACAGTTGCTGATAATGCCAGGGAAATCAAAAGATTGGACAAATTAGTAAAGGCTTTGGAAAAAGATCTTTCACTAGAAAAGCCTATGAAGGAAATAAATGAAATTCTTTGGGGTAATATAATTGAGTTAATAAAGAGTATTTGGCCTTCTATTCAAGAATTTTTTGAACAAAATGACCTGATTAAAGTAGCTCAGGAAGAAATAAACAGAACAAGAGATGAACTAAGAGGTAGACCTGAGCAGGCCAATCAACTTATTCAATTTTTGAACACCCGAACAAAACAACAGCTTGCAAGACTAGGAATTGAAGACAGGACCGGCACTATTTTGATGATAAAAAGAGTTTTCATCAAAAGAACTTTTATGCAGAATTTAGAAAGGAAGTGTTCAGATATTTTGGAGGATATTAATGCTTTCAGACAAAAATTTCAAGTTTTGTTAGACAGTGGGTTACCCAGTCCAATTCTCTCACAGGACCAAACAATGGAATTAGAAACCTATGTCAAGAAAATAGAGAGCCATGCTCAAAATACAACTGCTGGTTCTATCAGTTTGACAGAAACAGCGTTGCCAACAGGGAGAAATCTATATGACAGGTTGAAGAACTTATTTCATCTAGAACATGAAATAAAGTATTTGTTTCCTGATGAGCCCACTTTTTACAAACTCACAGAGGCTGATGAGACATTGAGGAAACTTAAAAGGACTATGATACCAGAAGATCAATGGTGGAATGACCTATTGGAAATTCTATGATAATTCTCTTCAGTATGAGAATTTTATCTTTTTACTATTATGTGAAAGATAAAAAAGAACACAGATGAAAGAGTATCAATTGAATAGGTTAAAGAGTATCCGTAAAGACAAAGAGTATCAGACAAGCAAAGAAATTACTCCAAGGGACAGCACCGAGCCCTATTTCAGCAATTACCTCCAGCACATCAGCAAAATGAGGGAACAACACATAAGCAGTTACTTATTATTCTATCCACGAGACCATTTGTCTCCTGTTTATTTGTAAATTACTCCTTAGTCACCCTAGATTATTGGCTAGGTTAGTATGAGATTTTTTCAAATATTTCTTGTATAAATAAACCCTCAAAGAGAGTATTGAGGGTGGATTCTATTACTTTGTTGTAACATTGAGATTTTCAGAATAAAAGCATTTTGGAGAAATTTATTCGTGGCTTACTGGATGACGATTTGAAGCTCAGGACTTTTTGCAGGATTCATGTGTTGGACTGCAGTTCAATAAGTCCTTCTACCCTTTGTCTTAAGTTTTATATCAGTTTATAATATCATTATGTCCATTTCTGAATAATTTACATAAAGGATTGAATCAGAATTTACTTAATTGTACTCTGATTTCGGATGTGATTGTTCTTAATGTTTTCCTCTAAATTGGTTATAAGCATGAATTCTTAAATGCTCTTGCTTTGCTAATTTAAACATTGTTGATTACTATAATAAAGAATTCTTCATTTCTCTTTGTTTGTAGTCATCTCATTTCTTTCTTTTGAACATGGTGAAAGATTCTTAGCTGCCTTTCATCCCTTCAAAATCATCCCATCCACTCTAAATTTTAAGGATTGTTCTCTGTCTAACTATCTTGCCCTGTAAAGCCATCTTGTGTGTAGAATAGAAATCCAGTAAAGCCATCCTTTGACTCCATAGCCCAATGGACTGAAAACTTTCAACCTTGCCCTTAGTTTGTGGATTCCACCATTTTTCAAACAAACTCTTGGATCTATACCTAGCCTAAAACCTTCTAAGAACAAAGATAAATCATAAAGAGAGAGCCCTCTCTGGATGCAGATTGGCTAGATTCTGCATCTGAAGGTTGGTTTGTGGTTACCTCGGGTATACTTTCCTCTTACATAACTTCTAGGAAAACCTGAGTGATAACATAGTGGCGACTCCGCTGGGGAACTGAATCATTTTATTGATACTATTGTTTGATTTATAAGCTATAGACAAAGTCTGAAGATCAGCCAGGTAGCCTTTGAAATTGCTTTTGCTCTGCAATTGCAAAAGTAAATAAATGCTGCTTCAGTCTATCTCTGATTTAGCTTATATACTGAACCTTAGTTTCAAAATATTCAATCAGATTCTCTAGTTTAACAGATCTTTGAGAAAATTTTAATCATACATCATTATTTCTTGAAGAATTTGTAGAAGTTGTATTTATTCTTTCAATTAAAATCAAAAATCTAAAAACACATAGTCTAGGAAAACTGGCTTTAGAAAGGATTCAACATACTAGGTCAAACCCTGACCCCAATCCACCACCAATATTTGAAAATCCAAATCTGATTCCTAGGATTCTTAGAAGACAAGGAAGTCAAGAAAGTTCTGAAAGAGGAAGTCAAGAAAGTTCAGGAAGTTCTAGACCACTTTCTAGATCTGCATCTTGTCCTGTGAAAATTATATATATTGATGAAATTCCTTTTGATGCACGATTTGAAACATCTTTATTTGTGAATTTTTCTGAAACCGAATTATCTAGATTAGTTCCAGATCCATTGTTCTTTGAATATTTTCAATACAGATTTGTTTCGCATCATCTTGACAGAGAATTACATCACTCTATTCAGACTGAACAAACCTTTGAAGAAAGTTCAAACATCTCTGTAATTACTGAAGTATCTCCAAGTTCAGTTACTTTTTCTCAAGCTGTTCAAACACCTGTCACCCTTTCTACTCCTCCATCTCCTCCTGCCAGACCATCAACTCCTGTTACCCCACTATATCTTCCAATGGCCAATCGATACGCCCCTTTACAGCTACCAGCCAACCCTCCTGCTTTGCCCCAAGATTATCAGAGTAAGATCACACCTTTTGATGGATCAGGTACTTACACAGCACAACAACACACCAAAAGGATGACTGATTACTTTGAGTTCTATGAAATTGACACTGATAATGTCCGAATGAGAATTTTCTTTCAGAGTCTTACTGGAGAAGTTAGGACATGGTTTAGGGCCCTTGCTCCAAATACTATTGCTGATTTACCAGCTTTATATAGGGCATTTTTGAACAGATGGGAGAAGAAGAAGGATCCTCTTCAGATCCTGTTAGAATTCGAAAAATTAAGAAGAAGACCTAACGAAACAGTACAAGATTACATCATTAGATTCAATGAAGCATATAATGCAGTTCCTCAAAACCTAAGACCCCCACCTGACTCTGTATTGGTTAAATTTCCAGACGGTTTTGATTCTGACATTGCTTATTCCCTCAGGGAAAGAGCTCCACAAACATTAGAGGAAATGCAAAGCATAGTGGTGAGTGTAGAAGCAAATCTGATAGAAAAACGAGCCAGAGCAAGAGCAGAAAGAAGAATGCCTCTGAATGAAGAACCTTCAGCTTTTGAAAAGAAGCTGGATGCAATCATTAAAGGTATGGAAAGATTAGGAGACAGAGTGGAGACCATTGAAAGAAAGTCTTCTACTGATAATCAGAATGTTGCAAGAAATCCAAACTTTAGGAGAAATCTGAATCAAAATATTGGAAAGAATGTCCCTGATCAAAATATTAGGCCACCTTTCCAAGAAAACTTTGTTGAAGGATCAACTTCTGAAGAACCTACAGAAGATGTAGAGATAAATAATGTAACTGATGACAAAAATGAACCAGAAGTCTTCCTATCCCAGGATGATCAAGAGAATCATATCCTTGAAACATTCCAAACTCATTCAGGTGAGACTTTTGATTTTAAGGAAGGCTATGACACAGCAATTTATGAGGTCCATAAACAGTATAATTTGATAAGTAGGCGCATTGATGTGCCAGAGAATAGTAAACAGAAAAATGCAAAACAAAATGTCAAAGGTAAAGTTAACATTCCCCCTGTACAAAACATTCCCCAAGTACAAATTCTGTCTAGGATAACTCCCAATTCTTCAAATCCAATAATTGAAGATGTCTCTGACAACCAACCAAACAATAAACAACAATATAATGCTTCTCCTCCTGTAGGAAATGTAGAAGAAACAGTAGATTTTAGTTCAGATACCCCTTCAAAACAAAATTTCATTCATGAAAAAGAGAAAAACATTGAAGACCCAAAAAATAGAGAAAACCCAACTGTGCAAAACACTAAAACTCAAACAGAAAAACCTTTCAATCTAGAGGCTGAAATAGGCAAACTCAAGATAGTTGTTCCTTTATCAGAATTGGCTAAACATGATGTATATAGAAGTCAAATTACCAAGTCCCTAAACATTAACATTACTGGATTGGATGATTCAGTTAATATTCTTGATGATCAACCCAAACTTCTTTTTGGTCCTGAGGTCAATGGCAAACCAGAAAGTGGAGGAACTCCTCCATTTTATGTAAGCCTAAATGTTCATGACAAGATACTCCATAATGCAATGCTTGATTCTGGAGCATCTCTTGATGCCAAAAGCAGTAATGGAAAGATTAAATCTAGATATTACCAGACCATACAAAGATTTGTTTTCATTTGATTCTAGTCAGGTAAAATGTTTAGGTTTGATTAAATATTTGTGTGTTACTTTGGTACAATACCCTGCTAAGTCTGTTTTGATGGACATAGTAGTGGCTGATATTCCACCTAAATATGGTATGTTATTGTCTAGATCTTGGGGTGCTAAACTTGGAGGATCTATTCAATTAGACATGTCATATGCAACTATTTCAGTATTTGGTCAGCCTAAAAGACTTTACAGAGAAACATTGATGAAATATTTAGTTAGTAGCCATGAGAAGCCTGAAAACTTCCATGTTTACTCTATACATTATGATATGGATTCTTTTATTTTATACAATGCTGAGTTGGATCTTCCTACTGAAATAGAAGCTCCAGAATTGGAAACCACAAACAAAACTACTGTTAAAATTGAAGAAATTTCTGAAAACAAAGAAACACCAGATGATCAAGAAAAACCAGAAGAAACTAAACAACTAGCTCCTGTTAAGAAACATTTTAAAACAATTGATGAAGATTATGAACATGAAATTATATGGCATTTAGAGTTTGATGGCTCAGTAAACAGATTAGGGGCAGGAGCTGGGATTTGGCTACATAATGTGGAAAATAATCATGCAGAGGGTCATGCTTATAGGTTGAATTTCAAATGCACTAACAACATGGCAGAGTACGAAGCTCTTTTATTAGGGCTTAAACATGTCAAGAAGTTAGGAGCTATTAGGGTATCAATCATAGGAGACTCCGAACTAATCATTCAACAGATTAAAGGAGAATGTTCAACAAAAGACATGAAACTGAAACAATACAGAGAGACAGTTGTAGAAATTCTCAACACATTTCTACAAGCTCAACTTGCCAAGATTCCCAGGAAACAAAATTTTCATGCTCACAGCCTCGCAATGTTTGCTAGCACATGCAAGTTACCTTTTGATCCTAATCATCAGTTTTCAACTGAGATAAGGCATAGGCTTGCTATACCAGACAATCTTTTGAATTGGCAAGTATTTGTTAATAACAATCAAATCAATAATTTTTTGACACTTCAAAATGAGTTTTCTAACTGTAATATAGATGAAGACATAACCATTGAAGAATATGATCAAGAAAAAGAACAAAAAATAGAAATTTCAAGAGAAAATGCAATTCATATGCTGCACCCAACCACATTCACAGAAAAAGACATGCAGAATCTGAAACACATGGAATCTGATGAGATCATAGAAGATGAGACAGAAATCATAAATCTGAAAGATAATCATTTTCCCAAAGGATTAACTCTGTTGGAAGATCTGTTTGACTCAAATGATATTCCATTTAGACCTAAAATGGAACCTGTTAAGGCTGATATGGAAGAATGCAACTTAGGAACCCCAGAAAATCCCAAAACGGTTAAGTTGTCCAAATCTCTTCCAAAAGATCAAAAGGTCAAATATGTTGAACTATTGAAAGAATTCCAGGATGTTTTTGCCTGGAGTTATGAAGATCTGAAGTCTTATGATACATCCATCATTCAACACACTATACCTTTGAAACCAGATTAGAAACCTTTCAAACAAAAGCTTAGAAGAATAAATCCTGTTTTATTACCTTCAATTGAAAAGGAAATTAAAAGAATGTTTGAAGCAGGGATTATAGCTCCTATCAGATTCTCAGAATGGGTTTCTAACCTGGTACCAACAAGGAAGAAGACTAGGGAAATTAGACTGTGTGTTGATCTAAGAAATTTGAACAAAGTTTCTTTAAAAGATAACTATCCTTTACCAAAAATGGACCATATTCTTCAGAGGGTAGTAGGATCTTCTAGGATATCTCTACTGGATGGATTTTCAGGGTACAACCAGATTTTGGTTCATCCTGATGATCAGGATAAAACATCATTCACTACACCATGGGGTACGTTTAAATATGTCAAAATGCCATTTGGACTCAAGAATGCAGGAGCTACATTTCAAAGAGAAATGGATATTTCTTTTGCTAAAGAAATACATGATTTTCTGGTTATTTATCTAGATGATTTAACTATTTTTTCTAAAACAGATCAAGAACATTTAGATCATTTAAGGCAAGTATTTATAAAGTGCAGAAAATATGGAATTTCTTTAAACCCTAAAAAGTCATTATTTGGTTTGGAAGAAGGAAAGCTCTTAGGTCACATTATTTCTAAAGATGGCATTAGGATTGATCCAGAAAGAATACAAGCAATTTTACAGATACCTCATCCTAGAAACATAAAAGAGTTGCAAGCATTCATAGGAAAAATTAATTTCTTGAGAATATTTATTTCTAGTTTAGCTGAATTACTTAGATTGCTCACTAACATGCTGAGGAAAGATTCAAGCATTGACTGGACTGTAGAAGCCAAACAATCATTTGAGGAAATTAAAATGGCTTTAACAAGGACACCAGTTCTTACCAGTCCCAAATTTGACAGGGATTTTATTATTTTTTCATTTGCTTCTGAACACACAGTTGCAGTTGTTTTACTTCAAAAAGATGATCAAGGGTGTGAAAAACCAATAGCATTTTTTAGTAAAGCACTTAGGGATGCATCTTTGAAATACAATATTATGGAAAAACAAGCTTTTTCATTGGTAAAAGCAATTAAAGATTTCAGAGTTTACATATTATATTCTCATGTGATAGCTTATGTGCCTAATGTTGTAGTTAAAGATATTTTGACTCAAGATGGCATTGAAGGTAAAAGAGGTAAGTGGATAGCTACCATTTTAGAATATGATATTGAAATTAAACCAACAAAACTCATAAAAGTTCAAGGTTTGGCACAACTCATGACTGAAACTAATTGCCAAGCCTTAGACATTAATGAACTGGATGACGAGCAGGAGATGGCGACTCCACAGATCAGTCAAGCTTTCTTAGATTCACCCTGGTACACTGATATCATTCATGTTTTATTAAACTTGCAAGCTCCTCCAGGGTTGTCCAGAACGAAAAGAAGATTTTTAAAAATGACATCTTTGAAATATTGTATTTTAGATAGCACTCTATTTTGGAAAAATCATGAAGGAATCTTATTGAATTGTCTATTAAAATATGAAACTGATAAAGTTCTTAATGAATTTCATGCAGGGGATTGTGGAGGACATCTCTACTGGAAATCAACTGCAGACAAAATCTTAAGGGCTGGTTTTTACTGGCCAACCTTATTTTCTGATGTTAAGAAATTTGTAACATCTTGTCATAAATGTCAGATATTTGAGGGTAAAAGAAAGTTGTTACCTTTTCCATTAAAACCAATTTCCACAGAAAGACCTTTTCAACAATGGGGATTAGATTTTATTGGAGAAATTCATCCCCCTTCTTCAGGGCAACACAGATGGATTTTAACTGCCACAGACTACTTCACTAAATGGATTGAAGCCATCCCATGCAGACAGTCCAATGATTCTGTAATCATAGGGTTTTTAGAAACAAATATACTTTCAAGATTTGGCTGTCCAGAAAAGATTATAACAGACAATGCTGCTGCATTTAAATCAAAGAAAATGATTAGTTTCTGCCATAAATATCATATTACTTTAGGCCATTCAACAACCTATTACCCCCAGGGTAATGGACTAGCAGAATCCTCCAATAAAAGCCTGATTAATATCATTAAGAAATTGTTGGAAGAAAATAAAAAGAACTGGCACAAGAAACTGACCAATGCATTGTGGGCAGATAGACTTACAACTAAGAAATCAATTGGGACTAGTCCATATGAATTAGTTTATGGCCTTGAAGCAAGATTCCCATCATCTTTAGGAATTCCTGTTATGAAATTACTTCAGGAGGCTCAAGTGGAACCAAATGACATTCAGAGAAGAATTAATCAAACAATTCACTTGCAGCAAACCAGAGAAGAAGTATACCAACGATCTCAAGTCTTGCAGGAAAAGCTAAAGAAAATGTTTGATAAAAGGACTAAAGCAGAAGATTTTCAACTAGGTGATAAAGTCCTAAGATGGGATTCTAGAAGAGAAGAAAAAGGGAAACATGGGAAATTTGATTTCTTGTGGAAAGGGCCTTACATCATACATGCCTTGCAAGGAAACAACACATACTTTTTGAAGAATTTGGACAATTCAGAAGCTGAGGAAGGACCAGTCAATGGTCGAATGCTGAAGCATTATTTTGATCCTATTTACTAGGATGTTTTGATTTTTCTAACTTGTACATAATATATCATTTTCTAATGCAGTTTTGAGTGGATGGTGACTTCTTGAAGTTGAAGCCCGAAGTGAAGGCCCTAAGCTTCAAAAGTTTCACTATCATATGTACAATAAAGTTACCAGAAGAAGGAGATTACATAGTTCAGTTTGAAGACATTTTGAGGCATCTGACCTGCTGTTCTTGACTTTCCACAAGGAAAAGCCATCCCCAAGTGGAGCCAGTGTTAGTCTCCTATACCAATAGGTGTCATTTTTCATGATTGTCTGGATTGAACTATGGAATATGTTCAAACCTTTTTTCTTGAGCAAAGGTGTTCCATATTCTTGAAAAACCAAAAAATCAAAAAATTTAAAAAATGTAAAGAGGGTATACCCTAAAAAGAAAAATCAAAGGGTAAGAAAAATAAATTGGTCAAAAAAGTGAAAGAAATGAACCCCAAACAAAAATAGACCAAGGAAAGTGTGCAAATCCAAATGCCACTACTATTTCATTTTTGTAAATAAGCAATTGTGTGCAGCTTGTCAAACTTTGCCACAATTTATGAAGGGTCAAACTGTTTAAACTTGACTCATTCATGTTTCAATTTCATGTTTTAAAATAGAGAATAAATATCTGACCAAACTGTTTAATCTTGGCAGATAAGTAGATAGGTAGAGTTAATAAAAGGTGCTCAACAGTTTAATCTGAGCCCTTGGATGTAATAAGGGTAGAAATAGATAGATTTACCATGTAAAAGAAAAGAAGATCGATAAGGGTTTGCAAGTATAAATGCACCCTAATAAAGAAGAGAAAATGGTAGTAGTAGATAGGGTAGGTAGATGGTGTTACAAAGTTTTATCTGATGAATGATGCTGCTACATGTTTTTGATCCTTTACTTTCATCACAAATACTGAAGCAGGAAATACACTGGAAAATCACAGCAAGAAAAGTCAAAATCATTAACTTCCCTCATCACTTTCCCCTTAAAAGTTTTACTAATTTCCCCCAAAAGTACTAAGGTATTTGGAGATCAAAAGGGCTCAAGGCATTTCCTTGACTTTTGGAGGGACCGGACCCTCGGCCTAATGATTAAAAAAGACCTAAGTACTTGAGATAATTCATCATTATAATTATTCATCTTTAACCTTTCCCTAAGTAAAATCTCATTTTGCTTAGGAAAATTATACAAAATTCCATGAAAATCCCTCAAAATAACTTACTATTCTAAGTTTAAGTGTTGAAGATGAGATATTGCAATTTACTTCAGAAATTGTCACTTTCTTAGATGTGCAAAGTATTTTGAGTTCCATTGTCCCTTTGTCATATTAACATTTAACTCTATTTACTAAATCCCTAGTGAAATGCCCTATCCTAAGTATATAATTCCTTTTATAAAAATATCCAAAAAAACCCCTCTATTATAAAGTTTAGACAAAGTATTTATTTCCCCGTGCATTCAAATAAAAACCCACTATACAAGCCCTTTGGTTAAATATATCGTTATACAATAGTCCCGCCCCTATGGTAAATTAATTATATCGGTTAATTTATCATATAATAAAAAACGTATATAAGAAAAACTTTAAACATATGATATGTATGTTTAACACAAAAATATAAATAAAAACAAAGTTTTAATCCTATGCCACCGTGGCCCATCCACCTGCCATCCCACCCAACGAAACCCCGCCGCGACCCTTATTTCCATCATAATTATGGGATTAATTAGTTATCAGGACTAATTAATAACCTTTCCTCCACCAATCGTGTGCCACCCGGGATGATTAATTAAACACTAATTATGCCGGGCCCGCGTGATAACCACCCCACTATCTCTCCGTCCTTTCAACCGTTGGATCGCCCCTCCACAAATCTAAGGCTAATACTCATTCCGCTAGCCATCCAATGTCAGAGCTTTAACGTGCGGGGGATTGGTGGTATTTGACTAGTCCTCCGTCCACGTGTCAATGATCCGATGGAATCGCTGCCCTCTCGATTAATACCACTCTTGTCCACAAGCGGTGCGGGAATTACCGCTTACCACCCGACCCCCCACCACACGTCAGCCCGTACTAAAGTGACGTCACTCCTCGAAAAACTAAAACCCCTCTTTTGACTTTGGAAACTGCACACGTCAGCCCGTACCAACGTGACGTCACTCCTCGAAATACTAAAACCCCCCTTTTGACTTTGGAAATAAAAAAAATTCGCGTGTTTTTGTGTCATTTCCATCATTTGAACGCGACTGCGCTTTCCGCTAATAATTTCAAAATTCCATTGAAATCCACTGTTCAATTCGATTTCGCTCCAGAATTTCGCCAGACCTATATTCAAGCATCCTCTTGCTACCGTCCGATACCTGTTAAAAGTCAGTTTGCCTCCAAGAACAGGTATTTATCCTATTTCGCCCCGAACTGCAAATAAAACTCTGTTTTCTTTGTTTTTCGCTGAATCAGTGTTTAAATCATATTCCTAAGATCATTCCCTGAGTTTTACGACTGTAAATTGTTCCCCTGAACCTGCAATTGTGCCAATTTCCCTCAGTTAGATCAAAATCACGCCCGGCTTGTGAAGAAAACTAGAAACCTCCATTTTGAATCCACAAGAACCAAAATGGAGGCCCCGGCAGCTTTGAATGTAACTCCATTGAATGCCCCTCACCGAGAGTTAGAATATTTACCTTTAGTAGATAAAGATTTCCAGATTAAAGACTTGCATTTTGATGAAATTCCCCTTCTGAGTTATTGTCGCTGCAGAGACGAGTACTCGAAGGGGCAAGATCTCATTGGGTTGTGGGAATCCAATCTCCCGAGATATCTCATCCCCTCAGTCATTTCTTTCCCAGAAATCATCCACTATTTCCATTCTAACTATGATCCCACTCAGAGAGCTGTAATATCCCCTGATCAGAGTGTTCTTTTCCACATTACTCCCCAGGCTATCAATGCAATGCTACATTTTGAACCAGGTCAAGAACTAGCACCTTTGTCTATAGAAGCACTGATTGAAAAGTCTAATCAATTGACCCCAGAAAAATTGAAGTCCATTTGCCAAAATTTCATGTTGCCTGAACATCAACCTAAGGGACTTCCTCCCTATGGTTTTTATTATTTCACTAAGTTGGGAAGGCTCATCCTAAATATGATATCTTTTGTCTTGGGTTTCAATACCAGTGAATATGTTGATGAGATAACACTGGCTTTGCTGTCTATTTTTACTCCTGGGCAACCTCCTGAAGTCAAATATGACTTTGCCTCCTTCATAGCCAATAAGATCCATGATCAGTTCATGAGGCTAGATGATGAGAAAGTTTCCAAATATTCCTCAGTTATTTATCATCTCATTATCTTCTATCAATCAGAAAAATTCCCTTTCCCTGTTAAAAAGCTTGATGCCAAGGGAAACCCTAGGTCAGTCATATTTTGGTCTCCCATAATTCATTCTTCCTATAAGTCTCCATATTCTTATACTGAGTTCATAGATCTTTTTGTATATCCCGCAACTACCTTGTTGACAGGAATCCCTCCTCCAAGGCTCAGTAATGAAATCAAGAAGACCTTGCAACTTTCAAGGACTTATAAAGTTGGAGATTGGTATTTATATCAAAACCATACAGTCATCAGAATCTATGGATGTGAATTACATCCATTCAAGTTGCCAAGATATGTGCCCATGAGAATTTTTGCCTTGGAATATTTGAGGCAAATGAATAATTCAGATGTGATCCATTTTTGTAGTGTGAAGAAGAAAGCTCAACTAAGGATCAAAAGTCAATTAGGTCCTTTCATCTGCAACTCTAGGGAGGCCGAGCGAGAGGCAGAAAATATACTACAAGGCCATTGCAAGTTCCAAAAAACTTTTCGTTGGGTTCCTTATGACCCATTTGGTTTTATTTGTGAAAAGAGAATAAAGAATAAATCATCCCCTTACATACACCACAAGATTCCTGAACTAGAACAATATGCCAACCAAGATGAATGGGTTGAAGAAACACTAGTTGAAGAAGAAAGTGAAGAAGAAAAAATGAATAGAATGATGAAAGATTTTGAGAAGGAGTATGACCTAGAATCTTGTGGTCAAGTGTAGGTACCTGACATTGGCACTTCTTCAGCAGCAAATCTACAGCAGACATTACAGGAAGGCAGTTCACCAGTGGCAGCAGAATCAAAAGGAAAAGGAAAGGAACCTGAAATTCAGGTCATTGAAACTTTAGTCATGGCAGAGAAACCTCAAACTTCCAGAGCACCTGATCAAACACAAGTTTCTCCCACTCAGGTAAAACATCCTGAAGTTTCCGAATTACAAACTCCATCCAACATGGAAATAGGAAAGAAAAGGCAGGTTCCAGACACTACTCCTAAAGAGTCCTCAGGAATACATCAAGCCAAAAAACATAAACCAGATCCACTTCCAGATGTGGAAATCATAGATGAGGTGTTTGATGATGGAAGAGAAGACAGTCAATTAACTGGTTCTGTTAGTGTGACCCATACAGAGCAGAAATGAAAAGCTTTGCACAAGCAGTTGAGTACTGAAGTATCCTCCTTTAGGCCACCAAAAACAGATACAGGGGATATAAAAAGAACTTTCATCAATATAAAGGCAAAGAATGATCCATTAAGAATGAAGGTATATGATCAATATATGAAAATGGCTCCCCATAATCAGGAAAGGTTAATGTCAGCATTTGACATTTCACAAGGCAAAATGATGATGAGCCACTTCAAGTCAAAGGTGCCAAAACCCATGTCAGCAGCTGATTATATTAGAACAAATTTTGAGGTCCTGGCTAAGGACATTCATCCTTTAGACCAGTTTGAGCTGCACAAAAAAATTGGGGAAATGGTGTACTCCACTCTGACTAATAAGGCCATGGCAGCCCTAACGCTGCAAGATTATTTAAATAACACAAGCACCCAATTGCAAATTGAGAAGGCCTCTTCCCAGGCCAAAGATAACAGAATAAAGTCTTTGGAAGACATAATCATTAGTTTGGGTCACAATCCCAAAGACATTAAAAGCATCGAGGCATTAATAAAGAAGAAAGATGATGACATAGCTGCACTGAGAAAGCAGCTAAAATTTCCAGCCTCAAGGCACCCCCAGACCCAAGAAGTTTTAAAGGGGAATTCACAAGAAGAGGTAATGGAGTTGCTCCTAAATATGACTGAGCGACTAAGTGAGACAGAGAAGGAATTGGAGCAAGCTTTACAGGAAAAGGAAGCTATCATGCAGGCATCCACCACAGAAGCTACTACAACCACAGGTACTACAACAGCAAAGCAACAAACAGAGCCAGAACAGGTAAACACTTCTGGTTTAAGTTCTGATGAGTTAATAAAACAAATGGAAAGTTTACAATTAAGAGTCATAGAACTTCAAACCACAAAGTTACAATTAAAAGATTTGGAGCAGAAGTATGATACATCTAAGAAGACAGTTGCTGATAATGCCAGGGAAATCAAAATATTGGACAAATTAGTAAAGGCTTTGGAAAAAGATCTTTCACTAGAAAAGCCTATGAAGGAAATAAATGAAATTCTTTGGGGTAATATAATTGAGTTAATAAAGAGTATTTGGCCTTCTATTCAAGCAATTTTTGAACAAAATGACCTGATTAAAGTAGCTCAGGAAGAAATAAACAGAACAAGAGATGAACTAAGAGGTAGACCTGAGCAGGCCAATCAACTTATTCAATTTTTGAACACCCAAACAAAACAACAGCTTGCAAGACTAGGAATTGAAGACAGGACCGGCACTATTTTGATGATAAAAAGAGTTTTCATCAAAAGAACTTTTATGCAGAATTTAGAAAGGAAGTGTTCAGATATTTTGGAGGATATTAATGCTTTCAGACAAAAATTTCAAGTTTTGTTAGACAGTGGGTTACCCAGTCCAATTCTCTCACAGGACCAAATAATGGAATTAGAAACCTATGTCAAGAAAATAGAGAGCCATGCTCAAAATACAACTGCTGGTTCTATCAGTTTGACAGAAACAGCGTTGCCAACAGGGAGAAATCTATATGACAAGTTGAAGAACTTATTTCATCTAGAACATGAAATAAAGTATTTGTTTCCTGATGAGCCCACTTTTTACAAACTCACAGAGGCTGATGAGACATTGAGGAAACTTAAAAGGACTATGATACCAGAATATCAATGGTGGAATGACCTATTGGAAATTCTATGATAATTCTCTTCAGTATGAGAATTTTATCTTTTTAATATTATGTGAAAGATAAAAAAGAACACAGATGAAAGAGTATCAATTGAATAGGTTAAAGAGTATCCGTAAAGACAAAGAGTATCAGACAAGCAAAGAAATTACTCCAAGGGACAGCACCGAGCCCTATTTCAGCAATTACCTCCAGCACATCAGCAAAATGAGGGAACATCACATCAGCAGTTACTTATTATTCTATCCACGAGACCATTTGTCTCCTGTTTATTTGTAAATTACTCCTTAGTCACCCTAGATTATTGGCTAGGTTAGTATGAGATTTTTTCAAATATTTCTTGTATAAATTCAAAGAGAGTATTGAGGGTGGATTCTATTACTTTGCTGTAACATTGAGATTTTCGGAATAAAAGCATTTTGGAGAAATTTATTCGTGGCTTACTGGATGACGATTTGAAGCTCAGGACTTTTTGCAGGATTCATGTGTTGGACTGCAGTTCAATAAGTCCTTCTCCTCTTTGTCTTAAGTTTTATATCAGTTTATAATATCATTATGTCCATTTTTGAATAATTTACATAAAGGATTGAATCAGAATTTACTTAATTGTACTCTGATTTCAGATGTGATTGTTCTTAATGTTTTCCTCTAAATTGGTTATAAGCACGAATTCTTAAATGCTCTTGCTTTGCTAATTTAAACACTCTTGATTACTATAATAAATAATTCTTCATTGCTCTTTGTTTGTAATCATTTCATTTCTTTCTTTTGAACATGGTGAAAGATTCTTAGCTGCCTTTCATCCCTTCAAAATCATCCCATCCACTTTAAATTTTAAGGATTGTTCTTTGTCTAGCTACCTTGCCCTGTAAAGCCATCTTGTGTGTAGAATAGAAATCCAGTAAAGCCATCCTTTGACTCCATAGCCCAATGGACTGAAAACTTTCAACCTTGCCCTTAGTTTGTGGATTCCACCATTTTTCAAACAAACTCTTGGATCTATACCTAGCTTAAAACCTTCTAAGAACAAAGATAAATCATAAAGAGAGAGCCCTCTCTGGATGCAGATTGGCTAGATTCTGCATCTGAAGGTTGGTTTGTGGTTACCTCGGGTATACTTTCCTCTTACACAACTTCTAGGAAAACCTGAGTGATAACAACACCAACGAAACCTTCCTCTGGATCCGTCCATCCCAAGCCTCAAATATAACCTCTCGATCATGTGCAAAAGAATGCCATATAATTATGGATGAACATCTATGCAAGTAAATAAGGTTTTCCTATGACTGGGAGTGCACGAGGCACAGGGAAAATCAGACTTTATCTAGGGACCAAAATGACTATAATGTTGATATCCTATCTCCTTGGTTGTAATTAGGCCTTCCCATGAGGTTTATAAATAACACCAGAAATTGGCTGATTTAGTTAGGCCAGAGGCTCCTATAGGTGGGATTCTGGTGGAACCCAAAAACCCTGCCCAAAAAATAGGATTTTATTTTATTTTTTCAGATTTTTAAGAATATACACGGGTTCTGTGTTATGGTACCCGCGTGTGTACGTGATTTTGAAAGGGAAGAGTCGCGTATGGAATTCAAAATATATTTTTTTAGTATAAGATTAAGCATGTATGGGAAAGGGATGACCAAGGCCCTAAAAGAGCATCATAACTACAGGAGTGTTTAATGATGCTATAAAAAATTCCCCCTAATATATGAGGTCATAAGGGGTACATGATGGCCAAAATGTATTAAGTATAAAGAGAGATATCATTTGATAACCTGAGAGGATATCACCAAATTCCAACCCTTTGAATACCCGTGGAAGGAGTTATAAAGAAGACTCATTTATATGGCTGGCATACCCATGCTCAAAGATATTAAAGCATGTTCGTTGATCAATTATAAAGAGGATCCAACATGTATACATAAGTGTATAGAAAGAACTAAATAATACATAATGGATCATCTAATCATAGCCACAAAGGAACACAATAGGGATATGTCTCAATATCACATATAGAAGAAAGTCTGATCAATGATACTCAAATAATGCCTAATCATTGATGTTGCATAATTTATCCTCATAAGTACCAAGTCATATAGGGGGAATAGTGGTACTGCATAAACTCGGGTACCAACATACAGGATGTTGTTGTGATGAACTGTGACATATAAGGGTGGGTGGTATCACTGGAAGAAAATTGAAGGAGTTGTTGAGTGAACCAAGATGCTAACACAACCCAAGGTCTTCACCGATCACATATGATAAATTTGTATACAATGGGAATAAATTAGCTGAAGTCGACCAGGTGAGAAATTTTTTTATTACCATTCCTTGATGTATTTTTTTAAGAAATGCAATACAATTCACAGATAATGATGATGAGCATCAAGGTACCTCAGTAAAATTTAACAAGTGTGAATAAATGTGTTGAAGCCGAACACTTGAGAGAAGCTACCAATCAGAAGACAATTATGTATTCTCATTGTCGATAGCAAAGAAGTCTTCCATTGATGACTGAAAACCCTAAGGTACTAAAAAAATGACTCTAGATATTGTTCCTAGAGCAATGAGTTTGAGTCGATGGGAAAAATATTTGCTGGAAGGAAGGCATTAAGGCATCCCACATGAACCAGCATGAGTGTAACCCGTAGAACAATAATTTGGAAGAACATGGATGAAAATATATGAAGTAACCATTCCAAAGTACATTTCGGGAGTACACAAGATGTGGCTAGTGCATGACAAAAACCCTTTGAACTAACCAATAATGAAAGTTGACACAAAGGCGAGGAAACCACCAATACAGTGAAATGGAAACTAAAGTACTGCAAAAATCCTAATGTGTGATCATGTAAGCTAACATCGAACACAAGGGAAACCACTTAGTAAAAGACTCATGATACTTATCGATTTTGAGCACAAGGTCACCTATCAATGATGTAAATAGGGACAAGGTGCGCCTCTAGAAATACTCTCAGAGAAATTTGTCGGAGTCGATAGGAGCAGAACCGCGAGTAAGAAGTCAATGGATACCTTCTTAACCAACATGAGTGAAGGACCAAATATCTGATGTGATATTGAAGATAACTTGACAGACCAAGTATTGCTGACTGAGAACGAGTGAAGAGGCACCACAAAATTTCCGACATAGGTTGAATTCACTTGAACAAAAGCATGACACAATGTAACTCTATGGTAGCATAAAATAATTTTGTATAAGTTTTCAATGCAAGAGGCATTAACAAACTCTCCATATGATTGGAAGACATAACCAATCGGAGGAGGACTAACTGAGGAAAAATGTTATGAATTTCCTAAAGTAAAACTAAGTCCCTCCCCAAATGGAGGAAAGACTTATTTTAAGTGCTTTGTTCAAGGGTTAAATAAATGACTCATGCTGCCATCAAATATGGAATAAAATGTCTCATTCCCTCTATTTTTAGAATATATGAATTTTTTGTCTTTTTCATATTTAAAGCTTGAAAAATCATGGTGGGACTAAAGAGGAATCTCAAGCCTACACAATTATGCAACATGGGAAACATATGTTAGCGAGGATATAACTAGGAATACCATGGAAGGAGTGGGTATATTACTATGTTATGAATTTATAAGAGAGTGAGTGGGGCTGGTTTTAAAATCACAACATAATGGGGTCGACCCTATGGAAAAATATCGTAGTATGACGTCAAGATGCATAATGCAATGGAAAAGTGATATGTATTAACCTATATGTTGGCGACGAAAATGATACCTGCCACAATAGGTCTGTGATAGTGGAGTCGAAGTGGTGACAAAACATCACCAAGTCTTCTTTTACCCTAGAAACAACCTTCCCCAACACTTCAAGCGAAAAGTTAAAAATTTCATGAAATTATAAAATTAAAAATTATGAACTATATAAAAGTGGGTTTCTAAAATTTCATTATAAAAGGACTTTTCAAATCACTCAAATTCATTTTAAATTTTCAAGTGTTGAGAAGAGAGAGATTTGGAGAAAACTTGGGAAACTCAATTCGATCAATCTCTCCAATGAATTCATCCACCACGGTTTGCAAGTAACTCTAAATTCTAATCTTGTCCATTTAATTGCAAATTTTCAAGAATTCATTTGATTTTCACCAGAGAATTTTGTTCTTAAAATACCTCTTTGCATGTACGCAGGTCGATATTTTGAAAACCGCGTGTAGAAATCCCCACACACGAGTTTCCAAAGGGAAATTCGTGTGTATACACGAATGTATTTTAAGAAATCCGTGTACGGGTAGAGAAAAAAAAAACTTGAATTCTAATGGATGAACTCTCTCAATTTTTCAGGATTTCAATAATTTGGAGAGAGAGGGAACACAATCTTGTTGACAATGAGGTTTTGAATGATCCTAAATCATTGGATGCAATAAGAGGTTGTGGATTACTCAAGTTTTTTATGATGCCAAATGTGAAAACAAAAACTAGGTTACTAGAAATGGTTGTTCATTATTGGGACCAGAGCATGAGGTGGAAGATATTTAATTCATCACAGTACTTTCCGGAAGAGGGGAAGTAGTTGATCCAAGAGGGAGGGACCATGGAGGCATTAATTTTTCAGATTACATAGGTATATAATGTAAAACAAAGACAGACAAGATCAGATCAAAAATTTTGATTAAGAATGTCATAAGGATGCCAATCAAAATCATCCTCTTCACTATTCTCAGAATAACAGGTTCAGCCTCATTACATTAGGCTTCTCGGTCTACCATGTTCTTGGAAGTACAATGCCTAAAACCTATGGTCTATAATTGGTGCACAATTCTCTTGGTCAGAATGAAAAATAATTTGACATCAGCGGGACAAGGTAGGATGAAGAGTTTTGGCTATGGAAGCATACTTTGCAATTTTTTCTTTTATCAAGTCCCAACACTTCGACACAAAGTGTCTATATCCATTAGGAATCCCAGAGATCTTAGGATAGCTACACAAGTAGACTTGATCAAGAGACTTGGCAGAGGCGAAGTCTCTCGAGCAACTTTCAAGGACGAGTTCTTCCCCTGGTGGGAGAAACAAGTCGTATCCATAGATGATTACCCATATGTAGACATAGATTACCAAGAGGACCCGAATCTAGTACTTCCTAAGGGCGCTGCATGGGGTGAAATAGGTAAAATTTTTGAATTTTATCTTATTAAGTTTGTTTTTGGATTTTTTGAATATGATATTATGAAGTTAAAATATAATTTTTCTACCAAAAAAAAAAAAAACTTACAATATTAAACGATCATGATGCAGATGTTGGATCAGTGAGACCTGAGGGTCTACTGAGGTACATGCACCATAGAAATAATGGAGAAAGGGAAAAAACAGAGTCTGAGAGAGTCTTACATGCATTCTAGAAGAACTTGGAGAGTTTGAATCACCAGGTTCCTATGGAAGCAGTAGAGGATCTCCCTGAGGCCATTCAGAGATGAGTGGTAGGAGTACCATAAGAGTGGGTTTGACTCTTCCGACGAGTAGTGAATACCATTGTATTTTTCTGAGATGCTAATCCAGGGCAGGCCCCACAGAATTAGATTTAGATGGCTAATATTTTTGAGATATGTACATGATTGGGCTTAAGCCCTAATTTTGTAGGACATTTTCCACATTTTGTAATATTTTGGACATAATATTCCTATCCATATACAAATACTTTGTGATGGCTTCATCATATATACAAATGATTTTATGAAATTTTGATTTTTAATGTGATGAATGATTAATATGCTAGTCTAGTGCTTGATTAGTTATAGAATCAACAAGTGAATTTTCTGATCATGGACTATGAATGAAAGTAATAAAATTAAATTATCTTTATAATAATATCACTCTTATAAATTGGCGATGTAATAAAGGATCCCTCACACAATAAATATTATTCAATTGATACACAACTAGATGTTAATCCAAATAAACTACTAATGATTCAATACCAAGAGATATTGCCTTAGATAGTAACTTAATGGCAACATTGTATTCAACCATATTTTTGGAAGTGGGACCAATACATATGCCTCTTGATACTAACAACTAACCAAATGGATAATATATTACCCAAGCGGTGGAAGCTAGGTTCTGAGTATGTCTACTATTACCATCGTTGAATCCTAATTACACCAGATCACCCATCGAAACCTTCCAAAGAAGATAAAAAATACCATCATCATCATGAGACCCATAGACAAACAAAAACTATGTACAATATTTACAAAAAAAATAAAATTCTAGGAAAAAACCTAGGTATAATACTTCTTAAGATAGAGCCCATTTTTGGGCTCCGACAACACATTTCCTTCAAATTCAACCAACTCATATGCACCTTTCTTCAAGACCTTCTTCACAATAAAATTATTGTACCACATGGGTTTGAAGGTACCTGCCCCCAAGGTGTCTTTATCTTGGTCATAGACCAGGATAAGGTCACCTTTAGAGAAAACCCTAGGATGCACAATCTTGTCATATTGGGCTTTTATTCTTTTTTTATGAGCTTCATTCATTGTGGCTGCATCCCGACATTTTTCATCGAGGTGTTCCAAATGAATAAGGCATTCCTCAACACTGGAAGTGTCGGGAAGAATTTGGGCTGCTAATTTGAGAGATGGAATCTCATATTCCACAGGGAATATTTATTCTAAACCATAAACTAGATGAAAATGAGTATAACCCATAGTGGTCTTAACAAACATCTAGTATGCCCAAAGAACATGATATAGCATGATGTTCTAGTTGAGCTTAGCTTTATTAATTATCCTTTGCAGGATAGTTTCGAGGGATTGGTTTACAACCTCTACCTGACCATTAGCTTGGGGGTAATACGAAGACAAATGCTACGATCGAAATACCAATTTCAAAGCCAACTCAGACATCACGTTATTCTGGAAATGAATGAAATGATCAGTGACAAACTCTCTTGGAATACCAAAGCATGAAATTATTTGGTTGAAAAGGAAAAGGGTTGTTGTCTCACTGTTGTTATTGAAAGTAGGCATAACTTCGACCGATATAGTAAAATAGTGTACTGCTACGATAATGTATTTGTGACCCTTAGCCAAAGCAGAATTACAAGTAGTAAAATCAATACCCCACTTACTAAATGGACCAACAATGGTGACAAGGAAAAGCGGAGCTAGATGGGTGCACATATTTCGAGTATAAACTTGACAATTATGGCACTTCTTAACCACTTAAATGCAACCTTTGAAAATCGAGGGCCAAAAATAGCCTGAACGAAGATTTTTTGGGCTATAGAAAGCCTAGATAGATGACCTCCACAAGCTCGACTGTGGAATTATTGAAAACGAACTCAATTTCTTCTATGGTTAAACAAATCCTAAGGATTGAGTCAATCCCGTGATGATATAATGTATCATTGATAATAAGATAACTTTTAGCTAGGTGACGCAATTTCCTATGTTCATCCTTAGAAAAATTTTGAGGGAACTTCGAAGTCTAGAGATATACTATGATGTCTCCATACCAAGGATCTTGTGAAGAGATGAGGAAGATATGTTCATCAGGGAATGAATCTTCATAAATAACATCCTCTTCACAAGGCAACTTTTAAATCAATTCCACAAATACTAGATATTTTTTGGACTTGGTTGACATACATTTGATATCAAATTCTTGTAAAATGAAAATCCATTTACTATGTTTTCCCTCAATCACTCACTTACTGAGACAAATTGAAATGGGTCGACGTCAGCCAATACAATTTTTTTTCTAAGCAGAATATAATGATGGAGCTGCTGGAAAACATGAAACGATGCCAAAGCCAATTTCTATATATGAGAATACCTAATTTCATGACCATATAAGCCTCAAATCATACAATAAATCACATTATCTCTAATAGCATGGTCTTCCTGAACCAAAACCGTACCAACAGTTGATTTGGTTTCTACGAGATACAAGAGGAAATCCCTGCCATAATTGGATGGACTCAAAAGAGGAGCAGAGGTCAATGCCTTTTACAAAGCATCGAAGGAGTGTTGAGTGAAATCATCCCAAATAAATGGAACTAATTTCTTCAGTAAACACAAACCCTTTTGTAATCTCGGCATAATTGATGATAAATCTCCTTAAAAATTGGCTTTACCTTGGAGACTTTGAAGTTGATGGATAGTCGACAGGGGAGGAAATTTAAGTATTGCCTAAAACTTCAAGGGATCAACATGAATCCCTTAATTGGATATGATGAATCCCAATAACCGACCATATGTAACTACAAAAACACATTTATTAGGGTTCAACTGGATCTTATAGTGACAACATCTTTCAAAAACTAAACGAAGGTGCTTCAGATGATGCGTTCTCTTTCGAAAACAAGTAGCTAAATCATCCAAATATGCTTCAATTGTGTTCTTGATGTCGTGGAAAGCATAGGACATAGCCCACTTAAAAGTAGCTCTAGCATTTTTTAGGCCAAAAGGAATTTTACTGTATGAAAACATACCCTATGGGAAAATAAATGTTGTCTTGGTTGATCTTCAAGACAAATGGTTATTTAATTGTATCTAGAGAATTTGTCCACGGAGGAAAAATTTTCATTTCCAGCACACTCGTCAATTATTTGATCAATAAATGGAGTGAGGAAATTATATTTAGGACAAGCCTTACTCAAATCCATAAAGTCAATGCATACCAAGATCATTCCTTTCTTCTTATCAATAGGGACTGGATTCGAGACCCACTCAGTCAAAGGAACAGGGTATATGAAACCTGCCTTAAGCAACTTTTCTACCTCATCTTTAATAGTTGTAGATTTCCTAGGATTAACCGGTCGAAGATTTTGTCATACAAGCTTAGTGTTTTCGTATTTCATGATCTCATGATGAACTATCGAAGGATCGATTCCAGGAATTTCTTCATAAGACTAAGAAAATACATCTAGAAAATCCTTAAAGAGATCGGTATAAATTTCTATTTCTTCAGGGGAAAATTTAGCTCCAATGTAGACATTCTCAATGATATTGGGATTCCTGGAAATTTTCATCGGAATGGTTTCTGAGATATTAGAAATATTACCTTTGGAAAAAATATGTGATGGGGCCAAAGGGTTTAGAATTTTATGAACACTTCGAGTTGGAGAAGGACCAAGAAAATTAGATTCAACCTCATGAAAATTGGGGAGAAAATATGATCGATGATGCAAATAATCCCACAGTCTTTTTGCACCATTCATTTGCTTCTAAAACTTTGTCTTCAGATGGTAAAACAATGTCAAGGAAATCCATAGATGAAGTAGACTCGAAAGCCCAGACCGGAGCCACATCACCATCTATATCCTCTGATGGGGGAGGAATGGTGTCAGAATCTACTAAATTCACAATAGATTGGTATGTGATTTCTATTGCAAATATAGGATATGCCCTTCCACCTACTTTCCCTTTCTACAATGTTGCAGTGGGAGGGGGAAAGGGCCAAGGATTAGAAAAATAATGATTCTGAAATAATATTTTCGAGGAGTGATACTAGAAGACGAAATGGCATTGATATGAACAATAGGAGATGAAATATCAAAAGTACCCATCAACAAGGAATATATTCCAACTGCCAAATTCTCGATAGGCTGCTTGGTAGTCTTCACCAAGGAGACAGTAGAGTCAGAGGATGCATTGGTATCGTTAGGTGAATAAGCCATTTGATCAATTGTAACAATTCTCCCTTCATGGGGGAAACATAGGATGCAAAATAAAGATGAAAAAATGGCATCCATTGCATAAACCCAATTTCAACCCAATAAAAGATTATATTCAATATTGGCATCAACTATCTCTACCTCGACATTGACAACCTTGCCCCCAACACAGACGGGAAAGGCTGGAAGAATTCCATGTAACCTATGAGAATGAACATCGAATTCAGTAAGGAGAGTAGGAGAGGGGACAACTTTTGATGACCCGATAAATTTCCAACATGACATTGACATGAAGCACGTGGAATCCCCTTCATCAACTATAGTTCAAAAGGTTGTCTTATTCTAATATGTAGATTTAATTTGGAAAGCCATGTGATGAGGGAGTCTCTTCTTAACACTTGACATATAAAACGTGATCACAAGAGAGTTTTTCAGATCTACTACTCTAATCACAGTGAGAAATGCACTCCTTTGTGTAGGACACGATTGGAGTATCTCTAACACTGTCAGGACATAGGGGCTCTGAGCTAGATATTCAACAATAGAATATTTTTTAGCAGCCCTAGTGTCAGAATTGTAAGTCGAATGGTTTGTAGATACTTTCATCATCTGAGGTATAGGATCAACTGCAGGCCTTTTGATATGGAGAGGCTCTGCAATATCATAGGAAGCCTTAGCCTTAGAAGGTTTTGTCTCTCCATATTCATGTGATATTTTTGCAACATCAACATAAAAATTCACCATATATACATTTGATGTGGATTCCCCATCCCGTTTTCCCCTTGTGGGGGTTCCAGTACTAGCACTAGTGCCAAAAAGAATCTGCTGCCCTTGGGCAAAAGGGTTAGTAAACGAAATCTGGCAACTAGAAGAACTGTATTGAGCTAGCAAGCACTGAGCATCCTGAATCTTAGGGAAAGATGGTTAATATGATCCCCACTACATAAATTGCATGGGAATTTGAATTTCTTTTCCAATTCCTTCATTCCCTCTCTAGTATCATTACTGGGTTTGATTGCATTTCCCTTCCCACCCTTATCTTTCTTCTTACCACATCCTTTCTTCTTCCCATCAGATTTTTGGTTTCCTTTAGGATTTGAATATTGAACAACATTGACTACTAAAGGTTGAGAAGGAATAGACACTGAGGCGAAACCAAATTTTAATGGATCAGATCATTTGTGAGTTTTGAAAGATATGGAAAATTCAAAGTTTCCAGGAATGGTAAGCGCAGAGGAACAAGAAAATTCCACCCTCCAAGAGTAGAATTCACGACATTCGAGAAAGATTACCCTAGATTTTGAGAGGCACTAGGCTACCACAAGTTAATCATAGAAGGACCTAAACCATAATGAGGACCTTGTGGTCCAGAGGTAATCTAAGGGTATCCACCCGCTGCTACAGGATGACCATTCATAGGAAATTTTCCTCCCATTGGAATATGATATGAAGGGGAAAGCCCCTGATAAGGATTCCATGCACTAGCTAGAGGAGGAAAGACGTGTGAGGTAGAAGCAGTAGGGATGGACATATTTCCTTTCTGACCAAATATATGGGAAAAATTCTTAGCCCCAAAACCAATGAGAGGAGGATTTTCGCATCCCCAAAACCACTAATAGAAGGATTTTCCTATCACCGATTCCCTTGAAAATGATTAACATTTTTAGTTTGACCAAAAAAGGGTAATGATCCTAAGTTCAAATATTGATTGAAATAAGGAATATGTCGAATTCCAAAAGAAAAGCCTTGAAAATATTTCAAACCACTTGGAATTGAAGTCATAAATATAGAAACAATAGAAAAAAAGGTTGAGGGAACTAAAGGAATCCCGCTAGATGGCATCCCAAAATGATAAGCACCAGTGAAAGGGTCAGAAGGTTGGGTACCCCCCCTCAAACCCAGAATGGGGGTAGACCCAACAAATGTTGTACTGGGTGCAACAATAGAGATAGGAATAATGCCCCCTCCTACAAATGCAGGAGGATTTTGTACACCATAAGTATTAGTAGCCACACTTGCACCACTAACATTGGCCATTAGAAAAAAATAAGGAGAATGAATAGGGCTAACTGACTTGTGAGTTGGGGTACCCATGTATTCTATGATGTAAGGAAGATTATAAGGAAGAGGTTTCGAAGGAGTCACAGGAGTCTCAGGGGTGTCTTCAATTTGAACTTCATCTTCTTATTGGAAGAGTACCCTATCAAGGACCAAAGAGTTTCCGTCCAAATTCTGAACTAGACTAGGTTCCCCCTGTGAAATAAGAGCCCTTTGAGAAGGATATGTCTCTGATGCATTAGCTAATACTGGTCCAAAAGCACCAACAAAATTTCTCCTACGCCTTTTAGATGAAGGCTTGATGCTCCCAGGTGAAATACCACGAAGCCTCCTAGACTGACGAATAGGTCAATCAACTAATTTTAATTATTAAGAAAAAATTAAAGGCTCAAAAAATAACTATGGAAATCTAGGAGCAAAGAGAACTCACTAAAAATATCCTAAATATACAACCAAGCAAGAAAATTCCGGGTATTTCCGCTCCAGGTGATTAGGAATGACAAAAAAATAAAAGAAAGCAAAGATAAGGACATTTCAAAGATATTTTGGGATAATTACCACCAAATAATACCAACGAAGGTATCAGAAACAATTACGCTGACCTCCAGAAAATAGCCTTTTCCGGTGCAAGTACCCAAGCTTCACAAGGGAACCCTCCAAAAGTACTAAGAAAGTGATGCAATTTTTGTGTCAGTACCATGGGAATTACCCCCTTATGTCAACTGTGTGGGCCCTAGGATAGGTAACTAAGGTCACAAACTCGTAATCAAAGGTCAAACAGAATAGTCGTGGGCATGTTATCCAATAAGTAGGAGAGGGGATATCTCTCTTTCCTTATCTTCACACGTCCTCGTGCTTGACTCCTCTGTTAAAGGAGATTCCCCGGATAACCTAACGATACTAGATTTTCACTCTTTAATAAACTTATATACTTTCAGTTTTGAGTGGCCTTGGAGAGTTTACTCTACACACACATATTCCAAGGCCCTAAATTCCCTAGACTAATTGATGTATATATAACAAAAATAAAAATCTAGTTCATTTTAGATTAAGCGCTTGATTTTATTGGTTTTTATTTAGGTCAAGGGTAGCGGAAGTTCAACTTGTGATGTTCTTAAAGAAACAAATCAATAGAATACTAGGCTACATGCAAATGCAAATTATTTTTCTTCATTGAAAAGTGATTTATATTGGGTTCTAAGAGAGATCTAACAAAGAAAACATATTTTATTTTTCCTTTTAAATCACTCACACATTCAACATCTATCAAAAAGAGACTAAAATTCCTAAAATGAAAACTACCTTAGCACATACTAGAATGCCAAAATGCAATATTCTATGGAATGCTCAAAACAAAGAAATGTGCTCTTTCAAAAAATAAAGCCAAAATTTGACAATTAAAGAGAAGAAAAGATCAAAGAAAAAAAACTCTCCAAGAAAAGAAAATTTCAACCTAAAAACAAATATTCACACACTTTTTGAAAGAAGAAAAAGGTTAAAAATACAAAAACCAAAGAAAATAAAGGAAAAAAATTTTCTCTTTTTCTTTTTAAGGACTTCTAACACAAAGTTTCAGAAAGGAGAAGCAATCATTCATTCAAAATCAAAATCAAGAAAAGAGACTCATACCCAGTTAGTCATAAATAATCATAAATATGACAAGAATAATGTGAATGATAGACCAAAGTAACTTGAACCACTTGATATGAAAGAAACATAAAAGATTCAAGAGAACAAAAAGATTTCAGAGAACTAAAATCTTTCACCAAATCAAAATTGCAAAGACCTTAGGTTTAAACAAACAAAAAGAAGAAAAATGAGTCAATTTCAAGGGTGCAAAGTGAAGTAATGAAAATATAGGGTTATAAACAAGTTAAAGACCAACCAACTATCCCAAAATAACAGAACAATCAGACACTTCTTAAAGAAGGTTTGAAACACAAACTTTCGTACAAAAACTTTAAAAAGCACAAACCCTAGGTTGACACGTTTTTTTGCAAAAAGAGATGGAAGAATTGACAACAACAAGAAACAAGACCATTCCCAACTATAAATGACTTCAAGAAACATGTAGAAACAAGGCCAAATCCCTGACACAAGCCAAAACTGGAAAAAATCAAATTTTCTTATTTGTACATGATTGTATCAATACATAACAATGTCTATAAGCGATTGTATCTAAAAAAAGTAGCATATACACAGGTTTCTTTGGAAGAATCCACGTATATATGCTTTTGTCTACAACAAATAATGTGTGCAAATGGAAAAGTAAACATAGACCTAATCCAGAAGATCACATTGATTGACCAGACTGAAAATGAGTCAACAAGACTGGAAAATTCAAGAAAAAACATGGAAATAACCCATATGAACGAAAAAAACCCTTATAGGAAATGCTTGATTGTATTCCCCAGTGGTAAGGGTTGAAAACCTCAATAGAGAGAAAGAAGATAATCAACAAGAAGCATTTGTTCAAGCATGAAAATGATATAAACTACTAAAGTTGGGTTTGAGGGGAGTATCTGAAGGTCCTACTTTTTATGTCGATCCCATAGGGTTCAAAATCTCTGCTTCCTCCAAAGTGATCAGGCCTGCAACACAGTTCAGAGAAGCATATATATAGCAAGTAATTCAAGGTGCATACATAATAAACATATTGTAGCATCAAGTATAAACATATAAACCATGAAATATTACATATGAATAATGAAACATGAGATCATAACATTTCAGAAATGAGACACTCAGACATAGCTTCTTTATTAATATCAGAAAATAGTAGTGGAGAGATACAACCTGATCCAACCATGACACCAATGAAATCTTCCTTTGGATCCATCCATCCCAAGCCTCAAAGATCACCTCTTGATCATATGCAAAAGGATTCCATATAATGATGTATGAGCATCTATGAAAGGAAACAATGGTTTCCTATGATTAGGAGTGCATGAGGCACAGGAAAAATTAGACTTGATCTAGGGACTGAAATGACAATAATGTTGATATCCTATCTCCTTGATTGTAATTAAGCCTTCCCATGAGGTGTATAAATACCACCATAAGTTGGTTGATTTAGTTAGGCCAAAATATCCTTTAGGTGGGCTTCCAGTGGAACCCATCAATCCCTCCCAAAAATAGGATTTTGTTTTATTTTTTCATATTTTTAAGAATATACGCGAGATTTTTGTTATGGTACCCGCGTGTTTACACACTTTTTAAAGGGAAGAGTCGCATATGAAATTAAAAATATTGTTTTTAATATAAGATTAAGTATGTATGAGAAAGGGTTGCCCAAGGCCATACAAGAACATCAGAACTACAAGAGTGTTGAATGATGTTATAACATATAGTTTGAATGCATAAATTGATACAAGGGAAATGGTAAGTTGTGAAAAATATTAGTTAGTCCTATGCTTTGAATGGAAATCAATTAATACAGTGATTTAAACCATCAATGGAGAACTTTTAACAATTTCAAGTTATGCACCCAACTTTCCAATTTGATAAATGATTTGATAAGAATTGTAACCTTATATGAATATAATCATGGTGTTGATCTCTGGTTGGTGTAATATTTTTTAAATGGACATTTTCCATTTACTCTTGATCATGGATTTGTCTCAATGAAATTTAGAGAGATAATGACAAAGGTGCCATGTACAAACACATATAAAGTTATAATCATAAATGAAATATCATGTTTAGATACAACAAGGGAATCCTTATAAAAGATTTCAAATATCAAAATGATTGTGAATAATGTAAATCTTCATGTAAAAGAAGTCCTTGCTCACATAATTGAAAAAATCAGGACCCAAGGTACTACATAAATTCCAAATGCATTTTGGACCAAAGAAAAATGTTTTGTTGAATTATCATATGATGATAGCTTTAATGGAACACCTCAAAAGGATGCAAAAATTCCAATAAGTCCCAAAGAATAGAGAGTATGCAAGGAATAAATAAAATATATTCTTAGTAGAAAATTAATAGATATGTATAATCCCATGGGTATGTCCAGTATTTTATGACAATAAGCATTCTAAGAAAAAAAGAAGCCTATATTGGTTATAAATTTCAAAAATTTAAATAAGGATTTACTACCTCTAAGATAACCAATGTGAAATAAAAAAGTAATTTTCCAAAAGTTTCATGGATGGATTTTTTTTCACTAAATTTGATTTCGAAAGTGGATATTGGAAAATTGGAATTTCTCCCAAAGGAAGGTTTAGAATAGGATTCATAATTCCCATAACTAGTACCAATGGTGAGTTATGCCATTTGGTCTGAAAAATACTCCCTTCAAATTCCAGAAGATAATGGAGGACATATTTGATGATTGGATTTTATAATTTTGTATATCGATGATATTTTGATAGTTCAAAGGACTTTAAGTAGCATGCAAAAAAAATCGAGAAATTTCATAGAAGGTATATAAACATGGTTTAGCCCTTTCTCCAAAAAATATTGAAATTAGGAAATAAGGATTGAATTCCTTGGATTGACTATCTCTAAAGGAAAAATTGATCTTCAAACCATTTTCTATAGAAACTTATACATTTCCTAGATGTAATAAAAGACAAGGAAACATTTGTATATATTTTTGGGCTCCCTTAACCTTGTTCAACATTTTTATAAGGGACAGGTTGAAGATGCCAAATGTATTTATAAAATACTTAAAAAGAGGATGCTCCTTGGAATTTATAGATGACTGTAATTGTTAAAAGAATTAAATAAAAATTTTAACATATTGCTAAATTAAGACCGACAATAGAAGGATTCCAATATATCTTGGAGACAGATGCTTATGATAAAAGAATTAAAGAAAAAGTTCATCATATTCCTAAATTAAGACAATCAATAGAAGGATTCCAATATATCTCAAAGACAGATACTTCTGATACAACTTGGCTAAGAGTAATTTTAAAATATCATGATGGGATAGAATAAATTTTCATGTATACTTCTAATACATTTAATTATGTAGAGACAAGGTATCCATACATTCATAAATAAATATTTGTAGTAAAAAGGAGCATCACAAGGTTTATATTTTACTTGAAACCGGTCCATTCCATTGTAAGGATGGATTTAAATCATATGGTTGGGATGATTAAAAACCATATATTACTTGAGAAGGGTAATAATAAGGTCATGAAATGGAGCCTTTGGCTTGAAGGATATGAATTTGAAATCTAATACAAGATGGGGAAAGAAAATAGTGTTGTTGATCAAATCACTAGAGAAGGATCCTTATCAGTTCTAGTCTATAATGTTGTATTAGTTCTAGTCTATAATGTTGTTATTAGTTCTAGTTTATAATGTTGTTATAAGAGAAGAAATATGGAAAGATGGAGCTTGTGAATCCTCAGCACAAATCCTTCCTTAAAGGTTTGCAAAATATTAGGGAAAAAAGTTGTTGGTTTTTTTTTTTTAATGGCTAAACAAAGTCCTAAACTTCATATAAATTTGAAAATATGAGCCACTAGATATGATTTTGTAACGATATTTTATTGAATCCATATATTATTCTTCTTATAATATTGATAGAGTCCCAAATTATGTGTTGGCAATATGATGCAATGTGTTGTCCTTGATGGAAACCTACTTGATGAAGTTGTCCTTGATGGAAACTGACTTAATGAGTTGTCTTTGGATAGCAACCTATTTTTTAATGATGTAAATCTGATGTATCTACAGAGCAGCTCAAAAGTAACAAAGAAAGAAATTCCAGTAAGTGCCAAAGTAATGATGAATAAGATATGTCACAAAGCATACGCGGGTTTGTAAAGGCAAAGTAGCATATGTACGCGTAAAAGTACGTACCAAGTAGTGTATGCCTATTTTCCCTCTAAATTTATAAAACCAGGGGACATGAACATGGTATTGGCCCACAGTATTGAGCGCCAGATTATCTATTTGATCCCGTCCAGGAATACCATCAGCGGTTGAGTGGTTTTGACTCATGGTATTGACAAAGGCTAAATCTATATAAGGAGAAGAAGATCATAGTGCAAAGGTGTGCATAGGTCTGGGTTTTAATGAATACTTCACTCTGAAGTATATCTGCATGGAATGGGTAACATTTTATTGATTGATCTGAATTAATAATGCACCTATGAAGAAAATGATGAAGAGGGATCTCTAGATCTGAAATGACTATGTATTTTCTAGATCTGTTTATGGAATTTTTAGATCGCAGACTGGCGAATCTTTCTTTGAAAAAAAGGCGAGATCGAGTTATTTGTTACGAAGAGTTGCATAGTTACGAAGATTCTGAGATCTAATCTTCATCTAGGAGGGCGTATATCTGTGAGTTGAGGAGAGTAAAAACGTATGGAATCAAAGTCAGTTAAACAGATTGAGATCTATCACATGTTTTTCTACGACAAAGCACATGTATACGCAGGTTCGAGTCAAGTAGCGCATATGGAATCTGAGGTTTTCTTGAAGTGTGTGGAATGGGAAATTACGATGCGCTTGATGAGATATTCATACGATTTGGGTTGAGTCATGTTGATTATGCTGCTGATTATGTTGATTAAAGATCAAGTTGTTGGTTGATTGGTTGATGATTCAATAAATAAATTGATGGGGTTATAAGTTTCAGTTTGATGTATGTTGAGCTTAAATGTGTGGAGTGGGTCCAGTCTAAAAATTTGATGAAAAGTGGCCTACAAGATGTGTTGTATGGAAGCTGTTGGATCCAGTATGAAAATTGATGAAACACGGTCCATAGTGGTGTTGAGGGTCGAAGCCTTCAGTGAGGGGGTTGTAGCTCCCTTCCAGTGGTAGCTGGTAAATGAGAGCAGGGGCTAGTAGCTCCCTTCTAGTGGTAGCTAGTAAATGAGAGCAGGGGGTAGTAGCTCCCTTCCCGAAAGGGAGGAGAAATTTGGTAACGAGTGCAAGGGGTAGCGGCTCCCTTTTAGGAGAGGCAGTAAACAGACGGGGTAGTAGCTCCCTTCCGGGGGAGAGTTTGGTAAGCGAGCAGGGGTGTGGCTCCTTCAGGGAGGCGTCGCGAAGATCGGGGGTTGAAGCTCCCTTCCGGTGGAGGTGGTGGGCACAGAACGAGAGAAAGGTTGCGGCCTTACGCGAGGTGGGCCCTCATCTTGGTGAGAATCGTACTTAGTCACAAAATTGTAAGATGTTTTCTTTATAATAAAATATTGAAGGCTGAACAACGGCAGCGGTGGTTTTCTCCCGACTTGGGTTTCCACCTAAAATCCTGGTGTTCATATGTGATGCTTATGTGTGATGGTTTGTTCTGTTATTGCTGCACATGCTTACTGTTAACTAACATCAGATGAATGAATGTTGCAAAGATCTAAGTAAAGAAATATATGCATATTAAGATCTACGGACATACCCCCAAGTTTTAAGTAAGGATATCCGTGTATATGTGATTTGGATTAGGTAAAGTAGTATGGGTTTAAGAGAAGAAAAAGTAAAAAATTTCATCGACTCTAAATATTGATTCACCCCCTCCTTAGTATTTTTCCCAACAATTGGTGTCAAAGCAGGTCCTTCTACAGAAGCTTGATCGCTTGAAGGAGATCCGTCACAATGGGAAGGAAGAAAAAGAAGAGGGCTACTCAAAGAAAGAAGTGTACAACAGAAAATAATGATGATGAATCAGGTACTGATTGTTGTTCTTGTAACTTACTTCCTTGTGCATGCAATGGTGAAAAAGAAAGTGAAAGTAATATTATGGGTCTACAAGCAAATCTCAAGATCAATGTTGAAGATCAATTTAAAAAGAAGGAATATATCTACAAAGCTATTATCTCTATAATTAATGGAAAGATAGAAATGTATCAAAGACAGCAGGATAAAGTAACCAATCGATGTGAAAGACTTGAAGCAGAAATCATCTCTCTCAAAATAGATCTGGAAAAATCAAATAAGAAGAATGAAGAACTTTGACAAACTTTTGAAGAACAAGAAAATGGGTTGAAAGAAGAGATTTTAAAATTGAATGATCAAGTAGAAGAAGGAATAAGGGTTGAAGAAATTATGAAGAAGCAATGCCAAAGATTGGAGGTTGAGGTAAACATTTTAAAAGGTAAATTAGAAGAAAAAGATAAACTCTTGAGGTTTCAAGATAGTACTAAGATTCTAGACAATATTCTTAGTAGTCAAAGGTCTCCGTCTATTAAATTTGGTCTTGGTTTCATGAAACTGTTAAAGGAGAATCTAGTTCACAAGAAAGTGCTAAAGATTCAAAGGATATCAATGCAAAACCTAAAGTGTTGAAAGAAACAAAAGGTCAATCGACAATCATGAACTCTCAAAAGAAATCATTCCCTCCTAACTATAGAAGCATCAATTGATTCTCTCCTTTGATCAATAATGTTTAATGCTTTAAATGTCATAATTATGGGCATGTTGTAGCCAATTGCAGGAGAAGATTATTTCAGTCACAAACAAACAGATTCTACACAGAAAGGTACTCAAGTTTCTTTAAGGGATATTGTTTTTCATGCAGCAAGTTTGGTCATAAAGCAGCTGATTGCAATAGAAGAAAGAATAGAAAAACACATTATGATCCCTATGCTTACTTTTCTGGTCACACAAGCTGTTATGCTTGTAACAAGTATGGACATGTAGAAAAAGAATTCAGGATGAATAGATCTGAGAAATTGGATAATTTCCATCACACAATAAGAAATTTCAAGCAAAGCTGGAAAAAGGAGGACCGGTCAAAAACGTAGGGGATAATAATCCTACTGTAGTCTTCCGCTTCTAAAGCTTACTTCTCATAATGACTACAGGAGTGATGTGAGATACATTATAGGAATCAGTAATGTATCATCACAAGGGGAGCAATATATGGTGATTCCCATGGTTGGTTTGGTAATTCTGGTTGTGTTTATTTCTAACAGTGCATCTAATGTGACAACAGAAGACAGGTACAGAATGTATAAATCCAGGAAAAAATGGAGCTGTGAAATTTTCAGTATTTCACTTTTCATACGCAGGTTTCATGAACTAAAGCTGCGTATACACGCGAGTTCCGTTGGAGACAGAAGCATATGTTTTTCTGATAAGAAAAACAGTGATTCAGCTCAAGGACAGGAGCACAGTTTCAGGGGGAGCATTAGCCTTGCAGAGAGTAATGCATTGTTGGCATTATGATGGTTTTGAAATATGATCTCTCTCTTGAGGTCTTTTTGTTATTGGTTATAAAAAGTCATATTTGTAATTTGATGAAAAGGTTATGTTGAGACCTCTGATGTAAATTGTTATATTCAGTCATGTAAGGACTTCTTCAAATTTGTAAACCCACTTGGTTGGGTAGTTGAGTCAAAATGTGTAAACCCACTTGGTTGGGTACTTGAGTCACATATGTAAATCCACTTGATTGGATCATTGATGTAAGTATGATTCCTTGGTGATAGGAAAGGTCATAGAGTCATGTACTTCATTGAAAAATATGTTTGAAGATCCAGCGTGAACTCAGGGGGAGCATGGTAACTTCAGTGCACATCAGATCTACAGAGCTCTTCTTTCTACAAGAGAAGAAAAACCTTGTTTTGGTTTTGATCCGCCCTTTGCCCTTGATGTCAAAGGGAGAGAGTATCATGGTGTTTGAATAATGGTTATAATCAATGTATCTATCGTTTTTGTGGTGATCAAAAACCATCATGGTTGCCATCAAGTCCAAAGGGGGAGATTGTTGGCAATATGATGCAATGTGTTGTCCTTGATGGCAACCTACTTGATGAAGTTGTCCTTGATGGAAACTGACTTGATGAGTTGTCTTTGGATAGAAACCTATTTGTTAATGATGTAAATCTGATATATCTACAGAGCAGCTCAGAAGTAACAAAGAAAGAAATTCCAGTAAGTGCCATAGTAATGATGAATAAGATATGTCACAAAGCATACACAGGTTTGTAAAGGAAAAGTAGCGTATGTACATGTAAAAGTACATACCAAGTAGCGTATGCCTATTTGCGCTCTAAATTTATAAAACCAGGGGACATGACCATGGTATTGGCCCATATAATTGAGCGCTGGATTATCTATTTGATCCCGTCCAGGAATACCATCAGAGGTTGAGTGGTTTTGACTCATGGTATTGAAAAAGGCTAAATATATATAAGGAGAAGAATATCATAATGCAAAGGTGTGCATAGGTTTGGGTTTTAATGAATACTTCACTCTGAAGTATATCTGCATGGAATGGGTAACAGTTTATTGATTGATATGAATTAATAATGCACCTATGAAGAAAATGATGAAGAGGGATCTCTAGATCTGAAATGACTATGTATTTTCTAGATCTGTTTATGGAATGTTTAGATCTGTGATCTGGCGAATCTTTGTTGAAGTAAAGGGTGAGATCTGAGTTATCTGTTCTGAAGAGCTGCATAGTTATGAAAAGTTACAAATCTATATGCATTTTCATCTCAGCGAAAGCGTGTATATACGCAGGTTCAGTGAAGTAAAAGCGCATATGGAATCAAAGGTCAGTTCTGAAATAGTTGCAGATCTATACGTAGGTTTGTCTCTGTGAGAGCGCATATATACGCAGGTTCAGTGAAGTAAAAGCGCGTATGGAATCTAGGGTTTTGCTGAAGTGTGTGGAATGAAATGTCTAATCTATTTTGTTGTTTTACTGCTATCTGTCAATGATGTATTCATACAGATCTGGTTTTTTTGAATGTTGATTATGCTGCTGATTATGTTGATTAAAGATCAAGTTGTTGGTTGACTGGTTGATGATTCAATAAATGAATTGATGGGGTTATAAGTTTAAGTTTGATGTATGTTGAGCTTAAATGTGTGGAGTGGGTCCAGTCTAAAAATCTGATGAAAAGTGGCCTAAAAGGTATGTTGTGTGGAAGTTGTTGGAACCAGTATGAAAATTGATGAAACGTGGTCCGCAGTGGTGCTGAGGGTTGAAGCCTTCAGTGAGGGGGTTGTAGCTCCCTTCCAGTTGTAGCTGGTAAACGAGAGCAGGGGAAGTAGCTCCCTTCCAGGAGAGGCTGGTAAACGAGAGCAGGGGGTAGTAGCTCCCTTCTAGGAGAGGATCGTAAACGAGAGCAGGGGGTAGTAGCTCCCTTCCAGGAGAGGCTGGTAAACAAGAAAAGGTAGTAGCTCCTTCAGGGGAGAGGGTTGGTAAACGAGAGCGAGTGTGGCTGCTGGGGAGAGGGCGTAGCGAGAGCGGTGGCTCCCTTCCGGAGAAAGGAGTACAGTAACGAGATGGAAGTTTCGGGCACCCGCTAGGTAGTGGCTGGAGAACGAGAGAAGGTTGCGGCCTTCTGCAGGTGGGTGCCTGCATGCTGGTATGAGTTTTCGCCAGTACAAAATTGTAAGAAGTTTTATTTATAATAAATATTGAAGACAGAGACGACAGCAGCGGTGGTTTTCTCCCGAATTGGGTTTCCACCTTAAATACTGGTGTTCATGTGTGTTTCTTATGTGTGATGGTTTATTCTGTTATTACTGCACATTCTTACTGCTTACTAAACATTTGATGAATGAATTATGCAATGATCTAAGTAAAGAATTAAATTCATAATAAGATCTCTGGACATACGCAAGTTTTTGTAAGGATATCCATGTGTATACGCGATTTGGGTTCAGTAAAGTAGCATATGGGTTTAAGAGAAAGAAAAAGTAAAAAATTTTCAGTCAGCTCTAAATACTGATTCACCCCCCCTCTCAGTATTTTTCCCAACATTATGGAAAAAAAATTTTGTAGTTGAATATATAGGATCATTGTGGATTAAAAGTATGGTTGTAGCTCCCTTTTGTGGTGATGTTGGTTCAAAGATTTCATGGTTAAGTATACTCAATGAAATTATTTGGAGCTTTAAAAATATCAAAATTTGGTAAAAATTCACTCATATATATGGGATGATGAAAAAAAATATTATTGTTTTTATTTCAACATTGTATTTTATTTTATAGATTCTATAAATTATGGTAGATGACCCAAAAGTTGGCAAAATCTACTAGATGGAGAAATCCTTCTTCAATAATAATTTTGTAGAATGTAAAGGAGAATATTATTAAGGACAAGGATTTTTTATTCTACCTCTTGCTCCTAGTCACACTTATGAACAAGAAGAAAGTTAGATTTATTCTCAAGGATCTCAAGATATACACCAAGCTCCTCTGTCATTTCATGATTATCCATAATTTTCATTCTAAAGTCATGGTGTACCCTTGTACAAAAATATATAATTAATTCACTTGTAGAAAACAAATATATAAAAAAGTATGTGTCAAAATTTGTCCCCGTCTTGCTAAGTCTCCAAGAGACGAGATAAAAAATGGTCATCCCCAGTTTCCCAAATCCATAAATAAAAAATAATAAGAATCTTTATACAAAAGGCATTTGTGTTGACATGTCATTTTAGTCCATAGATGTCATTATCCTGCATGTCGACATGTAATTATAGTTTGTAATAATCTTAGATGGCAATGTCCTATGTACCCAAATTTTTACTTCCTGGTGTAGGTTTTGGGTTACTGATTACGTTCTCTTCATGCTATTAAAGAGAGGTATGGGAACTCATTTTATCATTAGAGTTAGGAGTCTGAAAGTCTAAAGTATCTTGTATCTGCATTTTATGTATTCTCTCTCTTTGCATCTTAGTGTGATCTTAGACATCAAAAAATATAATCACTCTTTGTAATAAGTCTAAAGTATATTGTGTCTACATTTTTTGTATGCTCTCTCCTTGCACCTCAAATTGATCTTGGATATCAAAAAAGTAATTGCTCTTTGTAATAATTATGAAGTCTCTGTTTTCTGCATTCCATTATTTCTCTCTCCTTTCACCTCAAAGTGATCTTAGAGATCAAAAACAAAATTCATCTTTTTATATCATATATATTCCATAATATAAAGATACAATATTCCCTATCATGATAATTTGGTATCAGAGACAACAATTATTTCCGATTTTTCTTAATCCATTGTATTATTATTATCATGTATTTTCTAGTTAAGTATACAACATCTGAAGACTTCAATACATGAGGAGTATATTTGTATTTACATTGTTCATCATTTTTTTTCTATATAGTTGTTGGACTATTAAAGGCAAGGAGGCCTAAGGTTGTCCAAATACACTAGACAACTTTCCTCTACAATACCTCTTACCTCGATTTGAGTAGCCTATTATATTTTTGTAGTATGAAATGGAAAGTAAGATGGTTAATATGGATTAAATTCAAATTTAGGAAAATGAACATAAATCTTTGGTTATTAATATTTTTTAATTTTAGTCAACACCTAACTAGAATATGCCCAAAATTTTATTCTCCAAATGATATCCTGGAATCTATTCATGCTTGGCATAGATTGGTGATACACTGATATAATTGTAAAAACGAGGCTCACATGGGGATTTACAAGATAACTTTTGTATTAGTGGGCTAGACTAGAAGAAAAGGATGGGAAAGAGGAATTTGATGATGTGGACCCACTAAAAGACTTATTTCAAACTGTTGCTAAATAATTCTATGTTATAATCCCAAATGTAGGAAAGCATTACTCATATATGTTTTTCTCACAAAGACAATGTGATTTAAGCTTACGAGAAGAATATTAATGTACAATGAAGTAATTGTTGTACAAAACTCCAAATCCATCAAATCATGTCTATCTTAGATATTATCTCTCCTCTTAGCGAGGGATATGTTGGCCTGTGAACATTGCAAGCCAAAATCAATATGGAAGCATAAGGCCTTAAGGCCTTATACAAGTCACCAAGCAAGGTGGTCAAGAGAAGGTCTACGTAACCCAAGCAATGGACTCCCCATACGTGTAGCTCACAGCGTTACACACAACCCAGGTGGTGGGCTCCCCATACGCGCAACTCACAATGGCCGCACAACCCATAAGGCAGTGGCGTGATTCATAGAATAGTGAAAAACACCTGCTCTGACAACTTTCAAGTGGGAGGGAAGCGATGGAAATGACCCACCAGAGAGGGGGTGATGTCAGTCATCCCGCGGACCAATCAAGAGAGACCTTGGGTGGTAAGACCATGGTCTGCCAATGAGTTTTCGACCCAACAAAAGTCAATGGGTACCATTCATCCTTCGGCGGAACACGCAGCAACGCGAAGGTAAGAAATGTAAGGTAAGTGGCCTAGGTATGAATTTGGTACCTTGTGTCGGACGCGTGGCCTCTCACCCACCTGGTCACCGTCATCTAATCCGCTTACGCCGCGTGTCCTCCCGTTGACGTCCTCCTGACATCAGCCCTCCAATTGTCATCTTCGTCCTTTACCCTAAAAAGGACCATCCTCCCATCTGATTTTCACGGTCGACCGTTATTTCTTACCATTTACAGTTTTTTTTTACCAAGCTGAGCACCCGGGGAAAAATTCACATTTTGTGCAGTTCCCTCCTCACGTCACTCTCATCGTTACCTCAGGTATTTGGTCAAGTCCCTTTCTAATTTCTTTTACTATTTTTCAAAATTATGATTGAGAAAATGAAGAAAGCCACTCCTAAAACCCCGCAAGCCTGAGAAGACAAAGCTACCCCTGGTCCTGATCCACTCATGGACTCCCAAGCCCAGTTCTGTAACACCATCTACCCTTTCAATGTGGTTAATATGCGGTCTGAGTTTTTGGGTTACAAATGGTGGGGTGAGGAATTGCTTAAGGTCGTGGATTTAGGGCTTTACTACCAGATTCCCCCATCCATCCATCCTTTCCCCGAGTTTATAGCTTGGCTCACTGAAGCTTCCATTGAGTGGAAAGGTATATTTATTTACACGCAGGGGACTAAAATTTTCAAAATCACTCCTCAGTTGATAAGGAAATCCATGTGTTATCCCTCTTCTCATGAGTGTGTTTAATTCACTGAAGTTGCCCTCTCCCATCATTTCTCAAACCTCTTGATTGAAAATCAAAGGGGTCTCCTCGAGATAATTACCGCATCACACATATCCACTCTTCTGCCCACTGAAATATTCCATTTTTCACTCTTCCATGAAACCATTCAGCCTATCCTAGCATTCATTTCATGGATGTTAGGTTTAGATAATGCGTGTTGGGTAACAAAAGCCTGTCTAGGGTTTTTAGACCTCATGATGCAACCCGTGATTCTACTGGACATCCCCACCTTCCTGGACTCTGCTATTCAAGCTTAGTTCGAAGACCTACCAACTTCAAGTTGTTTTAGGTACTATTCTTTGGTGATCTATTTGTTCCTGTTCGTGCACGCAGACAAGTTTAGGGGCTTAGGCCTAGACAAGTTCATTATGCAAGTTTCCGAGCCAAAATCCATTTTTGAATGGACCCTCTCAGTCTGCCAACACCCCAAGGGAAGGGGGTACACAAAATTCATCACAGAATTCATATCCATGGCCTACGAAATTATACGTGGTAACCCTCCACCCAGGATTTTTCTTGAACATAAGGAGTTGCTCTAGTTCAGTGAGACATATTATGTCATGGATTGGTATTTGTTTGAGGATTACACTAAAATCAGGGTTTATGGTTATGAAGTTCCTCCTTTCCTTCTACCAGTCTTCATGTCCATGAGAGTTTTCTCCATTGATTTCATCAGGAAGTCCTAAGTGTAGACCAAACTCATTTTGTGCCCGCAAAGAAGGGATATATTCTTAGTCTCCGAAGTGCGGTAGGGCCTTTTACTATCAGCTCAAGCCATGCAATTCCCCTAGCTGAGGGGCTATTGCAGAAGATGAATTTCATACAAGAAAATGTATGGAACTATGACCCTAAGGGATTCATTTCACACATAAGGAAGAAGATTAAGTCTTCAACATATGAACTGAGCATAAACCTCTAATAGAATGGAAAGCTAACTGTGATTTGTGGCCTTTGGATACAGAGATGGAGGCCGACTGCCCAAATGTTGAAGGAAGAGGAGATAATGTGCATAATGAGGTGGAGGTCTAGGATCAGGGAAGTTATCATATGGCAAAAGATTTTATGGATGAAGAAGAAGAGGGCCACCTTGGAAAAAAGTATAGAATAGAGGGGTCTGAAGGACAAGTCACATAGCAGCCCGACAAGGAGATCCCTAAATATATTGGTCGAAGAAAAGATAAGCAGGTATTCCAAGTATCTTTTGATTTGTGTCCTCCAAGGCACCTTCAGAATACTCACAGGTGGTCAACCCCAGGGAAGGCCCTTTAGAGAGAGATATAGGATCAGGAATGGACTGGCCAAAAGGAGAGCACATTGAAGCAAAGAAGCAGTCAGCCAGGGAAAGGTTGAGTGTTGAGCTAGCTCAGTTTGTGGACAAGCATCACACCAGGCTATTGAAAACCCTTGATGTGGAAATTGATCAACTGGTAGTTGCAGTGCAACATTCAGCTTCTCATCCTTTACCTCTAGGGTCCAAATATAAATCGCTAGAAATGATACTCGAGCTTGCTTCCATCCCTTTGGCTGACAAGTTAAACCTATAGAAGGCTATTGGAGATATGTTGCATACCAAGGTGTTTAAGCACACCTTGGCTTTGGAAAATTCTTAGAGTAAGCTAACCAAGATGTTATATACCCTGAAGAGAGAAAGGGCTAATGCAAAATATCTTTCTAATCAGTTAGAGAATTACAAGAAAATGATAAGAGGTAAAGGAAAATATCATAATGTGTCCATGAAAAATCTACTACAGAAGACAGAATTGGAGGTACAGGAGCTTCAATGCAAGTTAAATATCCCTCATTCAGAGCACATCCAAACAACGGAGTTTGCTCAAGTTGAGAAGGAAAAGGAATCCCTCACAGAGCTTCTCATCCAAAAATACGAGGAGATAAGGGAGCTAAAGCAGAAAATTACCAAACTCCAACAAGTGTAATATAGTCATGTATGTATGATTCAGGTGCCTGATGATACACAAAATGCTTCAAAACACTTAACCAAGGCCTTGGTAGAGTTTAAGGTTTTGGAATATGAAACCTGAACCGTGCGCATGTTATTAGATGAAGCCAAGGCGGCCCTCTCCGAGAAGGAAAATATGATATCATCCATGCAAAAAGAAATATATGATAATCATAGGGAATCCCAAGAGATGAGCAAGACAATCAATGACTTGAAAGTGCAACTCAAAGGTAACATGTCCTTGGTGGAGGCAAGAAATCTGATCTAGAGTGAGATTATCCAAGAGGTAAAAGACCATTGGGAGCTCATCATATTGGAAAATGAAAAAAATAACTCTATCCGTGATTTCAAGGTACAGTTAGACATAGGTCACTGAGAAGGAAATGAAAAATTACTGATCATGCACAGGTACATTCAATTCATCAATGAGCTCCCCACCGAGGAGCTTGGCATGTGCGGAGTGGTCGACCATTTTAGAACAGTGGTGGAAATCATGAAGATGATACAGAAGGAGGAAGCACGAGTTAATACAAATGGATTCTTGGGAATAGTTACAAGAGGGGTGGAAGCATTTGATTAGGAGTGGAACAAAGTGGTAGAGGCCATATTTCTAGCTTGTTGGGACCCTCTAGGCGTGTTTCTCTCATGGGTGACATATGAGAAAAAGATGAATGAGATAAAATGTAGGGTTGAATCAACTCTGGAGAATATCTCCCATATTAAGGCTGAAACCTTGGTGGCATTTCTCCACAAAGAATTCCTATTACTCACCAAGGTCAAGCAGTTCTTCTCTGCCAACCTCGACTACTCAAAATTGACTCAGTTGTGTGCACTGTTTGAACTTTTCATCTCAGCACCTTTACCTTCAGATGTTATATGGCAGAGGTGTTATGAACACACACACCCACTGGCCATGTCCACTTCACAGTCGAGGGTGCCTCCGTCATCCCACCACTCTGGTTCTTCCTCCACTCCAATGCAGCCACACACTTCAGGACCTTCTGCAACCCCTCAACACAACCATTGAAGATATCAATATTTGGACTACGTGGCCTATAGTTATTTTGTTTTATTTTACTTTTCTGTTATGATGTTTATTGAGTGAAATAAAAAAATTTCCCTTGTTATTGTCATTTTATATTACGGAGAGCGTTGCTCATAACACATTTCAGTTGGACCATATCATTTTGATGTTGATGAATTTACTGGAAATTAAGAAGTAATATTTGGCAGAGGGCCGGTAGAAGAAATGCTATAAGTAAGAAACTCATAAAATATGAAAGGTTTATGTTTTTTATGGAAGCTTCGGGTCCATATTGTGTGGCCTTTAATGTAATATTGTTTTTAGCTCTGAAATGCACATCCATGATAGTGGTTTTTAGAAGCTAATATAAAAATGACTTTGTTTATGAATGGATTCCAATGGGGTCAATAAGCACTATGTATGTGCCTATCTAATGTTTGTTTAAGTTTATTTCCAATTTGTAATTTGTTCTTCTAATGTATTATGTGTGAAATGATAGTTGTAAATGATCTAATTCATGAATTTGTATATGTTCTTGTTGAGGAAATACGACACTAATGCGTTAAGTTACTTTGAAACCTTAATATCGTTCCCATGAGACTCCATCTCCATCAATCTCTCATATGTCACTTTTTCCTCCAAGTTCTTAAAATACTGAATTCCTATTAAAATAGGCCCACCTTTCTGGAATTTCCCTTCTTGGTTCCTCTACACCATCACCAACCCATATCCCAATGTATTTTTATTATTTCTTTATTTGGCCCATTTGAACATCTTGTATTCACATAGCCCTGTGTATGTTCTAAGTCCTGTTCAATTTACATGAAGCTTAGTGCCCAGATTCCTCAATTATATTGAACCACAGTTTCATCAATCCTAAACAAAGATGCATTTAGAGGATTCTCCATATGAATAAGTTTAAACCCTCTTATTTTTAATAAGTCCTAGGCACTGGTCTTTCGCAACTCAAGTTTGTTTCTAGGAGTGACAACATCTTTTTGGCGCCGTTTCCAGGGATCGAATTAGAAAAATATTTTTCCCTGGGATACGAGACAAGTTACACCCTTCAATAAGGAGATCACGAAGGGTTGGGAGCCGCATAGCCCTCACCTTGGCAACTCCACTACAATCAAGTTAAAATCAGTAGTAATCCTGGATTTCATAAGGCCACATACCCGATCAGATACCTCTCAGTTGAAAACTCCCTCTGTATTTGATCCTAATAAAATCATATTCAAAAGAGTCTGGAAGGAAAAACAACCTGGCCATGCCGACTTGCCTCCTTTTTCCCTTGAAACTTCACTCTCTTCATCTAAACGAGCTGATATCTATGGTCAAAGCTCCACGACTCAAGTACTTGAATATCTTCCAAAAGTCTCTTGTTTATCCAATCCACTCATAAAGGACGAAGCACATTCAACTGATGCATCTTTCCCTGCTTTCCACCCTACTCCTGAGGCCGAGGAGGTAAAAGAAGTTCCAGTGCTTCAAAGCAGCTTACAAACCAATCTTAACTCCCTCGCTTATCAGATACATGTTATCCCTCACACCTTTCAGCATCAATCTCAGATCCACCACCTACCACCACCTCCTTAGATGGTTGTGCCTAGCTTCCTTCTTAACAAGTATGCCCCATTGGCCCTTCCTTGGCTCCTAAATTATATGCCACAAGACTACCTTAATCTCCTACCCCATTTCACAGGGAAATATAGCACTCTAGCGCAGAGACACATTGAAAAATTGTGTGCCTTCACTGAGAATGTGAATGTGGAGCATTTCGATGTGGTGCTAAGGCTCTTCATCGAATCTATGGATGGCGAGGCTCGAAAATGGTTCAAGTAATTAACCAACAACATGGTACACACCTGGGAGGAGATGGAGAATCTCTTCACACTGAAGTGGGGAGAGAAGAGAGACCATGGTTATGTTTTCACAAAGTTTAATGCACTAAAAATATACATAATAAAGATGTAACATATTTTATTAAGAGGTTCAATAAGCTATATAACAATATTCCTGTAGAAATAAACCCCCCCCCAACCGGTTGCTAAGGTAGTTTTTGTTGGTGCTTTTGAGCCAAAATTTGGGTTCAACTTAAGGGAAAGAAAGTCTGCATCTCTAGATCAGATCCAAACCGATGCATTGGAAGTAGAAGAATTTTTTTCCTCTACTGGAAAATTTAAGGGGAAAACAGATCAAGAAGTGAGAAGGAAGAACAAAGAGGAAGCTACTACCTCGAATCAAGAAAGAGAATATAAAGAGTACAAAATAGAAGAAATGAACAAGTTAATCATATAATTCCTAACCAGGTATTCAATCCCCAGTATCAGAAGCCTCCTCTGCAATTATTACACCATGATAGGAAAGAGCAGCAAGATGATATCCAACCTCCTCTATATTTAGAAGGTGTAGTGGAAGGGAGGTCGGGGAGATCATATAAAGTCAAGAAAATCAATTCCTTGTTTATTCTAACGATGAAGAAAGTGAACCCATCTTACAAGGAGGAGTAGAGGAGAAGGAGCTTCCCCCGGAAGAAAAAGACATTAAAAATTATTGAAGACAATTTCTAGATTTTATGCAAAGTAAACTCCATAAGAAATATGACCTTAGGTCCTCCCGTAAGAGAACTCGATTACAGGAAAAAACTGAATATTCAGTATCGAAGAACCAAACTCCTCCTAGTTCTTCAGTTAAAGGGAAGAAACCACTTGAAGATTCAGTCCTTCATAAGGTCATTACATCTACCTCCATGGGCCAGGAGCCTAACCCTCCAAAGATTGAGAAGTATCCCCTTCCACCTCTGAATTCATCTAACCCCCCTAAAGAGCATCTCGAAATAATTCCTACTAAAAAGGGCCCAACTATCTTTAATCTCTAGAAGGAATTGGAAAACGTCAAAATCCTAGTCCCCCTAAGTGAGCTATTGAAGCGGACCTCATATAAAGCCCAAGTATCTCAATTCATGCAACCCCCTATTTTCATTCCCCTACCAAACAGCCTCAACCTCCAAGAAGAATGACCCATGGTCATTTTTGGACCCCATGTAGAAGAGCATGACTCATCCACACCTCCATTATACATGACCCTGGTAATACATGATCTATTTTTACACAATCGTATGTTGGATTCTGGGGCATCACATAACCTCTTGCCTATGTCTGTCATGGAGAAACTTGGCTTGCAGATTACAAGGCCTTATAAATACTTGTATTCATTCGACTCAATAAGAGTAAAATGCCTGGGGATAATAAAGGAATTGGTCATAAACCTAGCACAAATCCCTAGAAAGAGTGTGGTGATGGACACTCCAGCCCAGTTTGGTATGTTGTTGTTCAGACATTCCAACCCAGTTTAGTATGTTTTTGTCCAGACATTCCAGCCCAGTTTGGTATGTTTTTGTCCAGGTCTTGGGGATCCAAAATTGGAGGATCTATAAAGCTCAATTTAACTTATGCCACCATTCCTGTGTTTTGTGGAGAAGAGAGGAGACTGTATCGAGAATCTAGATTTGTGAAAATGGTCACCAAAGCTGATGGTTCAACTAAATCTCCAGTATATGGTAAATAAGGTGAGTTCTCGTGTCTGATGTTGGAAGAAGATGATACGTACCTCCAGGAGATGAAGTTCTTCCCCCAAAACAGATTGAATCCAAGAAGGGAGGAGTGAATGATATCTGGATGCTACAGTTCAACGAGGCTTTCTCAAGGGAAGGAAATCGGGTAGGCATCCTCCTAATATCTCCTGAAGGCTGCTTTATTCCCCTCTCTTTCAAGTTGAAATTCGAAGCCACAAATAATGTGGGAGAATATGAAGCTTTTCTGTTAGGATTGCAGGTAGCAAGGAATATGAACATAGAGAATCTCAAGGTGTTTGGAGATTCAGAATTAGTGGTGAGACAAGTAAGAAGTCAATTTCAGGAAAAACACCCCTAACTCAGAGCTTACAAGAACAAGGTGTGGGATCTGATCGAAAAAAATTTCTTGGCATTTAATAGTCAATTTATGCCTAGAGACAGAAATAGAATGGCAGATTCACTAGCTGTGGTAGCTAGTAATTTTCATCCTCCTCAAAACCCATTACTCAGGAATGAAGTAGAGGTGTAGTATCGCCCCTCTATTCCGGATAATGTTAAACACTAGTAGGTTTTTGAAGATGAGGAGCATATTAGGCGCTTCATGGAAATTTTGGGAGAATTCTCTAGTTCAGTCATTGACCCATGAGATGTGGCTGATGCTGAAGAACCAAAGACAAGGTGGGAGGAGACTCTGGCCGGACACTGAATTCTTCAATTGAAGGGAAATGTTATCCCTAGAGGCCTTGTACTGTTGGAAAGACGTTTTGAAAAAAATGACATCTTACGGAGCTCAAGCAAGCCAACGCTCGATGAGCAGGTTATGGATTTAAATATTGGAATAGAGGAAGACCTGAAATTGGTGAAGTTTTCAAAATGATTTCTTGAGGAATATCAGGGGCAATACCTGAAGCTTTACAGATCCTACAAGGACTTCTTCGCCTGGTCATAGCAATATTTGAAGACTTTAGATATAGATATCATACAACATAAAATCCTTCTCAAAGAAGGCGCCAAGCCCCATAAACAAAAACTAAGGCAAATTAACCCACTCCTCCTCCCGACCATTGAGAAAGAGGTCAAGAAGTTGTTAGATGCAAATATCATCGTGCATCTAAGGTATTCAGAGTGGGTAGCGAACTTGGTACCGGTAAGGAAAAATAATGTGAGATCGGGCTCTGTATGGATTTCCAAAATTTGAATCGAGTTTCACTCAAAGATAATTACCCCCTCCCCAAAATGGATCACATCCTCTAGAAGGTGGTGGCATACTCCTGAATTTCTATGATGGACATTTTCTCAGATGTAAACAAGTGTCGTGCTCCAAGAAGATCAGAATAAGACCGTGTTCACCACACCCCGGGGAACCTTTATTTATGCCCAGATGACCTTCGGCCTCATAAACGTCGGCACTACCTTTCAGCATGTGATGTATATCACTCTTGTTGGGGACCAAGACAAGTTCGTGGTGATCTATCTGGACAATATCACCTTTTTCTCCAAGACCGATGTTGAACACATTGAACATCTAAGGCGGACCTTCGACAAATTTTGCAGGTATGGTCTATCTGTGAACCCTCAGAAATCCTTGTTTGCCCTAGAATAAGGGAAGTTATTAAGGCATATAGTGACCAGAGAAGGGGTAAATAGTGACCCCAAATGGGTGGAGGTAATAAAAGAAATCCCCCTACCAAGAAATAAGGAGGTGTAGGTATTTTTAGGGAGAATAAATTTCTTAAGGAGGTTCATACCTAATTATGCCGAAATTGTTAGAAACATTACCAAAATGTTGAAGAAAAATAACGATGTGAAGTGGACTCCCCAATCAAGGGATTATTTTGATAGGATCTAGCAGGCCTTCGCAGAAGCCCCGGTTTTGGCTGGCCTAGATTATAAGAAGTCGTTTTTGGTCTTTTCATTTGCATCACCCCACACAATCATCGCAATATTGTTACAAAAGAATGATGAAGGGTATGAGAAACCTATTGCATTCTTCAGTCAAGTCCTCAAAGACGTAGAATTACAATACAACATATTAGAGAAATAGACAAATGCTCTGGTTAAGGCCTTAAAATCATTCCTAGTATATGTTTTGCAATCCACTATCACAGCTTATGTACCCATTGCCGTGGTAAAAGACATTCTCGTATAGGGTGACAATGAAGGGAAAAGGGGTAAGTGGATTAAAAATATCCAGGAATATGAAATGGAGATCAAGCCTACTAAGCTTATCAAAGGCCATGGTTGGCTAATATTTTTTCAGAATCCAACTGTCAATCTCTGGGATTAAACTTGTCAATGACAGGAAGTGAGGTAGAAGGTTATACAGGCGTACAATCGGGAATAGAAACCTCCATAGAAAAAGCCCAGGTTAAGTACCTTCTCTCTCCATGCTAAAAATACATAGTGGAATACCTTCTGACTCTACGATGTCCTCCTGGTCTCGACAAAATGAAATATCACACACTGCGATTGAGGTCTCAGAAGTTCACAGTAGAAAATGAGCGTTTGTACTAGAGAGACCTATTGGGAATACTACTGTTGTGCTTGATAAAGCAGGAAACATAGGAAGTGATAAATTAATTTCACGATGGGATGTGTGGGGGGCACTACAGATGGTGTGCGAAGGCCCACAAGATTCTCAAAGTGGGATTCTTCTGGCCCAAGTTATCCAGTGATGTTCAAGCTCAAGTTAGATCTTGTGATAAGTGCCAATATTTTGCCGAGAAACAAAAATTTTCACCCCTCTCACTGATCTTGGTTCATGTTGAAGAGCCATTCAAGCAGTGGGGGTTTGACTTCATAAGAGAAATCCACCCAACATCCAATAAACACCATCGATGGATCCTCACTACCACAAATTAATTTACCAAGTGGGTCGAGGCAGTGCCTACAAAATGCTACAGACACGGTGGTAATCAAATTTCTGGAGGAGAATATAGTAGCAAGGTTTGGATGCCTAGAAAAGATAGTCACGGACAATACTCAAGCCTTAAACTGCATTAATTTCATAAACTTCTACCAGTGATACAACATCTAGCTCGGGTACTCCACAACATATTACCCCTAGGGGAATGGATTGGCCGAGTCATTGATTCAGGTAAATATTTGCAACCCTTTTAACCAATACCTTTTAATTCATCTGATGTGTTATAATTACATTTTATCAAAACATTAATGAACACATATGTAGGTATAATCAAGAGGAAAACATGTCAACAATCACACAACAACATTCAAGACGTTTAATAATGGATTTCGTCCAGTGTGGACTACGTCTCCGGGCCTCGGTGTCTCGATGGTGTTGGCCGATTCATTTTGTGTTGTAAATGGTTATGGTTTACATGGACATTGTTGACTTGTCATACAAGGAAAAACCCTCAACATGAGTGGCAAAGTCTCTCCACGAGATGTTCTGTTACAAGGAACTCTCACTCATCACAAACCTCCTATCAACATGACAACTTTACACATGGTGACAAAGAGTATCCCACCATCAAGGCAACAAAGGGATCTCACAAAAAAAATTACCATCCATGATAAATACATACCACATCAAATACACATAAATATTCTACATCTTACATCAGCAGGAATCAACAACAACAAATAAACATAAAGATTATGCATCATACATCAAGCAGGAATCGACATGACATAAAGCATACTACAAAATTAATAAATGAAGTACATGGAAACAACACTTCATATACCTCAATTTTGATGTTGGTTGAAGAATAGGTTGCTCAGTCACAAGATCTAAATGCACCATCGAAAACGTGGTGTCGAATGGCAAGAAATCAATTGTCCACATGTTGAAATCTGATACTATCATCCAATTCTAGAAAATGGCCAAAAATCGAGACCTTTGTTGCAGAAACTGACACTTCCATCAGGTTTGTGTCACCAAGAGTGTAAAATCCATATAAAATTTATCCAATTTGGACACTGGGAAAATTTGGCCCCTCTGAAGGTTGAGCTCAAATCATGGTTTCACTTCCTGTACTGCTCTACGCTCATGGTTCCATGCCTCGTCTTCCATGCCCGCTCCTACTTGCCTTGGGCGCAATGGTGAATGATTGAGTTTTTATATAATTTATGGGCAAACTTCACAACAGGAGTCATTGTGGTGTGCTGGTATAGTCATTGAAATGGCTAAAGGGACATCGGTGGATCAATCCTGACCCCCATATTCGCACCCGCGTTAGTTTTTAACTGTTTGCACAATAAATTTTGGGTGGGTGGGTCCGCTCCACACGGCCCGACCCGACCCCATTCAATGGTCATGGTATACATCATATGGAGTTGATTATTTTTATGCCAGCACCGTAAAGGTTGAAACAAATATATATGTTAAGTTTGTTTTAAAACAAAAGATATATATATATATATATATATATATATATATATATATATATATAACGTATAACCAATAACATTATGTTATAACCATATGTTGAATTAAAATTTCATCTGTTTTTTTTTCAACCCATTTTTGTTAGATGGTTACTTTAATAACCATTAAATATTTAAAATGATTTTTTTTTTTAATGTTTTTAATGATATAATATCTTTTTGTCTGTCTTTTATGCAGGTTGAGGACCAATAGAGGAGCGCCATGTGTCAACAGTTGAGGGGCTACCATGTGGATCCCACGTGCTTATTGGGACACAATGTGGCATGTTGTGGGCCCCACTTCACTTTCCTTAACAAAAATTCAAAGTACTCTAACTTTCTTATACGAGCTCAAATTGACGTGTCACTCACATCATTGCGATCAGGGCGACGATCTCTTCAATCTATAGCTGAGTTTTCCACCTTCTTGTCATTGAATTTTGAGCTTTCATAAGCCCTCTTTGTCCTGTGTGTGTGTCTCTGGAGCCACCTGGATCATTACTCCCCACTGAAGAGATTTTGGTCCTCCAAAAGCATCAACAATAATCTGCAACTGTTGTGTACAATGTCTGCACCGCAAGTGTCTTGAAAAAGGTCACCCTTCCTTCTCCTTCACCTTTTTCCTTCGAATCCATAAGCGATGAACCGACACCTGCATCCTCTGCAAACTTGTAGTACAATTTCTTGCAAATTACATGCCCAAATATGAACAACTATGAACCAAGCATTCCATACTCGCCACAAGTTTATAACACATACTCGGTGGTCAAGCTTACAACAAAACACATCCTCACTTTTACATAAAGAAATGCAACACATGATTTACAAAGAAGGCCATGACACACTACCACATCTAGAAAAACCATCTATCACTTGTCAAAGTGAATGGGTCATCTCCCTCTGGCACATTTGCTTGTCGAACAATTGTTTCAATTGGTTCATGCACCGACGCTTTGTCCTTAAGGTGTTGCTCTAGATGGATCCTCAAACACGTGGCTCTTTGATGACCATTTTGGTTGCAATGGGTGAAAAAAGTCTTCTTCCTCCAGACCTGCTTAACCAATTTCTTTCCCTATTGTGGAGAAGGATTTTCATGCCCCATCCTCCTTCGTGTTGCCATTATTTTCCAACACTCAGCAATGACATGGTTATGTAAACCACAAAAACTTACGTTCGTGATTAGAAACATGCTTATAATCAAAATGAACTTGCAAATATCGAGACTTATTATACCTTTCCTGGTGGTCTCTGGTGCGATCATGGTGATGAGAGCTTGCTTCAGCTCTTTCACTGCAACATGCACTTCTATGGGTGTTTCGGGGAAAATCACCCTAGAGGTTCATTGGGTTACAACCTCCACAGAGCAGGGGCATGCTACTTAAGAAGGACTCACATAACCATACATGTTCATGAAAAACTAAATAGAATAGATCGAGGAAGTTACCCGTAGGTCCTACGGTTGAAGTAGATCCCGCGGGGTCCAAACCCCCAGCAACCATCCTTCCTTCTTATCCTGAAAGACAAGAAGAAAAAAGCACGAAGAACTGGTTGTACAGCATATATCTACTCTAAATGTTAGTGAAATCCATAAGAAACATTAGATAAACCATCATAAATGCTTAAATAACAATATTCTCATATATGCAAGCGGACACTAACACGTATATTTCTGGAACAAGATGGTACTTCTGTATTATAAATAGCATGTACAAAATAACGAGTGGAGAGATCACCTGAATCCTTCCACGATCTTCGAGCAGACCGTCGTCCGGATCCATCCCTCCCTTGCCTCGCTAAGATTCTTTCCAAACTGGTGCATATGAGATGACATACAGGGAGATGAGCATCTCAAGGAAACAAGGGTTTCCTGTAATGAACTGGGAAAGTGCAGGAGGCACGGGGAATCAGACTTGGATAGGGAATACCAACAAAGTATAATATCAATAATTTATCTCTCTCCCTTAGGCCATACACATGAGGTGCTTTTATACTCCCTCAAAGCAGTTTCAACAGTTGAAAATAGTTGGCCACGTGCTGGGGTGGTTGAACTACCAGAGTAACCATCAACCCAGCCCGAAAATAGGGAATTTTTATATATTTTTTAATGATTTTAATGGCATACGCGGAAAAGTGCATGTGGACTCGCGTATACATGCGGAAAAGTCTGGGCATAATCGCGTATGGGGATTTTTACACTGTTTTTTAGTGAATTTGTCCAAGTCTGTAGGAATGGGTGCCCAAAGCCATAAAAGCAATCATGAATCATATGAAGGTGAGAAATGATGCTATAACAATGGGATAATGGATAAATGTTCCCATCATGTCATTATGGCGATGAGTGCTTGCCTCAGCCCTCTCTTTGCAATATGTGTTGTCATAAGATGATGGTGAAGTGTTCCCATCATTCTCTCTCCTTTACGGTTTCCACATTGTCATGGAGGCTTCTGACACCTTTGAACATTCTCCTTCAGTGTATTGCAAACCTATGTATCGAGGTCTCTGCACAACCTCCACTAGCTGAGTTATGCCTTGGCCATGAATGCCAAGTCCTCCTCCTTTGTACCCCATCCTGGTAAGGAGTCTCATGTCGGTTCTTGTAATGGGGATATCCACATTTCCCACAGAAATAATCGCATGTGAAGATGAAACTGAAGAATGATCACAATTGTTTACCTAAGATATCAATTTTGAAATAGGTGAAGAGGGCTTCTTTGAGACTTCGTTACGCTTCACTTCCTCCAAGGCCTCTGTCACGGCTTGTAGCTAAAGCTGCAATCGCTGCATCTCCTCCTTCTCTTCTTATAGAAGTGTCTTCAACACATCATGCTTTGTTTGAAGAATTTGGTCATTGCGTTTCAATTCTCCCAATTCCTTTATCGCAGCTTGTAGCTAAAGCTACAATCGCTTCTTTTCATCCTTCTCCTCCTGTAGAAGTGTTTTCAAATCAGTGTTATCTGCTACTTGTTTCTCATAATATTCATACAAAATTTCCACCCTTTCAGACATCCTCAGCATGACCTCATACATGTCTTTGACATCCTCCATTGCTGCACGTTCAATGGTTCATGTTTGCAGTTCACATCAGCAAGAAGACAACTCTGATACCACTTGATCCGGGTAAATCTCTGCTACCCTTTTAACCAATACCTTTTACTTCATATGATGTGTTATAATTACATTTTATCAAAACATTAATGAACACATATGCAGGTATAATCAAGAGGAAAACATGTCAACAATCACACAAAAAAATTCAAGATGTTTAATAACGGATTTCGTCTAGTGTGGACTACGTCTCCGGGCCTCGGTTTCTGGATGGTTTTGTCCACTTCATTTGGTGTTGTAAATGGTTATGGTTTACATGGATTATGTTGACTTGTCATACAAGGAAAATCCCTCAACATGAGTTTCAAAGTCTCTCCACGAGACATTCTGTTACAAGGAACTCTCACTCATCACAAACCTCCTATCAGCATGCAACTTTATACATAGTGAAAAAGAGTATCTTGCCATCACGGAAACAAAGGGATCTCACAACACCAATCACCATCCATGATAACTAGATACCACATAAAATATATTAGTGTCAGGATATTCATTTTTCTATCAGTGATCAAAATCACTCTTTTTATTCTCATTTTAGGTTTCCCACTCTGAAATTTTTTTATCATTCCATTAGGTCATGCTAAAAATTGTTTCACTGATGGTAGACCTAGTCATAAAAATTCACTCTCCCACATAAAATCACATTTTCTAGCTCACCTTCATGTCTTTCTGAGCATAATAACACTTTTGAAAATCTCATTTCACCATGTCTTATCTCAGTCAAAGTCAATCATGGAAGTCAGGTCATTCAAGGTCTCATTAGGCCATTAGGTTTTATTTTTCAAGGTCCAAAAATGCACCATTTCATCCCATTAAAGTTATAAAAATGTGTGAGAGTGACTAAATAAACATTTTATTTTCACCTGTAGAAGATCATTAGCATGCAAATATCATATTTTTAAATTTGTAATTTTGGATTTTTATGATTTTCATATCAAAATGTCATTTTGATATGAAAACAGAGATGTAATTTATTTTTATTTTTCTATGTAATTTTATGTTTTCTATATGTAATAATTTCAATCCTTAGCTACCAAATCAAAACACACATGCCAAACTGAAGGAAAGAAATGAAAAAAATTTAGCAACATCATCCTGCAAGAGAGAAAAGTCAGATGAAAAGGGTAATCATCAAATGGTTCAGAAAAGTGAAAAAAACATTAGAAAAGTGGGGTTTTAAATTTAAATTCAAATTCACTTTGCTATATATGACTAAAAGACATCAAATAATATTCATTTTCCTCTTTTAAATATAAATCTAGCCCTCCAACAGCTAAAAAATTTGAAATTCTGAGCACAATTGGAAAAGGAGTAGAAGCTAGGGCGCAAATATCCTGAAAGGAGGGCGCAAATACGTTTTGGAGGGTGAAAATGTGCAGATAGGGTGAAAATCAGTTGAACAAGGCACAAATCAGTTGAGAAGGGTGCAAATATCCTGAAAAGAGGGCGCAAATACGTTTATGGCACAAATACATTGATGATGGCGCAAATACATTAATGATGGCGCAAATGACCAGCAAGATTACCAAACCATTCAAATGATCATAAAATTCCTTCAAAAGCTTCTCTACTCATCCATTCACCTCTAAAAATCTAGTAAGAGGAATTTTCCATCAAAATCATCTTCTCAAAGTTATATGTGTTCAGGTTTGCAATTGAAGTCAGAATTTGGTGTTTTTCGTGAAGTAAAAACCCTAGTTTTTCTCCCTTGCACCCATAATTCCAAAAAATCCACTTCCCTTACACTCCATACCATCCTTGCAATATTAAAATTCATTACCTAAACCATGTTATCATAAACCCTATCCCTTAGTTACTAATTCCTAAAACCCTATGCCTTAGGTGCTATTCTAGACCTAGGCTCCTAAATCCCAATTCCCATCACTCATTTTCCTATTCCCTTCCCTATTCCTCATATCCCTAAACATTAATCCATATCCCCTTCCCATTCCACATATCCCTATCAGAGATCTCCATCAGTTTTCCTTTCCCATCTCCCTATCCCATTTTCCTTCCCTAATCCCAAGGATTTTAAACAAGAACACCATGGAAACAGAAGAGGAAAACACAAAATTCAATGAAGCAGAGGAAACACAGATAAGGAGGTCAAAGAGAGTAGGAAGAGTGCTCAGACTTGATCTTGCGAACACTAAAGAACTCTTAGCTTCCCCATTGACTGTCACATGCTTTAAACATGTTGGCTGCTATGATTTTTGTGAGAAAGTTAAGAGGTTTAAACACAACCCCATGATGACTAGACTATTCATATCAGGACTTCATGACAATCAAGTTGAATTAGCTGGGGTCACTTTCACCTTATCTACTGATGTCATTTCGGATGATACAAGAATCCCTAATGTTGGGCAGAAATGGTTCAAGAAAGGTAGATTGAAGAAACAGGAGTATGACTTCTTTCTCAAACCAAGACATCAAAATCAAACAAAGAGGTTTTTCCCTTTTTCACACCTCTTGGATAGATATGCACCTATTATGAATATTATAACGAAATAATTCTCATGTGAAGGCATATTTTCAAGGCTCTATTCCTGTCACATCTGGCTCTTGATGCACTTCACTAGGGTAAGGATGCTTAACATACCCTATTATCTTTTCTAGAGTATAGAGAAGATGGCCTACATTAATCAGAAGAAGGATTATGAGTAGCAAATGAAAAGAATATTCCATCATTCCCTCATTAAAATCATAGTCCTCTACCATCTTGATCATCTTAACATTGCTTGGAGCACCTTCATAGCCAATGATATCTTCATTGAGCCATCCATTCAGCATACACAACATGTCCCTTAATCATCTTAGCCCATGATTCACTCATCATGATTAGATTAGTCCCCTTCACCTCCTTCATCTCCATTTCATCATGACCCTTCATCTCCATCTCATCATGATTTTGGGTCATTTATCAGGATATATGACATTGAGCCTAAGTGGGCTAGTTTGGTTGAGGTTGAGACATTGCCCAAAACCTACCAGAGAGGCTATAGGCATGTGTTTTCTTCACTTGGAGTGAAAGGGGCCATGCCTTCAACATCAACACATCTGGTGGATAAAGGTAAAGAAAAGGTCATTGAGCCATTCATTCATGATGAGGAGGAAAATCATGAAACTACGCAAGAATTTCAGATTGTTTACCTAGACATAGATGAAGAATGAAAAATCACAAATGCAACAATCAAAGGTAAGGATGCCAAGATTAGTGAGCTTCAAACCAATCTTGACAGGGCCAGATATGTGATTCACTTTCTTGAGCAAGAAAATGAGCAGTTGAAGACTAGACAGGTCATTGATGAGGTGAAGTACTTCACTGCTCAAAGGGAGGCTCATAAGGCTAAAGCAATGCTAGATGAAGCATTGGAGAATTATGGTTTGCTATATGAGGAAGAAGAACAGGTACCAAGGAAAATACCTAGAACTAGAGAGCTGAAAAGAGCTCTAGCTCTAGAGAGACAAAGGGAAGTTGAGCTAGTTGACCAACTAACCTTAAATGAGAAGCTTGCCATAGAAATAAATTAGAATAGGGAACCATGGCTTGATAGAGCTAATCTACACTTGGAGAAGCTTCTAGAAAAGGCCAATAAGGACAATGAATTTTTGAGGAGAAATATCCAACTTCATGCCCGGAAAGATAAAATTGCATTGGCCAAGCTCAAAAGAGCCAATGCCAAAATTGAATATAGGACCAAGAGGAGGAAAATAAGTTGGACATCCTTGCTGAGGCTTCCCTGCAAGCTTAGACCCATCATCCTCAGCCTTTCCAACAATTTTTAGGCATTTTTTAACTTTTTTTCAAACTCTGGAAAACTCTATGTTTTTTTAGGCATTTAGTTACTAGAAAATTGGGCATTTGCGCAGCGCCCTTGGTGCTACGCAAATAATTGGCACACATTTTGAGGGGAAGGAAGGAACCATTGGATACATAATGACTCATAAATCTCATAAAACCATGTTTCCAGCCTTGGTTTGCATTTTTGATGGGTGAAAAGCCCAAAAAAACCACCAAAAAATTACCTTTTTGCCCCATTTTTCACCTTGGCGTTGCGCAAATACCAGTCTTGGGAGATTGGATTTTTGAGAAGGGGGGGGGATCACCTCCATTTTCAGAACTTGAGGCATATTTGGAAAGAGGATGGGTAGGTATTTCCAACAAGCTATCTTGGGCCTCATTTGGACACCGGGAAGGCCTCCAAAGCTGGCCCTGAACTAGGATGGCACAAATGTCCATAAATGGCACAAATGCACAGTGGATGGTGCAAATGTCAAGTTTGCTGATTTTTAAAAAAATTCTCTCAAGTTTTTACTTTTCTTTAGAAAATATTGTTTCTAGTCTTGTAATTGATTATGGTAAAATGTAATTATGTCAGGGATTACTTACCTAGGGTAGATTCATAAGGTTAAAGTCATTAATGAGTCATGATGAATCAATTCAATGTAATGAGGAGTGAGTCACTTGGACCATCCTACACTTTAGTTTTCAGTTCATAAATTAGTGGATCTCATCCTCACCTCATGGATTCGACCCCTGAGGATGAGTGAAGCTTGTTTTGATGTCTATTTAGCTCTTTTATTCACACTAGTGAAGGGTTGGAATCAGTTTTATGTTTTCTAATTGATCAAGGAAACTTTTGTACTCAGTTTGGCCAACTAATAAAGAGGAGTTGTAGCTAATTTTATGGGATACTTGTGGTATTAAAAGTCTATCATTGTCTCTTCTTTAGTATCATATGTTTGAAAGTATTTTATTCATGTTCACTTCATTTATATGTTATGATCTTTTGCAAGTTAGATAATTAGAATACATGTTAGCACATGCTCTGTTTTGGGTAACTGATCATATTTTGTTCATCTTCTTCTGTCTGAGAAAAATACATCTCCTATGATTTTATTAGCCTTCTTACAACTTCAACACCATTCCATAACAGTTCTCTTCAAGTGATAAGCATCGTACCTACCTTTCCCCATTGATTCCCGTAACCCTAACTCATTTTACATGACCTACCTTTCCTTGACCTAATTCCTTCATCCAGTGATTCTCCAACCAAAATCAATTCAAACAACCCCTTTCACTCTATATATAGCCTAAAAACCCTAATTTCTCCAGCCCTCCTGGCTGTGACCCTTTTGGAGAGAGCCCTCTCTGGCTTGATAGGGCTAGCTATCAAGTCAAAAGCTTGGTTTGTGGTTACCTCTATTGGGATTCCTTTCTCATCCTTGGGAATTTGGCGGAGTGATAACATCTTGGCGTCATTGCTGGGGAACAAAGAGACAAACGTTTCCCTGGGTATACAACAATGATCCATTAGAAACTGATCCCTTGGATTATGGGATCGATTTTCATAAGGATGATTTCATAATTGCTATTCCTCAAAAGTAGATATGGTTTCTCGAAGAAGATATACCAGGTCTAATCCTAATCCAGATCCATTATCTCTCGTCTAAGATCCTGAGAGAATCCCAAGGAGGAAAAGATCTCAGCCAGTTTCAAGCTCTTCAGAATCTCCTCCTCAAAATTTGGAAATATCTTTCTCATTACCTTCTGATTTGGTAGCCATACAAAATTTAGTATTTGATACCAAACTTGAGTTATCATTGTTTAGAACCAAATATGAGACTGATTTGAATACATTATTCCTTGAAACTTGGAGAGTAGAGTTAAATCCATAATTATTTGAAGTTGCAAACGAGGCTGATGTTAAAATCTGGAGACAATATTACAAGCTAGAAATCTTAGCTAATACCCTAAGTTACACTACTGAAAAATCACATATTCAATACCAACAAGAAACCCTTCATATCCCTGAAGTTTCCCAAATAGTTGTTGTTTCATCATCCATCCCATCATCATCTCAACTTCCCCCTCAAGGACCTCCTCATACCAATCCATCCTTCATTCCACCCCCTCCACCACATTCAGCACGAATTATGGCTTGTTTTGGACCTTTATTTCTCCCTGGTAATCTTGCTGATCTACCTCAAGGATATGATCAAAGGATTCCCCTTTTTGATGAAAACTCTGAAATCACTTCTCGTCAGCACATGGCCAAAATCACAACCTTCATAGATCTTAAGGAGTTAGATGCAGATGATGCCAATATGCAAATCATCACACAAAGTTTTTCAGGTGAAGTTAAAGTTTGGTTTCGTGCCATAACAACTAATTCTATTAGGACTCTTGGTGAACTATTTGATGCTTTCTTAGCCAGGTGGGATGAGAATAAACATCCTTTACAAATCCTTTCTGAATATGATTCCTTGAAGCACAATCCCAATGATTAATCAGTGCCTGATTACAATTCTTGATACCTCAGGATCTATAATTCCATCCCAAATGAAATGAAACCACCTCTTGGTTTATCCCTTGTACATTATCTCAATGCTTTTGACCTAGATATGGCTTACTCATTGAGAGAAATAAATCTCACTACCCTTGAAGAAATGACAAAAAACTCAATGAGTGTTGAGGGTAATCTTTTGATTAAAACTTCCAAAATTAAAACTGAATGCAAAGTGAATATCAAAGAGGAACCTTCCACTTCATTAGATACTAAATTTGATGCCTTGCTTAAAACCATGGAGAGAATGGTTGATAGGATATTTGTTTCAGATAGACAAACGGAGCCATAAATCAGAAATCCAAACTTTCGAGGCCAGCAGCAGCAGCCTTAGTTTTGGATAAAGCAGAGAGATCAAAGAGATCCCGAATCACAGCAACAACAACAGATCAGAACACCACTTCAATAGAACTATGCCCAGAGTGATGAAGAGGAAGAACCAATGGTATAGGAGAAGCTTCTTTTAACAACCGATGTTCAGCCCATTTTTCTCACTAAGGATGAAGAATATGTGGAAAAAACAAGTTCACCTAATGACAAAATTTCATAATGGCGAATGATCATGAGTTAGAAGTAGAATTTGATGACTATCAGAGAGGATACCTGAATGCATTGAGTTCCCAAAAAAGGTAGTACTCCTTCAGGAGCCATGATGTTCCAATAACTCCACCTCCAAAGAAGACAATTCAGCAGAAAGAAGTACCACCAAAACAAGCTTAAAATAATGGTAAAGATATTGTAGCTCCAAATCAGAATAGAAGCAATCAGCCTTCTGCAAGTGCAACTGTCAAAGAAAGAGATATTCCAAGAAAAGAAGTTGCACCGAGAGATCATGTTGAGAAAAGGGATGTTATCATAAAAGAGGAAGATAAACTATACCTTTTTATTTAGAGTCAGAAATTTCTAAGTTAAAGAAGTCTATTCCTCTTACTTAATTGGTCAAATTTGAAAAATACAAAACCCATGTAGTCAAAACTTTGAAATTTGACCCCTTATCTGACATGGTTAATGTAGAGGATGATCAGCCCGAGTTAATATTTGGTCCTGCCATCGATAGTTAGTCTAAAGATAATGAGGTCCCACCATTTTACCTGGGCCTTAAAGTCCATCAGTGCATCCTTCATAACGCTATGTTAGACTCTGGGGCCTCCCACAACCTCATGCCCAAAGCTATCATGGAGAAGCTTGGCCTCGACATAACCTACCCATATCATGATCTATATTCTTTTGATTCTAGTCGTGTCCGTTTTTTGGGTCTAATCAAAGATCTAGTTGTCTCCCTAAAGCAGATCCCAGCCAAAAATTTCCTTATGGACGTGGTAGTTGTTGATATTCCACCACGTTTCGGCATGTTGTTGTCAAGATCCTAGGGGGCTAAATTGAGAGGTACAATGCAGTTGAACTTTTCCTATGCTAGTATTCCTATCTTTGGTCAAATTAGAAAACTATACTGTGAGACTAAAATGAAGTACATGATCACAAACAAGGAAAGGCATAATAATCATCCTATCAACGATGTACATACATACTTAGAGTCCTTTATATTGTACAATGATTTTGGGTTAAATGATGTTGATAGTCAATTGGTAGAAATAGAGGATGTTCCTAAAGTTTCAACAATGTTATAAAAAGAGAAAGAGAATTTTCCTCCTATATCCGAACATCCATCAGAGAAGGCAGATGAAAGTTCAAAGAAACATAATGAATCAGATCAAAATTTTTTGTCAAATCAGAATCAAGAGTTTCATCACCTTGAATAAGAAGATGGTCTTTAGAGCATGGAATTTGATGGTTCCGTTGGCAAATACGGGGTTGGCATTGGTTTATGGATCTGCAGCCCATTTCAATAGAAAAATAAGGTCCCAAACAATGTGAGGTTGTGTTCCTACAAACTAGCATTTGATTGTACAAATAAGGAGGCTCAATATGAAGCGCTCATTACCGGTTTGAAAATTCTGAAAAAAATTGGGAGCTAGGAGAATTGTAGTCTATGGTGATTTAGGGTTAGTGATTAAACAAATCAAAGGTGAGTATCAAGCCAATCACCCAAGGATGAGGCAATATAGGAATGCAGCACTTGAAATTTTAAGAATGTTTTCAGAATACACACTTAAGGTAGTGCCAAGATTACAAAACTTGATGGTTGATTCATTAGCCACTCCTGCAAGTAATTTCAAATATACAATGTTTTCAAATAAAAAGTTTGAGATTCATATAAAGCACAGGCCCTCCATTCTAGGTAACTTGAAATTTTGGCAAGTTTTATGAGACGATAAACAAGTGAACAATTTCCTTCACAGTGAAGGTGAATTTGAGAACTGTTCTATGGACAAAGTGTACGACAAGGATGACCAAGTTATTAAGGTATATCAAACTGACATACTTCAGCTCAAGGATAATAACATTCCAAAAGGTCTCATACCTTTGGAAGAGTTATTTGATAAAGATGATGTGGTGAGTAAACCTACTTTGGTCCCCATAGAAAAAGTCGTAGAAGATGTTAATATTGGGACAATGGAGCAGCCAAAGTTCATAAAGCTTTCAAAGTATTTTCCATTAGAGGTAAAGCCTAAATATGTTGATTTATTTACTGAGTTGTATGACGTGTTTTCTTGGGATTACTCAGATCTAAAGGAGTACAATAAAGATATCATTCAACACATAATCCCAATCAATCCAAACCAAAAGCATTTTGGGCATAAGCTCAGGAGAATAAATCCAAAGTTATTATCATCCATTGAGAAGGAGGTAAACAAGCTCTATAAGGTAGGCATCAATGTTCCAGTTAGATTTTCAGATTGGATCTCCAACTTGGTTCTAGTGCGGAAGAAGATCGGTGAAATTTGACTATGTATAGATTTCAGAAATCTGAGCAAAGTGTCATTGAAAGACAATTACCCGCTGCCCAAGATGGACCACATACTTCAGCGAGTTGTAAGACCCAGCAGGATGTCATTTTTGGATGGTTACTTAGGCTACAATCAGATCCTTATGCATGAAGATGATCAAGATAAGACAACATTCACTACACCATGGGGTACCTTTAAATATGCCAAGATGTTGTTCGGTTTGAAGAATGTTGAGGCTAATTTCCAGCGTACCATGGACATAGCTTTTGGTAATGAAAAATATGTCTTTTTTGTTTATTTATATGATCTGATTATTTATTCAAATTCAGATGATGAGAATTTACACCATTTTAGAGTTGTTTCTAGCGATGTAGAAAATTTGGGATTTCCCTAAATCCTAAGAAGTGCCTATTTTCTATGAAAGAAGGTAAGTTGTTAGGTCACATCATCTCAAAATATGGGATCCAGATAGATACTGCTAGAGTTGAAGCAATACAACAAATTGATTTCCCTTGAAACAAGAAGGAAATTGAAGTGTTCAACAGTAGGATGAATTTCCTACGTAGGTTCATTCCCAACTTAGCAGAACATCTTAGAGAGTTAACTAACATGCTGAAAAAGGAGAATTATGTTAGATGGTCTGAAAATTCTCGTAAGTCATTCAGTTCGGTGAAATTTTCTTTGACCACTGCTCCAGTATTTACAAGTCTCTATTATTCACTAGATTTCATTATATTTTCTTTTTTTTTTAGGCATACTTTGGTAGTGGTGATTATGTAGAAAAAAGATGGGACAGAGTTGCCAATATAATTCTTCAGTCACACAATAAGGGATGCAGCCCTCCGATACAACATAATTGAGAAACAGGCCTTGGATTTGGTCAAAGCACTCAGATATTTTCGTGTTTATATTCTGCACTCACATATTTTTGCATATGTTCCAAATGCATCGGTTAAAGAAGTACTTATGCAAACAGATCCAGAAGGAAGAAGAGTTAGGTGGATAGCAGCACTTTTAGATTATTACCTTGAGATCAAGTCGACCAAGTTGATCAAAGGGAAAGGCTTGGCCAAGCTCATGGCTGAGTCTAATCTACATGCACTTGACATCAATATAATATCAGCATTGTAAGATGACGAAGAAGGTGTAAGTCTTGTCCAGGTATCAGATCTCTTCTCATCATCTCCATGGTATGCTGATATTATTTATGTTTTACAACATTTGAATCCTCCTCCGAGCATGTCAAAGAGTATGAGCAGGTATTTGAAGCTTAAGGCTTCGAAATACTGCATACTAGATAGTGCACTCTATTGGAAGGATCCTGGAGGAGTGTTACTCAATTGCTTGGTAGAAGATGAGTCCAAAGAAGTGATGAAGTATTTCCACAAGGGAGATTGTGGAGGTCATTTGTACTGGAAGACTACAACCAACAAAGTACTGAGAGCGGGTTACTATTGGCCTACATTGTTTTTAAATTTGTACAAGACAATCATGAGCTGCCATGAATGCCAACTTTGCCAAGGTAAACGTAAGATTCTTCCTTTACCATTACATCCCATTTCAGTTGAAGCTCCTTTCCAGTGGTGGGGCTTAGATTTTATCGGAGAGATACATCCACCTTCATCTTCTCAACATAGATGGATACTTACTGCCACAGAATATTTCACAAAGTGGATCGAAGCGATCCAAACTAGGCAAGCTACGGACTCAGTTATAATTCAGTTTTTAGAAGCTAACATCTTGTCCCAGTTTGGTTGTCCTAGAAATATCATCACAGATAATGCTATAGCCTTCAAATCAAAGAAGATGAAAAAATTATGTGATAATTATAACATTAAATTGGGTCATTATACAACATATTATCTAGAGGGCAACGGATTGGCGGAGTCCACCAATAAGTCTTTGATCAGCATAATAAAAAATATGTTGGAGGCGAACAAAAAGAATTGGCACAAGAAGCTAATTAATGCACTATGGGAAAATCGAGTAATCAGCAAGAGATCCATTGGCTTGTCTCCATTTCAGGTAGTTTATGGTGTGGATATAGTTTTCCCTACTTCATTGGCTGTCCCAGTCATGAAACTTCTACAAGAGGATGGAAGTGAATAAAATGATATACAACACAGAATAAACCAAATGATTCACCTGCAACAGACAAGAGAAGATTTGTTTCAGAACACTTCCAAGCTCCATGATAAGATCAAGAAAATTTATGACGAAAGATAATTTCAAGATCGATGATGTGGTACTCCATTGGAATGCCAGGAATGAAGACAAAGGTAAGCACTGGAAGTTCAATAATTTATGGAAAGGTCCTTTTAAGGTTGCAGCTTCTTGTGGACAAAATGCATATGTTTTGGAAGAAATGGATATGAAAAGTTTCTTAGGAGGGCCAATTAATGGTAGGCTCCTTAAGCACTATCTCTTTTGATATGAAATTATGAAGAAAAAAATTCATCCTCATTGTATTTATCAATTTGATATTCCTGCAAGTGTGAAGTGGAAAAGCATTGGAGTTCAAAGTCTGAAGTGAAGGCCATGGAGCTTCATTGAGTTTTGACTATTTCAAGTTAAGTTTGCACAAAGAGTAAGTTCATTTTTGAGTCATTGTTTCAGTCAAGTTTAGTCAAATTTGAGCCAGTTTCAGTCAGTTTGTGTCATTGAGTTTTCAATAGTTAATCTTGCATTTCAATTTGAGTTATTTTTTGATCGTATTGGCCCAATGGAACAGGCACTAACTTGCAAAATTTAGAGATTTGTGGTTCTTGACACCTTTTTTAGAGATGCCATCCCCAATAAGGCCAATGTTAGTGTCATTTATTTTTATTTTTATTTTTCTATGTAATTTTATGTTTTCTATATGTAATAATTTCAATCCCTAGCTTCCAAATAAAAACACACATGCCAAACTAAAAGAAAGAAATGACAAACTCCAGCAACATCATCCCGCAAGAGAGAAAAGTTAGATGAAAAGGGTAATCAGCAAATGGTTCAAAAAAGTGAAAAAAGACATTAGAAAAGTGGGTTTTTAAATTTAAATTCAAATTCACTTTTCTATTTAGTGACTAAAAGACATCAAATCATATTCATTTGCCTCTTTTAAAGATCAAGCCAGCACTCCAACAGCTAAAAAATTTGAAATTCCGAGCACAATTGGCAAAGGAGCAGAAGTTAGGGTGAAAATATCCTAAATGGAGGGTGCAAATACGTTTTGGAGGGCACAAATACATTCTGGAGGGTGCAAATGTGCAGACAGAGCACGAATCAGTTGAATAGGGTGCAAATATCTTGAAAAGAGGGCACAAATACATTTTTGATGGCGAAAATACGTTGTTGATGGCACAAATGACCAACAAGCTTATCAAACCAGTCAAATGATCAGAAGTTGCCTTTCAAAGCTTCTCTACTCAGCCCTTCACCTCTAGCAATCTAGTAAGAGGCATTTTCCATAAAATCATCTTCTCAAAGTTATATGTGTTCAATTTTGGTGTTTTTTGTGAAGTAAAAACCCTATTTTTTCTCCCTTTCACCCATAATTCCAAAAACTCCACTTCCCTTACACTCTGTACCATCCCTAAAATCTTAAAATTCGTTCCCTAAACCTTATTATCATAAACCCTATCCCTAAGTTACTCATTCCTAAAACCCTAAGCCCTAGGTGCTATTCTAGACCTAGGATCCTAAATCCCAATTCCTGTCACTCTTTTTCTTATTCCCTTCCTTATTCCTCATATCCCTAAACATTACTCCCTATCCCATTCCCATTCCACATATCCCTATCAAAGATCTCCATCAATTTTCCTTTCCCATATCCCTATCCCATTTTACTTCCCTAATCCCTATGGTTTTAAACAAGAACACCATGGCAACAGAAGAGGAAAACACATCATTCACTGAAGCAAAGGAAACACAAATAAGGAGGTCAAAGAGAGAAGGAAGAGTGCTTAGACGTGAGCCTGCTAAAACTAAAGAACTCTTAGCTTCCCCATTAACTGTCACATGCTTTAAACATGTTGGTTGCTATGATTTTTTTGAGAAATCTAAGAGGGTTAAACAAAACCCCATGCTGACTAGACCAGGGATAATTTTAAGGATGGAAAATTATCTTAATGTTTAAAAAATTAGCGAATTTCCCTAGTCCCTAATATGCAAACTATAAAAATATTATTGATGTATTTGTAAAATTACTCAAATTTATAATGATATTATATATATTGCCTCTATAATGTTGGCGATTTTAAAGGTAAAATAATTTATATTGTAAAATTTGGGCGAATCTTTTTATAAAAAATGGAAATTGGCGAATCTTTTTTTTGGAAAAAACATGGAAAATTAGCCCATCTGCGAATATTAGCCCCTAAAATTTTCCATGGACTAGACTATTCATATTAGGACTTCATGACAATCAAGTTGAATTATCTGGGGTCACTTTCACCTTATCTACTGCTGTCATTTCAGATGCTACAAGAATCCCTAATGTTGGGGAGAAATGTTTCAGGAAAGGTAGATTGAAGAAACAACATTATGAATTCTTCCTCAAACCAAAACACAAAATCAAACAAAGAGGGTTTCCCTTTTTCACACCTTGGACAGATATGCACCTATGATGAAGATTATAATGAAATATTTCTCATGTGAAGGTACATTTTCAAGGATTTATTCCTATCAAATCCGGCTCTTGATGCACTTCACTAGGGTAAGGATGCATAACATACCCTATTATCTTTTCTGGAGTATAGAGAAGATGACCTACATTGATCAGAAGAAGGATTTGAGAAGCAAATGAAAAGCGTATTCCATCACTTCCTCATAAAAATCATAGTCCTCCACCATCTTGGTCAACTGAAAATTTCTTGGAGCACCTTCATAGCCACTGATATCTTCATTGAGCCATCCATTCAGCATACACAAAATGTACCTTCATCATCTCAGCCCATGATTCACTCATCGTCATTAGATCAGTCCTCTTCACCTCCTTCATCTCCATATCATCATGGCCCTTCATCTCCATCTCATCATGACCCTTCATCTCCATCTAATTATGACCCTTCATCTCCATCTCATCATGATTTTGGGTCCCCTAGCAGGATAGATGACATTGAGCCTGAGTGGGCTAGTTTTCTTTGTTGGGTGTGGAGCTTGATTATCTTGTTTACTTTTTATCGCAGCATTGGACCCCTGTACCTTAAAAGGGGCGGCAACGACGCCCATAATTAATCACTGCCGTGAGGGGTCCAGGGGGGGCGGCAGCGCTTTTCGGAGCCCCCCCCCCTGGCGGGGGTTTTCGGGGGCAGCGCCCCCGAAGCTAAAAACAGATGTAAAAGTATAGTAATTTCTAGTCAATCTGGGCCGTTCATTAGGAAAATGATCTGACGGTAGAAGTTATGTTTAGTTTAGGGTTTTTTTCCCTAGAAGTAAACCTCTTGCTTTTATGAGGGTATTGTATTGCGGCTGGGTATCGTATGTGTATTCTTGGAGCGAGAAACAAAGAGGGAGACTGTGAGAGAGAACAGAGGATATTACAGCAGATCTGCTGTAGGTTTTTTCTCTTCATTTTTGCTGGATAATAGAAAGGAAGGACTGGCTGTTCGGGGTGGACGTAGCCCAAACTGGGTGAACCACGTATATCTGTGTCTCTCTAGTTTTATGTGTTTTGTGTGCTTGTATTTTCCGCATATTTTATGTGTTTCATTGCTCTGTAATATTTAATTTTCTAACAATTGGTATCAGAGCCGAAGGTATATTTGGCTGATAAACTCGCAGGAAGAAAGGGTTCCTGGTTCGAGTGGGAGCAATGGCGGACGATGGTAAGTTTAGGGTCGAGAAATTTAACGACCAAAACTTTGCGCTGTGGAAGATGCAGATGGAAGATTATCTGTATCAGAAAGATCTGTACCTACCATTGAGCGGAAAAACAAAGAAGCCGGCGACTATGACAGACGCGGAATGGAACATTCTCGATAGAAAGGCACTCGGAACAGTACGGTTGTGTCTTGCGGCGTCAGTCGCCTTCAATATTTCGAAGGAAACAACAACATAGGGTTTGATGCAGACGTTGGCGAAACTATATGAAAAACCCTCAGCCTCAAACAAGGTATTTCTTATGAAATGACTATTTAATATGAAGATGTCGGAAGGTGGATCTGTTGCAGACCATTTAAATGATTTTAATACAGTTACCAGTCAGTTAAGTTCTATAGGGGTAAACTTTGATGATGAAGTTAGAGCTCTTTTATTTCTGTGCTTATTTCTAGAAATCTGGAATGGTTTAGTCATGGCCATTAGTAACTCTATCTCTGGATCTAGAACTTTAAAGTTTGATGATGTTGTCGGTGCTATCCTTAGCGAGGAAATGCGACCGAAAAGCTCCGGTGAGACATCGTGTAATGCTTTGAGTGTAGAGTCTAGGGGAAGAAGAATGGAAAGAGGAAAGAGCTTGGGATATCGCAGTAAATCAAGGAAAGGCAGATCCAAGTCTAGATCAGGAATAGTGTGCTGGAATTGCGGAAAGAAAGGACACCTAAAGAAAGACTGTAGATCTCGGAAGGGAAAAGAAGGAGACACACAGCAAGAAAACAATCATGAAGAAAATGTGACAGGTGATGTGTTACAAGATGCTTTGATTCTTTCTTTCGAAAATGTTATTGATTCTTGGGTTGTAGATTCAGGGGCTTCATTCCATGCCACACCCGATAAGAAATATTTTCATGACTATGTTCAAGGAGATTTTGGACAAGTTCGTTTGGGTGATGATAAACCCTGTAAAATTGTTGGAATGGGTAAAGTTCTTGTAAAACAACAGAATGGAAACCAATGGATACTAAAGGAGGTAAGGCATGTTCCAGATCTGAAGAAAAATCTGATTTCAACAGGGCAGTTAGGCGGTGAAGGTTGTGTGACAACTTTCACAGATAAAACTTGGAAGGTCACCAAAGGAGCCCTGGTAATAGCAAAATGTGAAAAGGTTGGTACATTGTATTTATGCAATGGTATTTCTAACTCTGTTAATGCTTTAACTTCCAAAGGAGCAGATGTAGCATTATGGAATCATAGGCTCGAACACATGAGTGAGAAGGGAATGAAGATTCTTCACTCAAGAAATTTGTTGCCAGGATTAAAGAATGTTGATTTGGATTTCTGTGAGAATTGCACTTATGGAAAACAAAAGAGAGTCATATTTCTTAGAGTTGGGAAAGAAAAGAAGAGTGAAAAATTGGAGTTTGTGCATACAAATGTATGGGGACCTGCTCAGGTATCATCTCTCGGTGGCTCTCGTTATTATGTTACTTTTATTGATGATGCAACTAGAAAAACATGGATTTATTGTATTTAGAATAAATCTGATGTATTTGATACTTTCAAGAAATGGAAAGCTTTGGTTGAGATTGAGACAGGAAAGAAGTTGAAGCGTCTCAGATCAGACAATGGAGGTGAATATCGCAGCAAAGAGTTTGATAGGTACTGTTTAGAACATGGAATTCGTAGAGAGAAGACAGTTCCAAGAACACCATAAGAAAATGGTGTGTCAGAAAGGATGAACAGAACAATCATGGAGCGTGCAAGGTGCATGAGATTGCATGCAGGATTGCCTTTACAATTTTGGGCAGATGTTGTAGATACTGCTGTTTATCTAATAAACATAGGGCCTTCAAGTTCCTTGGATGGTGGTATTCCAGAGGAAGCATGGACAGGTAAAAAGGTAAACTACTCTTTTTTAAAGCCTTTTAGTTGTGAGGCCTTTGTCCATATTAATAAAGAAAACAGAACAAAGATTGAGGCAAAATCAAAGAAATGTACCTTTATTGGATATGGTGCTAATGATTTTGGTTATCGCTTATATGATTATGAAAATCACAAAATAATTAGGAGCAGAGATGTAATATTTAATGAAAAGGTCTTGTATAAGAATCAGTTGCAGGAAAAGAAACAGGAAAAAGAAAGCAAGGAATACATGGTTCTTGATGAGATAACTGAAAAAGTAAAGGTGCCTGAAAATAATAATAATCAACAGTCACAGCAGCAGCAACCACCACAACAGCAACAGGCACCTCAAACACCTGAAAGTGGTGTTATAAGATCTACCAGGATAAGTAGACCCCCTGAACGATACTCTCCTTCATTATATTATTTATTGTTGACTGATTCTGGTGAACCTGAATGTTATGAAGAAGCAATGCAAGTTGAAAGTAGGAAGAAGTGGGAGCTAGCCATGGAAGAAGAGATGGACTCCTTAATGCATAACCAGACTTGGGACTTAGTCAGGTTGCCTACAGGTAAAACTACATTGCAGAATAAATGGGTTTACAGGCTGAAGGAAGAAGATGGAGGAAAAAAGAGGTACAAAGCTAGACTTGTGGTGAAGGGGTTTGCACAGAAGAAAGGTATTGATTTTGATGAAATATTTTCTCCTGTTGTTAAGATGAATTCAATTAGAACTATCTTAAGTCTTGTAGCAGCGGAAGATTTACATCTTGAACAGTTAGATGTAAAGACAACATTTCTCCATGGAGATTTGGAGGAAGAGATATACATGCAGCAACCAGAAGGATATGAGGTCAAAGGGAAAGAAAAATTGGTGTGCAGGTTAAAGAAGAGCTTGTATGGGTTAAAACAGGCTCCAAGATAGTGGTATCTAAAATTTGACAAGTTTATGTTTGAACAAGGTTATACTAGATGTCACTCTGATCATTGTGTTTATCTAAAAAAGCAAAATGATGGCAACTATATTATATTGTTATTGTATGTAGATGACATGCTTGTTGCAGGATCTAACATGCAGGAAATAAATTTGCTCAAAAGAAAATTGGCAAATTCATTTGCAATGAAGGATTTGGGAGCTGCAAAACCAATCCTTGGTATGAGGATAACTAGAGACAGGAAAAGTCGCAAATTAACACTGTCTTAGAATGAGTACATAGAAAAGGTGTTGAAAAGATTTAATATGCACAATGAAAAACCTGTTAGTACACCTTTTGCTAGCCATTTCAAACTTAGTAAGGAGATGTGCCCAAAGACCCAAGAAGACATGGATTATATGTCTAAAGTTCCATATGCATCAGCAGTTGGAAGCTTAATGTATGCAATGGTCTCCACAAGGCCTGATATTGCACATGCAGTGGGAGTTGTAAGCAGGTATATGAACAATCCAGGAAAAGAACATTGGATGGCAGTAAAATGGATTCTCAGATATTTGAGAGGTACCAAAAATCAAGCATTATGCTTTGGTGGTTCAAACATTGCTCTACAGGGATATGTTGATGCAGATATGGCAGGTGACAGAGATAACAGGAGGAGCACTACAGGATATGTATTTACCGTAGGTGGAACAACTGTCAGTTGGGTTTCAAAAATCCAAAGTGTTGTTGCACTTTCAACAACAGAAGCAGAGTATGTTGCTGCTACAGAGGCTAGTAAAGAAATGATTTGGTTACAAAGGTTTATGGGTGAATTGGGTAAGAAGCATGATATGGGCACGCTATACAGTGATAGCCAAAGTGCCATTCATCTCGCAAATAAATCAACATTTCATTCCAGGACTAAACACATACATCTCAAGTACCATTTCATACGGTCAGTATTAGAAGATGGAGAGTTGAAGCTGGAAAAGATACACACTAGCCAGAATCCTGCAGATATGCTGACAAAAGTTGTAACCAGGGAGAAAATGAGAACATGCTCAGTTCAATTGGTCTTCAAGGATGACGATGAAGATGAGAAACAACCAGGTCCAAAGAGGAGTCATTTTCCAGCAAATGAAGCAGTGGTGGAGTTGCTACAATCAGTCTCCAAGTGGGATATTGTTGGGTGTGGAGCTTGATTATCTTGTTTACTTTGTATCACAGCATTGGACCCCTATACCTTAAAAGGGGTGGCAACGGCACCCGTAATTAATCGCTGCCATGAGGGGTTCGGGGGGGCGATAGCGCTTGTCGGAGCCCCCCCCTTGCGGGGGTTTTCGGGGGCAACACCCCTGAAGCTAAAAACAGATGTAAAATTGCCTTGTAAAAGTATAGTAATTTCTAGTCAATCTGGGCCGTTCATTAGGAAAATGATCTAACGGTAGAAGTTATGTTTAGTTTAGGGTTTTTTTCCCTAGAAGGCAACCTCTCGCTTTTATGAGGGTATTTTATTGCGGCTGGGTATCGTATGTGTATTCTCGGAGCGAGAAACAAAGAGGAAGACTGTGAGAGAGAATAGAGGATATTACAACTGATCTGCTGTAGGTTTTTTCTCTTCATTTTTGCTGGATAATAGAAAGGAAGGATTGGCTGTTTGGGGTGGACGTAGCCCAAACTGGGTGAACCATGTATATCTGTGTCTCTCTAGTTTTATGTGTTTTGTGTGCTTTTATTTTCTGCATATTTTATGTGTTGCATTGCTCTGTAATATTTAATTTTCTAACATTCTTGAGGTTGAGCCATTTCCCAAAACCTACCAGAGAGGCTATAGGAATGTGTTTGCTTCACTTGGAGTGAAAGGGGCCATGCCTTCAACATCATCACATCAGGTGGATAAAGGTAAAGAAAAGGTCATTGAGCCACTCATTCATGATGAGGAGGACAATCATGAAACTGAGCAAGAATTTCAGATTTTTGACCTAGACACGGATGAAGAAGACAAAATCACAAATGAAACAATCAAAGGTAAGGATGCTAATATTAGTGAACTTCAAACCAATCTTGACAGGGCCATATATGTGATTCACTTTCTTGAGCAAGAAAATGAGCAGTTGAATACTAAACAGGTCATTAATGAGGTGAATTAATTCACTGCTCAAAGGGAGGCTCATAAGGCTAAAGGAATGCTAGATGAAGCATTGGAGAAGTATGGTTTGATGGATGAAGAAGAAGAAAAGGTACCAAGGCAAAGACCTAGAACTAGAGGGCTGAAAAGAGATCTAGATCTAGGGCCCTAGAAGTATGGCTTTATAGAGACAATCTACACTTGGAGAAGTTGCTAGAAAATGACAATAAGGACAATGAATTTTTGAAGAGAAAGATCCAACTTCATGCCCAGAAAGAGAAAATTGCATTGGCCAAGCTCAAAAGAGCCAATGCCAAAATTGAAGATTTGACCAAAGAGGAGGAAAAGAAGTTGGACATCCTTGCTGAGGCTTCCCTGCAAGATTAGACCCATCATCCTTAGCCTTTCCAATATTTTTGATGCATCTTTTAACTTTTTTTCAAATTTTGGAAAAATCTGTGTTTTTTTAGGCATTTAATTAGCAGGAAATTGGGCATTTGCGCAACGCCCTTGGCGCTACGAAAATAATTGCCACACTTTTTGAGGAGAAGGAAGGCACCATTTGATGCATAATGACTCATACATCTCATAAAACCATGTTTCCAGCCTTGGTTTTCATTTTTTATGGTTGAAAGGCCCAAAAAACCACCAAAAAATGACCTTTCTGCCCCTTTTTTCACCTTTGCGCTATGCAAATACAGTCTTGGGAGATTGGATTTTGTGGGGGGAAATGACATCCATTTTCTGAACTTGAAGCATATTTAGAAATAGGATGGGCAGGGCTTTCCAACAAGCTATCTTGGGCCTCATTTGGACATCGGGAAGGCCTCCAAAACTGGCCCTGAAATAGGATGCCGAAAATGCACAATGGATGGTGCAAATGTCAAGTTTGCTGATTTTTTAAAATTTTCTCTCAAGTTTTGACTTTTCTTCAGAAAATCCTCTTTCTATTCATGTAATTTATCATGGTAAAATTTAATTTTTTCAATGATTACTTACCTAGGGTAGATTCATAAGGTTAAAATAATTAATGAGTCATAATGAATCAGTTCAATGTAATGAGGAGTGAGTAACTTGGACGATCCTACACTTCAATTTTTCAGTTCATAAATTAGTGGATCTCATCCTCACCTCATGGATTCGACCCCCGAGGATGAGTGAATCTTGTTTTGATGTCTATTTAGCTCTTTTATTCACACTAGTGAAGGTTTGGAATCAGTTTGATGTTTGCTAGTTGATCAAGGAAACTTTTGTACTCATGTTGGCCAGCTAATAAAGAGGAGTTGCACCTACTTTGATGGGATACTTGTGGTATTGAATGTCTATCATTGTATTTTCTTTAGTATCATATATTTGAAATTATTGTATTCATGTTCACTTCATTTCTATGTATTATCATTTACAAGTTAGATAATTTGAATACATGTTAGCACATGCTCAGTTTTGGGTAACTGATCATATTTTGTTCATCTTCTTTTGTCTGAGAAAAATACATCTCCTATGCTTTTGTTAGCCTTCTTACAACTTCAACACCATTCCATAACAATTCTCTTCAAGTGATAAGCATTGTACCTACCTTGCCCCATTGATCCCTGCAAACCTAACTAATTTTCCCTAACCTAGATTTCCTTGACATAATTCCTTCATCCAATGATTCTCCAACAAAAATCAATTCAAAAAACCCCTTACACTCTATATCTAGCCTAAAAAACCTAATTTATCTAGCCCTCCTGTATGTGACCCTTTTGGAGAGAGCCCTCTTCGGCTTGATAGGGCTAGCTATCAAGTCAAAATCTTGGTTTGTGGTTACCTCTATTGGGATTCCTTTCTCAGCCTTGGGAATCTGGTCGAGTGATAACAAAATACATATAAAGATTTCGCATCTTACATAAGTAGGAATCAGCAACAACAAATAAACATAAATATTCTGCATCATACATCAAGTAGAAATCGACATGACATGAAGCATCCTACAACAATAATCAATGAAGTACATGGAAACAACACTTCATATACCTCAATTTTGATGTTGGTTGAAGAATAGGCTTCTCAGTCGGTAGATATGAATGCACCATTGAAAACGTGGCATCAAATGGGAAGAAATCTACTATCCACATGCTGAAATCTGACACCATCATCCCATTCTAGAAAATGGCCAAAAAATCGAGACCTCTATTGCAAAAACTCACACCACCATCAGGTTCGTGTCACCGATAGGTGTAAAGTCCATGTAAAATTTTTCCAATTTAGACACTGGGAAAATTTGGCTCCTCTGAGGGTTGAGCTCAAATAATTGTTCCATTTCCGGTACTGCTCTGTGCTCATGGTTCCATGCCTCGACTTTCATGCCCGCTCTGACCTTCCTTGGGCACAATGGCGAATGACTGAAATTCTATGAATTCACAACAGGAGTCATTGTGGTGTGCTGGCAGAGTCATTGAAATGGCTAAAGGGAGTTCGGGGGATCAATCCCGACCCCCCATATCTGGACCCACCTTAGTTTTTAATTGTTTTCACATTAAATTTTGGGTGGTTGGGTCCCCTGACCCGACCCCATTCAACGGCCACAGTATACATCATATGGATTTGGTTATTTTTATGCCACCGTTGTAAAGGTTGAAACGAATATATATTTTAAGTTTTTTTTAAAACAAAACATATATAACGTATAACCAATAACATTACGCTATAACCATATGTTAAATTAACATTTCGTTCGCTTTTTTTTTAACCCATTTTTTCTATATGGTTACTTTAATAACCATTAAATATTTAAAATGATTTGTTTTTTAATGTTTTTAATGATATAATATATTTTTGTCTTTGTCTTTTATGCAGGTTGAGGACCAATGGAGGAGTGCCATGTGTCAACAACTTAGGGGATGTCATGTGGGTCCCACGTGCTTACTAGGATGCCATGTGTCATGTTGTGGGCCCCACTTCCCTTGCCTTAACAAAACTTCAAACTGCTCTAACTTTCTTATATGAGATTGGATTAACGTGTCGCTCACACCGTTGTGATCAGAGTGACAAGCTCTTCAATATGAAGCTGAGTTTTCCACATTCCTGCTACTTTGAATTTTGAGATTTCATAAGCCCTCTTTATCCTGTGTGTGTCTTTGGAGCCACCTGGATCAGTCATCAAATAAAACGTTGGTGAGGATATTTAATAATAAAATCAACAAAAAACAAAAGAATTGGGATTCCCAACTGAAGTTTTCACTTTGGGTGTGTTAGTCTCCTATACCAATAGGTGTCATTTTTCATGATTGTCTTGAGTGAACTATGGAATATGTTCAAACCTTTTTCTTGAGCAAAGGTGTTCCATATTCTTGAAAAAAACCAAAAAATCAAAAAATTTAAAAGATGTAAAGAGGGTATACCCTAAAAGAAAAATCAAAGGGTAAGAAAAATAAAATGATCAAAAAACTGAAAGAAATGAACCCCAAACAAAAAATAGACCAAGGAAAGTGTGCAAATCCAAATGCCACTACTATTTCATTTTTGTAATAAAGCAATTGTGTGCAGCTTGTCAAACTTTTGCCACAATTTATGAAGGGTCAAACTGTTTAAACTTGACTTATTCATATTTCAATTTCATGCTATAGAATAGAGAATAAATATCTGACCAAACAGTTTAATCTTGGCAGATAAGTAGATAGGTAGAGTTAAGAAAAGGTGCTCAACAGTTTAATCTGAGCCCTTGGATGTAATAAGGGTAGAATTAGATAGATTTTCCTTGTAAAGAGAAAAAAGATTGATAAGGGTTTGCAAGTCTAAAAGCACCCTAATAAAAAAGAGACAATGGTAGTGTCAAGTAGATAGGGTAGGTAGATGGTGTTGCAAAGTTTCATATGATGAATGATGGTGCTAAATATGTTTAATCGTTTACCTTCATCACAAATACTGAAGCAGGAAATACACTGGAAAATCACAGCAAGCAAAGTCAAAATCATTAACCTCCCTCATCACTTTCCCCTTAAAGTTTTACTAATTTCCCCAAAAGTACTAAGGTACTTGGAGATCAAAGGGGTTCAAGGCATTTCCTTGACTTTTGGAGGGACCGGACCCTCGGCCTAATGATCAAAAAGACCTAAGTACTTGAGATAATTCATCATTATAATCATTCATATTTAACCTTTTCCTAAGTAAAATCTCATTTTGCTTAGGAAAATTATGCAAAATTCCATAAAAATCCCTCAAAATAACTTACTGTTCTAAGTTTAAGTGTTGAAGATGAGATATTGCAATTTACTTCAGAAATTGTCACTTTCTTAGATGAGAAAAGTATTTTGAGTTCCCTTGTCCCTTTGTCATATTAACATTTAACTCTAGTTACTAAATCCCTAGTGAAAGTGTCTTATCCTAAGTATATAATTCCTTTTAAATTAATATCCCAAAAACCCTTCTATTATGTTTTAACCAAAGTATTTACTTCCCAAATATTCATTAAAAACCCGCTTCATACGCCCTTTGGTTAAATATATCCTTATATCATAGTCCCGCCCCTATGGTAATTAAATAATGTTTATCTATTACCATATAAATAGAAATATCGAAATAACGTTTTAACATATATTTCTATATGTTTAACACAAAAATATAAATAAAACCAAAGTTTTAACCCTATGCCACCGTGGCCCACCCACTTGGCATTCCACCCGACGTTTCAACCACAATTGAAACCCCGCCGCAACCCCTCTTTTTATTATACCACGGGATTAATTAATTATTAGAATTAATTAATAACCAACTATTTCCACCAATCAACTCCCGCCCGGGGTGATTAATTAACGATAAATATATTGGGCCCGCACCATTTAACTTCCCACGATCTCCCCGTCATTGCAACCGTCGGATCACCCCTCCAAAGATCAACGCTCCTCGGCAATTCCGCTACCCATCCTTTGTCAGAGCTTTAACGCGCGGGGGCTTGGTGGTATTTGACTAGTCTCCCGTCCACGTGTCGATACTCTAATGGAATCGCTGCCCGCTCGTCCAATACCACCTTTGTCCATAAGCGGTGCGGGGACTAACCGCTTACCGCCCAGCCCCCCTGCCCCACGTCAGCCCGTACCAAAGTGACGTCACTCCTCGAAAAACTAAAAACCCCTCTTTTGACTTTGGAAATAAAACAAAATTTCGTGTTTTTATGTCATTTTCACCATTTGAACGCGACTGTGCTTTCCGCTACAAATTTCAAATTTCCACTGAAATCCACTGTTCAATTCGATTTCGCTCCAGATTTCCGCCAGACCTGTGTTCAAGCATCCTCCTGCTACCGCCTGATACCTGTTAAAAGCCAGCTTTCCTCCATGAACAGGTATTTATCCTATAGCGCTTCGAACTTCAAGAGAAAGTTTGTTTTCCTTGTTTTCCACTGAATTAGTGATTAAAACTTATCACTGAGATCATTCCCTGAAGTTTTAACACTGTGAATGTTCCCCTGAAACTGCAATTGTGTTAATTTCCTTCATTTAAGTTGAAATTGCGCCTAGCCTGTGAAGGAAAACCAGAAACCTCCGTTTTGAATCCACAAGAACCAAAATGGAAGCCTCGGCAGCTTTGAATGTAACTCCACTGAATGCCCCCCACCGAGAGTTAGAATATTTGCCTTTAGTAGATAAATATTTCCAGATTAAAGACTTGCATTTTGATTAAAGTCCCCTTCTGAGTTATTGTCGCTGCAGAGACGAGTACTCGAAGGGACAAGATGTCATTGGGTTGTGGGAATCCAATCTCCCGAGATATCTCATCCCCTCAGTCATTAATTTCCCAGAAATTATCCACTATTTCCATTCTAACTATGATCCCACTCAGAGAGCTGTAATATCCCTTGACCAGAGTGTTCTTTTCCCCATTACTCCCCAGGCTATCAATGCAATGCTACATTTTGAACCAGACCAAGAACTAGCACCTTTGTCTATGGAAGAATTGATTGAAAAATCTAATAAATTGACCCCAGAGAAATTGGAGTCCATGTGCCAGAATTTCATGTTGCCTGAACATCAACCTAAGGGGCCTCCTCCCTATGGTTTTTATTATTTCAACAAATTGGGAAGACTCATCCTAAATATGATTTCTTTTGTCTTAGGTTTCAAAACAAGTGAATATGTTGATGAGATAACCCTGGTTTTGCTGTCTATCTTTACTCCTGGGCAGCCTCCTGAAGTTAAATATGACTTTGCCTCCTTCATAGCCAATAAGATCCATGATCAGTTCATGAGGCTAGATGATGAGAAAGTTTTCAAATATTCCTCAGTTATTTATCATCTCATTATCTACTATCAATCAGAGAAGTTCCCTTTCCCTGTTAAAAAGCTTGATGCCAAGGGAAACCCTAGGTCAGTTATATTTTGGTCTCCCATAATTCATTCTTTTTATGAATCTCCATATTCCTATACTGAGTTCATCGATATTTTTGTATATCCTGCAACTACCTTGTTGACAGGAATCCCTCCTCCAAGACTCAGTAATGAAATCAAGAAGACCTTGCAACTTTCAAGAACTTATAAAGTTGGAGATTGGTATTTATATCAAAACCATTCAGTCATCAGAATCTATGGATGTGAATTACATCCATTCAATTTGCCAAGATATGTGCCCATGAGAATTTTTGCCTTGGAATATTTCAGGCAAATGAATAATTCAGATGTGATCCATTTTTTTAGTGTGAAGAAGAAAGCCCAACTAAGGATCAAAAGTCAATTAGGTCCTTTCATCTGCAACTCTAGGGAGGCCGAGCGAGAAGCAGAAAATATACTACAAGGCCATTGCAAGTTCCAAAGAAATTTCCGTTGGGTTCCTTATGATCCTTTTGGTTTTATTTGTGAAAAGAGAATAAAGAATAAATCATCCCCTTACATACACCACAAGATTCCTGAACTAGAACAATATGCCAACCAAGATGAATGGGTTGAAGAAACACTAGTTGAAGAAGAAAGTGAAGAAGAAAAAATGAACAGAATGATGAAAGATTTTGAGAAGGAGTATAACCTAGAATCTTGTGGTCAAGTGCAGGTACCTCACATTGGCACTTCTTCAGCAACAAATATACAACAGACATTACAGGAAAGCAGTTCACCAGTGGCAGCAGAGTCAAAAGGCAAAGGAAAGGAACCTGAAATACAGGTCATTGAAACTTTAGTCATGGTAGAGAAACCTCAAACTTCCAGAGCACCTGATCAAACACAAGTTTCTCCCACTCAGGTAAAACATCCTGAAGTTTCAGAATTACAAACTCCATCCAATATGGAAATAGGAAAGAAAAGGCAGGTTCCAGACACTACTCCTCCTAAAGAGTCCTCAGGAATACATCAAGCCAAAAAACATAAACCAGATCCACTTCCAGATGTAGAAATCATAGATGAGGTGTTTGATGATGGAAGAGAAGACAGTCAACTAACTGGTTCTGTTAGTGTGACCCATACAGAGCAGAAAGGAAAAGCTTTGCACAAGCAATTGAGTACTGAAGTATCCTCTTTTAGGCCACCAAAAACAGATACAGGGGGTATAAAAAGAACCTTCATCAATATAAAGGCAAAGAATGATCCATTAAGAATGAAATTATATGATCAATATTTGAAAATGGCTCCACATAATCAGGAAAGGTTAATGTCAGCATTTGACATTTCACAAGGCAAAATGATGATGAGCCACTTCAAGTCAAAGGTGCCAAAACCCATGTCAGCAGTTGATTATATTAGAACAAATTTTGAGGTCCTGGCAAAGGATATTCATCCTTTGGACCAGATAGAACTGCATAAACAAACTGAGGAAATGGTGTATTCCATTCTTACTAATAAGGCCATGGCAGCCCTAACGCTGCAAGATTCTTTAAATAACACAAGTGCCCAATTGCAAATTGAGAAGGCCTCTTCTCAGGCCAAAGATAACAAAATAAAGTCTCTGGAAGACATAATTATCAGCTTGGGTCACAACCCCAAAGATATTAAAAGCATTGAGGCACTAATAAAGAAGAAATATGATGACATAGCTGCACTGAGAAAGCAGCTAAAATTGCCAGCCTCAAGGCACCCCCAGACCCAAGAAGTTTTAAAGGGGAATTCACAAGAAGAGGTAATGGAGTTGCTCTTAAAGGTAACTGAGCAACTAAGTGAAACAGATAAGGGATTGGAACAAGCTTTACAGGAAAAGGAAGCTATCAAGCAGGCATCCATCACAGAAGCTACTACAACCACAGGTACTACAACAGCAAAGCAACAAACAGAGCCAGCGCAGGTAAATACTTCTGGTTTAAGTTCTGATGAGTTAATAAAACAAATGGAAAGTTTACAATTAAGAGTCACAGAACTTCAAACCACAAAGTTACAATTAAAAGATTTGGAGCAGAAGTATGATACATCTAAGAAGACAGTTGCTGATAATGCCAGGGAAATTAAAACATTGGACAAATTAGTGAAGGCTTTAGAAAAAGATCTTTCATTAGAAAAGCCTTTGAAGGAAATAAATGAAATTCTTTGGGGTAATATAATTGAGTTAATAAAAAGTATTTGGCCCTCTATTCAAGCAATTTTTGATGAAAATGACCTGATTAAAGTAGCTCAGGAAGAAATAAACAGAACAAGAGATGAACTAAGAGGTAGACCTGAGCAGGCCAATCAACTTATTCAATTTTTGAACACCCGAACAAAACAACAGCTTGCAAGACTAGGAATTGAAGACAGGACCGGCACTATTTTAATGATAAAAAGAGTTTTCATCAAAAGAACTTTTATGCAGAATTTAGAAAGGAAGTGTTCAGATATTTTGGGTGATATTAATGATTTCAGAGAAAAATTTCAAGTTTTGTTAGACAGTGGGTTACCCAGTCCAATGCTCTCACAGGACCAAATAATGGAATTGGAAACCTATGTCAAGAAAATAGATATCCATGCTCAAAATACAACTGCTAGTTCTAGCAGTTTGACAGAAACAACGTTGCCAACATGGAGAAATATTTATGACAGGTTGAAGAATTTATTTCACCTTGAACATGAAATAAAGTATTTGTTTCCTAATGAACCCACTTTTTACAAACTCACAGAGGCTGATGAGACATTGAGGAAACTTAAAAGGACTATGATACCAGAAGATCAATGGTGGAATGACCTATTGGAAATTCTATGAAAATTATCTTTAGTATGAGAATTTTATCTTTTTACTATTATGTGAAAGATAAAAATGAGCACAGATGAAAGAGTATCAGTTGAACAGGTTAAAGAGTATCCGTAAAGACAAAGAGTATCAAGCAAGCTAAAGAATTACTCAAGGGACAGCACCGAGCCCTATTTCAGCACTTACCTCTAGCACATCAGCAAAATGGGGAAACAGCACATCAGCAGTTACTTATTATTCTATCTACAAGACCATTTGTCTCCTGTTTATTTGTAAATTACTCCTTAGTCACCCTAGAGTATTGGCTAGGTTAGTGTAAGATATTTTCAATTATTTCTTGTATAAATAAACCCTCAAAGAGAGTATTGAGGGTGGATTCTATTACTTTGCTGTAACATTGAGATTTTCGGAATAAAAGCATTTTGGAGAAATTTATTCGTGGCTTACTGGATGACGATTTGAAGCTCAGGACTTTTTGCAGGATTCATGTGTTGGAATGCAGTTCAATAAGTCTTTCTACCCCTTGTCTTAAGTTTTATATCAGTTTATAATATCATTGTGTCCATTTCTGAATAATTTACATAAAGGATTGAATCAGAATTTACTTAATTGTACTCTGATTTCAGATGTGATTGTTCTTAATGTTTTCCTCTAAATTGGTTATAAGCATGAATTCTTAAATGCTCTTGCTTGGCTAATTTAAACATTGTTGATTACTATAATAAATAATTCTTCATTTCTCTTTGTTTGTAGTCATCTCATTTCTTTCTTTTGAACATGGTGAAAGATTCTTAGCTGCCTTTCATCCCTTCAAAATCATCCCATCCACTTTAAATTTTAAGGATTGTTCTCTGTCTAGCTACCTTGCCCTATAAAGCCATCTTGTGTGTAGAATAGAAATCCAGTAAAGCCATCCTTTGACTCCATAGCCCAATGGACTGAAAACTTTCAACCTTGCCCTTAGTTTGTGGATTCCACCATTTTTCAAAACAAACTCTTGAATCTATAACTAGCCTAAAACCTTCTAAGAACAAAGATAAATCATAAAGAGAGAGCCCTCTCTGGATGCAGATTGGCTAGATTCTGCATCTGAAGGTTGGTTTGTGGTTACCTCGGGTATACTTTCCTCCTACACAACTTCTAGGAAAACCTGAGTGATAACATAGTGGCGACCATACTGGGGAACCTGAATCATCTTTATTTGTTAATATTGTTCACTTATAAGCTATAGACAGAGTCTGAAGATCAGCCAGGTAGCCTTTGAAATTGCTTTTGCTCTGCAATTGCAAAAGTAAATAAATGCTGCTTCAGTCTATCTCTGATTTAGCTTATATACTGAACCTTAGTTTCAAAATGTTTAATCAGACTCTCTAGTTTAATAGATCTTTGAGAAAATTTTAATCATACATCATTATTTCTTGAAGAATTTGTAGAAGTTGTATTTATTCTTTCAATTAAAACCAAAAATCCAAAAACACATAGTCTAAGAAAACTGGCTTCAGAAAGGATTCGACATACTAGGTCAAACCCTGACCCCAATCCACCACCAATATTTGAAAATCCAAATATGATTCCTAGGATTCTTAGAAGACAAGGAAGTCAAGAAAGTTCTGAAAGAGGAAGTCAAGAGAGTTCAGGAAGTTCTAGACCACTTTCTAGATCTGCATCCTGTCCCGTGAAAATTATATATATTGATGAAATTCCTTTTGATGCACGATTTGAAACATCTTTATTTGTGAATTTTTCTGAAACCGAATTATCCAGATTAGTTCCAGATCCATTGTTCTTTGAATATTTGCAATACAGATTTGTTTCACATCATCTTGACAGACAATTACAGAACTCTATTCAATTTGAACAAACCTTTGAAGAAAATTCAAACATCTCTGTAATTACCGAAGCTTCTCCAAGTTCAGTTACTTTTTCTCAAGCTTTTCAAACACCTGTCACCCCTTCTACTCCTCCATCTCCTCCTACCAGACCATCAACTCCTATTACCCCACTATATCTTCCAATGGCCAATCGATATGCCCCTTTACAGTTACAAGCCAACCCTCCTGCTTTGCCCCAAGATTACCAGAGTAAGATCACACCTTTTGATGGATCAGGTACTTACACAGCACAACAACACACCAAAAGGATGACTGATTACTTTGAGTTCTATGAAATTGATACTGATAATGTCTGAATGAGAATTTTCATTCAGAGTCTTACTGGAGAAGTTAGGACATGGTTAAGGGCCCTTGCTCCAAATAGTATTGCTGATTTACCAGCTTTATATAGGGCATTTTTGAACAGATGGGAGAAGAAGAAAGATCCTCTTCAGATCTTGTCAGAATTCGAAAAATTAAGAAGAAGACCTAATGAAACTGTACAAGATTACATCATTAGATTCAATGAAGCATATAACGCAGTTCCTCAAAACCTAAGACCCCCACCTGACTCCGTATTGGTTAAATTTCCAGACGGTTTTGATTCTGACATTTCTTATTCCCTCAGGGAAAGAGCTCCCCAAACGTTAGAGGAAATGCAAAGCATAGTGGTGAGTGTAGAAGCAAATCTGATAGAAAAACGAGCTAGAGCAAGAGCAGAAAGAAGAATGCCTCTGAATGAAGAACCTTCAGCTTTTGAAAAGAAGCTGGATGAAATCATTAAAGGCATGGAAAGATTAGGAGACAGAGTGGAGACCATTGAAAGAAAGTCTACTAATGATAATCAGAATGTTGCAAGAAACCCAAACTTTAGGAGAAATTTGAATCAAAATATTGGAAAGAATGTCCCTGACCAAAACATTAGGCCACCTTTCCAAGAAAATTTTGTTGAAGGTTCAACTTCTGAAGAACCTACAGAAGATGTAGAAATAAACAATGTAACTGATGACAAAAATGAACCAGAAATCTTCCTATCCCAGGATGATCAAGAGAATCATATCCTTGAAACATTCCAAACTCATTCAGGTGAGACTTTTGATTTTAAGGAAGGCTATGACACAGCAATTTATGAGGTTCATAAACAGTATAATTTGAGAAGTAGACGAATTGATGTGCCAGAGAATAGCAAACAGAAAAATGCAAAACAAAATGTCAAAGGTAAAGTAAACATTTCCCCTGTACAAAACATTCCCCAAGTACAAATTTTGTCTAGGATAACTCCCAACCCTTCAAATCCAATAATTGAAGATGTCTCTGACAACCAACCAAACAATAAACAACAATCTAATACTTTTCCTCCTATGGGAAATGTAGAAGAAACAGTAGAATTTAGTCCATAAACACCTTCAAAACAAAATTTCATTCATGAAAAAGAGAAAAACATTGAAGACCCAAAAAACAGAGAAAACCCAACTGTGCAAAACACTAAAACTCAAACAGAAAAACCTTTTAATTTAGAGGCTGAAATAGGCAAACTTAAGATAGCTGTTCCTTTATCAGAACTGGCTAAACATGATGTCTATAGAAGTCAAATTACCAAGTCCCTAAACATTAATATTACTGGATTGGATGATTCAGTAAATATTCTTGATGATCAACCCAAACTTCTTTTTGGCCCCGAGGTAAATGGCAAACCAGAAAGTGGAGGAACTCCTCCATTTTATGTAAGCCTGAATTTTCATGACAAGATACTCCATAATGCAATGCTTGATTCTGGAGCATCTCACAATTTGATGCCAAAAGCAGTGATGGAAAGATTAAATCTAGACATTACCAGACCGTACAAAGATTTGTTTTCTTTTGATTCTAGTCAGGTAAAATGTTTAGGTTTGATTAAAGATTTGTGTGTCACTTTGGTAAAATACCCTGCTAAGTCTTTTTTAATGGACATAGTAGTGGTTGATATTCCACCTAAATATGGTATGTTATTGTCTAGATCTTGGGGTGCTAAACTTGGAGGGTCTATTCAACTAGACATGTCATATGCAACTATTTCAGTATTTGGTCAGCCTAAAAGATTATATAGAGACACCTTGATGAAGTACTTAGTCAGTAGCCATGAGAAGCCTGAAAACTTCCCTGTTTACTCTGTACATTCTGATATGGATTCTTTTATTTTATACAATGCTGAGTTGGATCTCCCTACTGAAATAGAAGCTCCAGAATTAGAAACCACAAACAAAACCACTGTTAAAATTGAAGAAATCTCTGAAAATCAAGAAACACCAGATGATCAAGAAATACCAGAAGAAACTAAACAACTAGCTCCTGTCAAGAAACGTTTTAAAACAATTGATGAAGACTATGAACATGAAATTCTATGGCATTTAGAATTTGATGGCTCAGTAAACAAATTAGGGGCAGGAGCTGGGATTTGGTTACATAATGTTGAAAATAATCATGCAGAGGGTCATGCTTATAGGTTGAATTTCAAATGCACTAACAACATGGTAGAGTACAAAGCTCTTTTGTTAGGGCTTAAACATGTCAAGAAGTTAGGAGCTATTAGGGTATCAATTATAGGAGATTCCGAACTAATCATTCAACAAATTAAAGGAGAATGTTCAACAAAAGACATGAGACTGAAACAATACAGAGAGACAGTTGTGGAAATTCTTAACACCTTTCTACAAGCTCAAATTGCCAAGATTCCCAGGAAACAAAATTTGCATGCTCACAGTTTAGCAATGTTTGCTAGTACATGTAAGTTACCTTTTGATCCTAATCATCAATTTTCAGCTGAGATTAGACATAGGCCTGCAATACCAGATAATATTTTGAATTGGCAAGTATTTGTTAATAACAATCAAATCAATAATTTTTTGACACTTCAAAATGAGTTTTCTAACTGTAATATAGATGAAGACATAACTAGTGATGAATTTGATCAAGAAAAAGAACAAAAAATAGATATTTCCAGAGAAAATGCAATTCATATGCTGCACCCAACTACATTCACAGAAAAAGACATGAAGGATTTGAAATACATGGAATCTGATGAGATCATAGAAGATGAGCCAGAAATCATTAATTTGAAAGATAATCATTTACCCAAGGGATTAACTCCTTTGGAAGATCTGTTTGACTCAAATGATATTCCATTTAGACCCAAAATGGAACCTGTCAAGGCTGATATGGAAGAATGCAACTTAGGAACCCCAGAAAATCCCAAAATGGTTAAGTTGTCCAAATCTCTTCCAAAAGATCAAAAGGTCAAATATGTTGAACTATTGAAAGAATTCTAGGATGTTTTTGCCTGGAGTTATGAAGATCTGAAATCTTATGATACATCCATCATTCAACACACTATACCTTTGAAACCAGATCAGAAACCTTTTAAACAAAATCTTAGAAGAATAAATCCTGTTTTATTACCCTCAATTGAAAAGGAAATTAAAAGAATGTTTGAAGCAGGGATTATAGCTCCTATCAGATTCTCAGAATGGGTTTCTAACTTGGTACCAACAAGGAAGAAGACTGGGGAAATTAGACTGTGTGTTGATCTAAGAAATTTGAATAAAGTTTCTTTAAAAGATAACTATCCTTTACCAAAAATGGACCATATTCTACAGAGGGTAGTAGGATCTTCTAGGATATCTCTACTGGATGGATTTTCAGGGTATAACCAGATTCTGGTTCATCCTGATGATCAGGATAAAATAGCATTCACTACACCATGGGGTACGTTTAAATATGTCAAAATGCCATTTGGGCTCAAGAATGCAGGAGCTACCTTTCAAAGAGCAATGGACATTGCTTTTGCTAAAGAAATACATGATTTTCTGGTTATTTATCTAGATGATTTGACTGTTTTTTCTAAAACAGATCAAGAACATTTAGATCATTTAAGACAAGTATTTATAAAGTGCAGAAAATATGGGATTTCTTTAAATCCTAAAAAGTCATTATTTGGTTTGGAAGAAGGAAAGCTTTTAGGCCATATCATTTCTAAATATGGCATTAGGATTGATCCAGAAAGAATACAAGCAATTTTACAGATACCTCATCCTAGAAACATAAAAGAGTTGCAAGCATTCATAGGAAAGATTAATTTCTTGAGAAGATTTATTTCTAGTTTAGCTGAGTTACTTAGATTGCTCACTAACATGTTGAGGAAAGATTCAAGCATTGACTGGACTATAGAAGCCAAACAATCATTTGAGGAAATAAAAATGGCTTTAACAAGAACACCAGTTCTTACCAGTCCTAAATTTGACAGAGATTTCATTATTTTTTCATTTGCTTCTGAACATACAGTTGCAGCTGTTTTACTTCAAAAAGATGATCAAGGGTGTGAAAAACCAATAGCATTTTTTAGTAAAGCACTTAGGGATGCATCTTTGAAATACAATATTATGGAGAAACAGGCATTTGCATTGGTAAAAGCAATTAAAGATTTCAGAGTTTACATATTATATTCTCATGTGATAGATTATGTGCCTAATGCTGTAGTTAAAGATATTTTGACTCAAGATGGCATTGAAGGTAAAAGAGGTAAGTGGATAGCTACCATTTTAGAATATGATATTGAAATTAAACCAACAAAACTCATAAAAGGTCAAGGTTTGGCACAACTCATGAATGAAACTAATTGCCAAGCCTTAGACATTAACGAACTGGATGACGAGCAGGAGATGGCGACTTCACAGATCAGTCAAGCTTTCTTAGATTCTCCCTGGTACACTGATATCATTCATGTTTTGCTAAACCTGCAAGCTCCTCTAGGGTCGTCCAGAACTAAACAAATATTTTTAAAGATGACATCCTTGAAATATTGTATTTTAGATGGCACTCTATTTTGGAAAAATCATGAAGGAATCTTATTGAATTGTCTATTAAAAGATGAAACTGATAAAGTTCTTAATGAATTTCATGCAGGGGATTGTGGAGGACATCTCTACTGGAAATCAACTGCAGACAAAATCTTAAGGGCTGGTTTTTACTGGCCAACATTATTTTCTGATGTTAAGAAATTTGTGACAACTTGTCATAAGTGTCAGATCTTTGAAGGTAAAAGAAAGTTGTTACCTCTGCCATTAAAACCAATTTCCACAGAAAGACCTTTTCAACAATGGGGATTAGATTTTATTGGAGAAATCCATCCCCCTTCTTCAGGGCAACATAGATGGATTCTTACTGCCACAGACTACTTCACTAAATGGATTGAAGCTATCCCATGCAGACAGGCCAATGATTCTGTAATCATAGGGTTTTTAGAAACCAATATACTTTCAAGATTTGGCTGTCCAGAAAAGATTATAACAGATAATGCTGCTGCATTTAAGTCAAAGAAAATGATTAGTTTCTGCAGTAAATATCATATTACTTTAGGCCATTCAACAGCTTATTACCCTCAGGGTAATGGACTAGCAGAATCCTCCAATAAAAGCCTTATTAATATCATCAAAAAATTATTGGAAGAAAACAAAAAGAATTGGCACAAGAAACTGACCAATTCATTATGGGCAGACAGACTTACAACTAAGAAATCAATTGGGACTAGTCCATATGAATTAGTTTATGGCCTTGAAGCAAGATTCCCATCATCTTTAGGAATTCCTGTTATGAAATTACTTTAGGAGGCTCAAGTGGAACAAAATGACATTCAAAGAAGAATTAATCAAACAATCCACTTGCAGCAAACCAGGGAAGAGGTATACCAACGATCTCAAGTCTTGCAGGAAAAGCTAAAGAAAATGTTTGATAAAAGCTAAACCCAAAAGCCCGAGAATCCAGATCTTCCCCCAGTCCTTAGCCACTCATGGACTCCCAAGCCCAGTTCTGTGACACCATCTACCCTTCCAATTCGGCTAATATGCGGTCTGATCTTCTGGGTTACAAATGGCGGGGTGAGGAATTGTTTAGGGTCATGGATTCAGGGCTTTACTACTAGATTCTCCCATCCATCCATCCTTTCCCTGAGTTTATAGCTTGGCTCGCGGACACTTTCATTAAGTAGAAAGGTATATTTATTTCCACACAAGGGGACTAAATTTTTTTAAATCACTCCTCAGTTGATAAGGAAAGCCTTGTGTTATGCCTCTTCTCATGAGTGTTTTGAATTCACCAAAGTAACCCTCTCTTGTCATTTCTCAAACCTCCTGATTGAAAAGCAAAGGGGTCTCCTCGAGCTAATTACCACATCGCACATGTCCACTCTTCCACCCACTGAAACAGTCCCTTTTTCACTCTTCCGCGAAACCATTCAGCCTATCCTAGTAGTCATTTCATCGATGTTAGGTTTAGATAATTCAGGTTGGGTAACAAACACCTGTCTAGGGTTTTTAGACCTCATGATGCAACCAGGGATTCTACTGTACATCTCCACCTTCCTGGCCTCTGCTATTCAAGCTCAATTCCAAGACCTATCAACTTCAAATTGTTTTAGGTACTATTCTTTGGTGTTATATTTGTTCCTGTTCGTGCACACAGAAAATTTTGAGGGCTCAGGCCTAGAAAAGTTCTCTATGCAAGATGTCGAGCAAAAATCCATTTTCAAATGGACCCTCTTAGTCCGCCAACACCCCAAAGGAAGGGGGTACAATAAATTCATCACGGATTTCATGTCTAGGGCCTATGAAATTATACATGGTAACCCTCCACCCAAGATATTTCTTGAACATAAGGATTTTCTCCAGTTCATTGAGACATATTGTGTCGGAGATTGGTATTTTTTCAAGGATTACACAGAAATCAGGGTTTATGGTTCCGAAATTCCTCCTTTCCATTTGGCAGTCTTCATCTCCATGAGATTTTTTTCCCTTGAGTTTGTAGTGGTGGTTTTGGTTCATAAGTGTACTAAACCGTCGGTGCTTGGTAGGAATGGTTGCAGCCTACAAGCTATGGTCACAGGAAGAAAACATGGTTAACAGTTTAGTGAACACATGCTAATACATATAAAACACACTAAATTATGGAATGTAATATGTTGCATATAAGAAGAAGAAACAAAACTAAACTAAAACAAAAACACAAGCTCACAATGAGTCAAACGAGACAATAATACAAATGGCGGAATAAAATTCCCTCTTATTGACTACTTTTAGTAAGAAAGGTAGAATGTTACGCACTTGCCAAAGGATTCTTAGAACTATGGATTTCTAAGACCCAATGCAAGGAGGTTTTTACCATTGAGCTGATGTTGCAAGGCCTCTCTCTTCTCCTAAGTGATTGAAGTTTTTGGGTGGCCAAAAACCAAATCCTCTAACTCTATTACTGCTCTGGATTACACACTGCTGGTTTGCTCATGGACAGTTTGGCCAACATAACAATGTGTTCTCATTTTTTTCTTCTCATGGTGGTAATTTATAGGCAAATTCAAATCCTTCTTCCCTCTCTTAGTACACTTGTCGATGGTGACCCAAGAGAGAGGGTTGATTCCTTTGTGTGCTCACTTAAGGTCCCAAGGTGGCTCTAGGCAACTATCCTTGGGTGGCCTCCAGTGGAGGATCTTCTCCTGAAGTGTGTCAAGTTGTCACGGATGGTGACTTCTGCCACTCCTAGGAGCACATGGAATTTTGATGGAAAGCCGTGCAGACCAGTGCGCCTATCAAAGAAAAATGCATGCAAGGCACATTTTCCCTATGTATTAGGTGCACAATTTGACATTTTTCCTCTTAACCTTAGATATTTTAAAAATTTTCAGATTCTCTAATGTTTCTCAACCCTGTAAATCCTTCTGCTTGAAATTTCATAATGTCATTTTTTCTTGTCCAATTTTCTAGTGATAATAGTTGCCCCCTAATGTGTGAGGTCTAGGAAGAACTGTATAGCTGAAATACATTATTGTTTCTATTCTGTGTAACCTGTGTCAAGAGAGAGAGACATGCATACATCCCAAGGTTGGAAACCCCTTACAATGGATAAAAGAGTGACCATGTTCGGTCAGAAAACTGCAAGAAACAATATGATATAATAAATACAATTTTTCTATGAGGCGGGCATGTCCCATGATCGTAATGATTTGGCTAGCTTGTAATGTTTCGAAATGGAAATCAACATATTTTTCACTGTTGAAGAACTCCTTTGTCGGAAATATGAACAAGGCTATGTCATAGATGGACTGAGAGGGATTTTACCAGTTATTTCACCTCTAAAGAGAGGATGAGAACCGGAGGCTTCCTGGCCCTTTCTCAGACTCTGCCTATAGCTATGCAAATATTTCTTCCTTCAGGAAGATCTTGCTCAAAGGATGAGCTACAACAACATCTGAACTCTAACAAGCAGCAGAAACAATGAAATACATTTACTTATGAAATGTGAGAAGAGTGCAAAACTGATATATAATCTGTAGCAGCAAATGATATACAAAATCCTTGAGGAAAGGGCCTCTTAAGGTGGGCTCAAATCAGCCTCAAAGGAAAATGTACACGCAATGGAGAAAACACTCTGTTACATAACCCATAAACACTATAATTGCACAATATATAAGGGAAAATGACTGCAAACTAAAATATACAAGATGATATGACAATATGAGCTCAAATAGAGATAGGGGAGCAAGATCTCAACCATAGAAAACAATACAACAACAATCCTCCAAGGGATTGGCTAAAATACATAAAACAGAAAAAATGTCGGAGTTGCAGTGTAAAAACAAATGGCTGAACATGGTGACCATATCATCTCCCATACTCTCCTTGGAGCATGTGTTGCAAAAAGAATGGAGGTCTTCTCTCCCAAAGGGCTCATCCACCCCATGAGTCTCTTCCTCCTCATGATACATATGGGGTTGCTGCTGATATATGGCTGAAACGTAATGGTCTTCAAGATAGACCCAGGCCACCCCATCAAACATATAAACCATGAAATGCCTCCTCCAAAAATTCAAACTCTCCAAATAGCTCCTCCCACATGAAGGAAAGAGATGAAGCTTGGAAATCATGGGTTGCCCGTTGTTTCTCCTTAAAAATTCAACATGCAAAGTAGGGAGAATCATACTCCCAATGGGAATCTTCAATTCATTCCCCCCTTCAAAACAATGCTTCCTCTGAACAACGTTCCATTAGCAACACATGGAAGCATAAAATTATGAGAGCAAGGAGGTGAAATATAGTTCCATGCATGGAACCAATGCAGGGAATCATTTTCCTACCTAAATGTATGATGCAAAAAGTGTCTTTGCAGCCACTTTTTTTCTGCCACATTCATCCTACAAGATGTGATCACGAAAACATACTTTGGTGCCAAAGGTGCACACCAAAATCCATGTGGCTTTCCCCCACAATCCACTGTTAAAATAGCCATCATCTTTGTTGCAATAGACCATGAGCATAACCAAACATAGTGTACAAGAAGGAAATATCCTCCTTGATATAATATGCTGCTCATAAGAATAGGAGAGTGCCAAACATAAGGCAAATGGATACCCCCCTCATCATGTACTTTGGCCTTTGAGCTGAAATGGCTCAAGTGAAAAGTCCTATTCACTGCAACATAGTAGGGGAGTGGTTGTGCCAACCATCTCATCATCTCCTGGGTTATGCATCTAGCCATATGATGATATACATCCATTATAAATACCTCCCAAGTGGACTCCTCCATCAGTAAATGGTATGCATAAGAATGCATGGAAGAAGAATCCATGATTGCTGCATGTAGGTATCTCCCCTTGTGCTTGTGAGCCCAAGCCAAGATGATAAAAACATAGCAAGGGATGCTACCATCCATTACTTCCTCATACTCATCTCCTACATGCCTCCAAAATACATCACTTGTGAAGTGGTTTGAAGGACACTCCAACAAGTAATTCAAGCTCTCAAGTGACAGCGATGCTGGCCTTTGGAGTAGGGCCACTGTCATCTCAAAGCTCCCCTTTTTGACATGAATCTTGCCAAAGACTCCTCCCATCATGATGCTGCAAATGTAGAGCCCCTCCCATGGAGAAGGTGCTGCTTGGGCATCCAAGATCAAAGAGAAATCCCCTTTCACCATGCTAGTGCCTCCTCTTGCCCCCGCAACATCTAAACAAAATCTGAGCAACAATAATGTTCGCTGCTCCTCCATACTTACACCACTCCAAATATGAAATGGGAACATGATGAATGGTAAAAAGAATGTCATTCCCTCATTATGTACCCATGCTCCTTTCTGCCTCATGGTGTAAGTATCATGCCATCTCCTCTTCCTCCTCAAACCCCATGAAAAGGAATAGGTCACATGTTGGCCAAACTCCCTCAAGAGCAACCAACGCAGCATGGCTTCTTGCTGCCCTGTATCATAGATCTGCAAGAGGCTCACCATCCTCTTGCCTCCCATCCACATCCACTTAGCTCCTAGTGGATTCCTCTCATCTTTCCGCAACTTGGTATCCCTCTAATGAGGTCTACCATCTCCCCAAAACAGATCTCCATCTTTGCATTTCATGGGGCATTGAAATGCAATCTCTTCCATGACAAAATTTCTAAAACCCAACCTCATGTGTGGTACATGGCTCATCAATAGTGCATGAGGATAATGAGGGTTTCTTTCCTCAAGGTGGCACAGCGTAGTAGAAGTCTCCTACTCTAGACAATCAGCTTTACATGGTATGTAATCCTTCATGGCATGTATTGAATCAACAAGAAATGAAAACTCATGCATACCTTGGTAAAGTTTGGAAGAATCAAGAGTTTCTTCCTCAAGTGTAATGGCTGCCTCCATAGCTAAAGATGAAGGGTGCCCCTCCATGTCTATAACAATGCTAGTATGTGCCTCTTCAGCTGGTGGTGAGGGCTCCTCCCTCCTTTGGCCAAATCTTCTGATCAAGATCTGAGAAAAATCAGCAAGAGTAGAAACCCTTGCATGCCTCCCATGGCTGAACCACCAAATATTTTCCTCTCCCTCAAGGTGCAGCACTACAATTTCTATAGCCTCTCTATCTACTATAGGATGTAGCAGGAAGAAAGCCTCTAGCTCCTTCACCCAAGCCTCTGCTGCACATGTGGATGACCCATCAAAAGTAGAAAATAGAAATCTATTGCCTTTCATCTTCCCATGACTGTGGGGTCTTCTTTCCTCTCTTTGCTGAAAAAAGTGTGAAAAATATAGATTCTCTTGGAAGACTCTAGGGTTTGATCTATATTCAGCAAGATATTCACTTATAATTTCAAATTCCAAGTGCTCTCCATGCTTCTGCTCTGCTTCTCTGTGATAATAGGAAGTGCATGGTTCTTCCTCTTCTCCTTTTTCTGTCTCCTCAACATCCTTGGAGAGGTTGTTGCTGGATCTGAAAATTGATGAGATTAATCTCATCCTCTGCATCATTTTTTCCTCTTCTTCTCTGAAATTTGAACTTCACAGGTTGATCCAATTTCGAAGCTCTGATACCATTGTAATGTTCCAAAATGGAAATTAGTAGCTTTTTCACCGCTGAAGAACTCCTTTGTCGGAAATATGAACAAGGCTATGTCAAAGATGGACTGAGAGGGATTTTACCTGTTATTTCACCTCTAAAGAGAGGATGAGAACCGGAGGCTTCCTAGCCCTTTCTCAGACTCTGCCTATAGCTATGAAAATATTTCTTCCTTCAGGAAGATCTTGCTCAAAGGATGAGCTACAACAACATCTGAACTCTAACAAGCAGCAGCAACAATGAAATACATTTACTCATGAAATGTGAGAAGAGTGAAAAAATGATATATAATCTGTAGCAGCAAATGATATACAAAATCCTTGAGGAAAGGGCCTCTCAAGGTGGGCTCAAATCAGCCTCAAAGTAAAATGTACATGCAATGGAGAAAACACTCTGCTACATAACCCAACAACACTATAACTGCGCAGTATATAAGGGAAAATTACTGCAGACTTAAATATACAAGATAACATGACAATATGAGCTCAAATAGATATAGGGGAGCAAGATCTCAACCCTAGAAAAAAATACAACAACAATCCTCCAAGGGATTGGCTAAAATACATAAAACAGAAAAATGTCGGAGTTGCAGTGTAGCTGCTGCAACTCAAATATAATACAACATGGAAGAAGGATGTAGATGCTGCAACCAATGTAGAAACCTCCTCCAATGATCTCCAAAGTGAAAGGATGCTCCTCTCACAGAAGATTGCACTCTCTAGTGCACCATGTGAACTCCTCCTGCAAACCCTCTCTGAAAATAACACTGTAAGAGGAAGGGACTGCGCTGGGAATGAGATGAAACAATGGCCCAATGCCAAAATTTGCAATAGAAGCTCCGGGATCTTCTTCAATGATCTCCTAGAGAAAGAGTGAGCTCCTCCTCTACAAAATAGCTCCGAAAATGGGTGATGGTGAATCCTCACTGCAACCTCCAGCAACTCCAAGGAATCTGCCCAACAGAAACGCTATAGCTGAAAGAGATGGCTTTGGCCTCAAGCCTATATGTGAGGAAGATGAAGAACATATCCTCCAAGGCTTCCTAATGAAGGAGAGAATACTTCTAAACATAAATCTCCCTTGTGCTAAGCAGCACAAGATGTCTCAGTTGAACAACTGAAGAGAGCTGCAATTCGAAATTCTCAAGCATGAATTGAACAATGGCTCTCCTTCACCTATTTATGCAAGGAAGGCTTCCTTGCCATGGACCCCACCCATTAGGGTTTCTCTCATCATCTATTTTCCCTCCATTAAAAACTATGCAGTCTTCTTGTGCAAGCTTCCCCTCTTGGGCACGTTGTTGACTTGGTCAACCATGGCCTAGTCTTTTTCCTTTTGGCCCTTTTCACACTAGGGAATGTCAATTTTAGCCACTTAAGTGACTCATGCACCTTAGGAGAGTTTTATTATGCTGCTACATGGGGTCCCTCACCCATTTTATTCACTTTATTAAAAATAAAACAAATCTAATGTTCCAATTACCTTATTGAAAAATTTAGAACATTACATAGCTAAACAAATATATCTGATAGATAAAGGTTATGTCTGTGTCATTGATATGGTAGTGATCTTCTGATTTGGTTGATGATGACGATTGTTGATGCCCTCAGGGGATTTTTTCTTTGACAATAGGTTTAATGTGGTGCCCACATGAATTATCTTGGTATGGCATATAAATTCTCATTATACGCATGGGTGTATGACTCAGACCTTCCCATGTAAGCATTGCTGCAATAGATGCTTATAATGGCACGGGTCTTCGACGAATCTGGGAAAAGTGAAATGGTTCTAAAGTATGATACCATATTAACATGAAAGCTTGTGCTGTAGTCTAATGTTAGGAGGATCGATGGCATCTATTGGAAATGATGATTCCCACAGTGCCACCTGAGGATGCCCCTATTGGGGTGAGGATCCATCCAAGGTACAACTTCCTTTTTGGAGAATGGGTGTTGAAGTCAACAAAAAAGAAGCCTCAACCGAACAAGAGAGCTACTGATGCAAGGGACCAGGGTCTCTGATTTGATAGGTTTAACATAGGCATGATTTCGAAGGATGACTGAAAACTGATGATGGGAGTTTATTGGCCCAAGGTCGGAGCATAAAAAAACAGTTTGGTGGTAGTCATAACTTATTTCTGATGAGGAAATCCCTGGAGTCGGTAGGATGTCCAGGGTGGGTATATGTTGGTTATAAATTTCATGGTGGCTTTGCGTGAAAGGTGTGATGCTCCGACCATGGGTGACTAGGGACTGTTGCCATGGGAGAAAAATGGGTGGGTGAGTGGGGGACTATTCTCCTTTTGAGATCTTTGTACACTTGCCAAAATAATGAAAAAATGGGATTTTATTGTACAAAACATAGAGACGAGTGCCCAAAAAACATGAAAATATTCGCTCACTGATAATGTGAGGAAGGTGTTTTTGCTGAGGGCAGAGGCCCCATTGGTTGGTCTCTGTATGGGGATGATGAAGTGGATGGAGAATATCGCAGATGGGCTATGTTGATGGAGGGATGGTAGGAAAAATGCGAGACGTGGTGGTGTGTATTCGATCTACTTGAAAAAAATTGTAGTTCAGGAAAGGGGTTTTATTTCAATATGATAAAACTTGACTTGATGCATGGTGGATGAATGGGCATGAAGTGCTTCCTAGACTGAGGTGGTATGGCCATGGCGTCGTGATTTTTTTATGCATGGCCTGCTTTGAGTGACAGACACTATGGAGGGGTGTCTCTACTAACAAAAAAGGATGTTTATCATGTGCAAGGTGGGGTTATGATAAACATGGTAGGGTGTTTGGAACCTATGGTTGATTTTTTATGGAGAAATGATGTCAGGATATGCAGAGTTTGTCTAAGACTCTATCATGCTGAGGGTAGAATGATACCTGCTTTGGAACCTTCGATGCATGGGGAAATAGATGGTTTATTGTGTTGTATGACACTTGAAACAAAATGCCCCAAGTGAAAGTATCTTTCTCATTCAAATATTATTGACAACATGAATGAATGAACATAGGATAAGAGAGGGCATACTTGTCAGAACTGAAAAATTATTTGTTCGGAGGTGTGAATGTGTGGAGACTCCTTTGGGCGTTATGAGGTGTTGATCATTATGTTGCTTTCGGTTCTGTAATTAGGTCCTCTGAGCTCTCATTATGGTCTTTTAAACAATCTGAAAAGGGTGACATATAGGTCAATATGGCTCATTTCAGCTCATTTGCGAAATTTGAGTGTTTGAGAGTTTGACAGGTCAGAGGCTGTTGCGGAGCTTTTTCTTGTCATTTTGGTCATCCTATGCACCAGATATTCACGCTACTAGAGCCAGGTATGCCCCAAACACATCATGCATTTATTTTTTTTAGTGTGACTAGGCAGGTGTCCGTACAAACTGGGTTTTTACGAAACCCTAGCAAATTTTTTCCTTTACCGCGCCGGCGATCAAGGTACAAGCGCAAAATTTCTGCTCGAAGCTGAGAATTTGTGCGCAAATTCCACGCCTATCATTTCTTTCTTTGTGTGGCCTGCACGCCTGTCTAAAATATAGGCACCCAATCAACACGCCTATTTGAGAAATTGGCGCACTGAAAGGCCAAGGCTATTTTTTTGGAATTTTTTTGGGAAATTTTTCAATTTTTTGGTGTTTTGATGTCACTGATGTGTGTCTGTTTGTTGAGGGAGAAATATTGGCCTGACCTCCGAATGATTTTGACACAAGATTCCAATGCTTGCCAGTAGCTGGAACGATGGGGTCTTCTCAATTTTCTTGAGAATGACCTCCTGCGATCGCAGGATTGGTTACTACGCTACTTGGTCCGCTGTTGGAATAGGCGACGCAGAGTTATGGTGCTATGAGGATGTGACTTGGCTATCTGTCTAGAGATGAATATATATTTTGTGACAGGACTATTGCCTCAGGGTGAGGCGCTCCCATATTCGCTTCTGCCTGGGAGGGTCGATCTTTGGTGATTCACAGATATACATTGTGGTAGGGCACCTCTCACAAAGGGGTGCATTTTGATAGCGCCAATGACTGATTTTTCTGAGCGATGTGATCTAGCAATGATTATGCGACTAACGTTGTCCATTAGGGGAATTTTGAGGTCTAAAATGGGTCTCCTAAGGAAAATGTACAATCGAAATTCACTTTATGAGAACCAATCACATTTTAGGGGATGACATCATCCCTAATGGTTGAGGTGGAATTTCTTGAGTTAAAGGTACTTACTTCTCACATTCTCAATGGTGGATAAAAACTCATGGTTAACCATGGTTGTGCTCTAAGTACTTTTAAAGTCAAAGTAAAGTACTCATAAAAACTGTCATTTCACACTTTTTGAATAAAAATATATTATTGTCATTTCATATTTCTTGAAAGAAACAATGCATATCCATATACATTTATTATATTATATTATGTTATTTTTATATAGTATATTAATTACATGTTATTATACAATTTAAATAATATAAATTTTAAATAATAGCATATAATATAATTAAGAATTTATAAATTTATATATATTTTTATTTTAAGTTATTTAAGTACAAAGGACAAATGCATTAGTTGTTCAATGATAATGATTTTTTCTTGAAAAGTTCATTCTTATTTATAGTCACATCAATACAATTTTTTTATTAATTTTATTTTGGTACAACTTTTGAATTGAATTTAACTATGGTTACATGGATTGTGGTGTAAAAAGTGAATTGAAATTTCATAAATATTATTTTATTCGTTTAGCTATTATTTTATTATTTTCTTAGGAGGCCCATTTTGGACCTTAAAATTCCCCTAGTGGTTGTCCCCGCACATGGCATCGGGGCTACAGATAGGTGTCTTGCACCGGCTGAGGGTCGAGCACTTCTTTTATTTTTCCTATCACTACTATGACAGGATGGTGGCTCAGTTAGTGAAATTTCATGATGGATCTAAGCTATTCACCTATGCTAGCATCCTCTTTAGCATTATGTATGAGTGATTGGTGCTGCTGCGGCCCGTGGTGGTTGTGCCTGCTGGGGGTCACCGAGACCCTCGCATGAGGATATGGACTCTAGTGATGCCTCATGGTGGGGCATTATTGGAATGCAACCACCGAGGTTTGGTTTGATGCCAACCCTTAGATGTTCCTCCCCTATCCATATTCTGGGATGGATTTCCAATGAGACCTAGATATGGGTCTTCCTACTGGGTATGCTTGCGGACCAAGAAGTATGATATTTGTGTTTTATTCTACATTTTTTTATTATTTGTGATTTATATGTGTATTATGATGACACTGACATATTTTTGTTACTCTTGCAGATATTGGTGAGGTTGGGCGCCTTACAGCTCGGTTGGTAGGACACCATCTGAACTAGAGGGTTGAAGGAGCTCTACTCCCAGCCGGGGGGCAGGGAGGAGGTCCAATGTAGCCCCAGGGTGGAGTTCCTGGTGATGGGGCTGACCCATCTGGAGAGGGTAGCAGTTCGGTTGCTATAGAGTGTGCTGCAACAATTGCTCGTGCCGAGTCGGCGGAGGCCTGCATGACAGAGATGGTAGATAAAATGGCTGCCTTAGAGGTCTGGGCCATTGATTTGGTGGGTGCATGGGGCCGAGTAGACCGACTAACCCAAGGTATGCCAACCCATGGGTTTTTTGATGATTTAGACAATGTCTAGTTAGAGACATTGATGGCATGAGAGAGGGGATATCGACTGACTCTGCGTCGCGTGGCATCTTCAGTTTTGACAATTGCCCCAATACTGGCACCAGGAGTAGCCGTGGGTCCAGGTGCCCAACCTGGAGGGGCACAACCCTAGAGATTTTTTGTACATAGGGAAAGCACCCGTTAGGAGGATTCTTCCCTTATTTTTGACGACATGTGTATATGTATCTTTGGCTGACCTGTGGGTCAGATACATGACTCATCATTTGTACTCATACATACATTTTTTAGTATATATATATATATATATATATATATATATATATATATATATATATATATATGAGAGATGTATTTTTTGTGGCTCTATATGGTGTGTCCACTGTTTATATTCTTTCATGGATGATGTGTATAGCTGATGGATGTAATATTCCAAAATTAGCTTGTAGCTAATTGGAATATTGAATTTTGTTTTTACCACCTAGGAGTTGAATAAATGGGTAAGGAGGCCTATGCATATTAAAAATATGAATAAAATCCCTCATAGTATGAAAATGGATCATTAGAGGAGCTAGATTTCACACCCTCATGTGTGAAAAGGGGATTTTCATGCGGACAAGGTCAAGTTTGACCAAGTCAACAGTGCTAGGATAGGAGGTGGAGATCACCTTGAGAGGCAGTGCAGTGTGAATGGGAGGAAGATTCCTTGGTGGAGGAAACCCTAAAGAGTGGGACCCATGGTGAGAGGGCTTCCAATTGTTTAAAAGGATGGCAAGGTAGCCATTTTTATTCATGATATGTGATTATTATCATGATATTGGTCTGGTTAGACTTGGCTTCCTCTTGCTGTTTAGCAGGGTTGCAGTGTTGTTTAGCATCAAGTGTTCTTGAGAGGGAATCCCACCTCTTCCCTTGAGATGCCTCTTGGGAGAGTTTTGTACTTTATTTCTCCACATCTAGGCTTGAGACCAAGCATCAGCATTCAACTACAGTTTTATTTCCGTAAAGAATAGTGCTATTTTGCAGGGTGTTGCAGTGGAGGTTTGATAACACCACTTCCGAGATTGTTTCTCAGTAGAGGGAGCCTTCCTTCTCTTGAGAGATCAGCTAGGAAGATTTATGGGCTCATTTCACATCTTTGTAGTTGGCCAAACTATTCCTTATCTCCTACAATGCAGTCCCTTGCAGGAATTGCATCATTTTTCATAGAGCTGCAGCAGCAGGGTTTAGGCCCTTGTTTTTGAGCTAGTTTCCTAGGGAAAGGGCCAACCCTTCTCCCGGAAAGCTAGAGGAAGGGATTATCATCCTATATTTTATTATTCATCTATATTTATGTAATTTTGTAGTAATACAACATTATTTCAGAGCTGAATATTCAAATCTACACTTTTTGCACTCAAGCTTTCAAGAAACCCTTGCCGGGTTATCTTTGTAATGTATTAAGGAGGCCATATCTCTATTTTCTTAGAATATTGTTCAATAAAGTTAAATATCTATGATTCCCTCTTATAATGTTTCAGAAACCCTCAGAAAATAACGCTATCATTTTCTTCAGAAATTCTGCATAGCTTAAGTCATGGGGTTTGGCCATTTTTAAGTTGATTTGAGGCCGGGAGGTCTGTTTAACTTTTCAAAAGAGATTTGTTCTATTAATATTTTGTATGTGACAGCCTAAATCTATATTCTAAGGGAAACAAGCGTTATTTCTCTCATATAAAACACAGATCTCTGGAAATAACGTTTTTAGGGTCAAATTGCTGCATTTTCCCCACTTGGGAGGATGTAGAAGAGCTCCTTTTTGTTGTTGTTTCATTTATTTGATGGAAATGTGTTTCTCAACACATTTTATGATTTAATTTCTCCTTGCCATTCCAGTATTGTGCTTATGCACTGTTGCATTCCCATTTTGGGATATTGCAGTGGTATCGAAGCATAATCTTGGCTCAACCTATGGAATCTTAGCCAATATGCTATCAAGAAGACAAGAAGAAGAAAATATGAACAGAAAGAAGACTCCATTCTTTTGTAGAAATAAGGAGGAGAGGCTCTCAAAGCTTCTTCCTAAATCTATACAGAGCATTCAAGAAGATCTTAAGAAAATAAGAAGGGAGATGTGTATAGAATCTCCAAGAGGGTTTGAATCTGAATCAAAATCTTGATTTTCATATAATGAGTGTGAGCATGAAGCCACACGCTATGATGCACAATGCAGTCACATGCCCAGAATTGCCATGAGAGAGATGGAAGAAGAAGGAATGACTAGGGGGGAAACTCTTAGTGATTTTCTGCAGGAGTATGAGTCTCAAACTCAAAAGTTTAGAGATCATATAACTTTTCCAAAGTTTTGCAAGATCAAGGTGAAGAGAAGAAAGAAACATGATATATTTCTTCTATCTACTTTTTATGGTTCACCTACATGTTCAACCAGAGCTTGGGTGGAAGAACTAGACACCTTTTTGCAGCAGCACCAAATTTCTGAAGATGAAGCCATCAGAGTTGTAGCGCTACATTTTGGAGGTAAGGCCTATGCATGGTGGATATTTGAGTCTTTTTATTTGAAGAATGCAAATAATTCTTCTTATGCTAGGTTCATTAAGGCATTAATGGAAATATTGGATGGAAAAAATTCTGAAACACATCTGGTGGAACCAAACAAACCCCAACAAACAAAAACCTTGCATGTGATGGAGGGAACCATAAACTCAACTCCACTTAAAAAAACAATTGAGGAGGCTAATATCTTGCATCATACCTTGCTAGATGCAAGACCTATATCTTATGTTCTTAAGCAAGAAGGTATGGAGATCCCTTTTTCAAAAGAGGATCCAGTCATTGGGAGGTTGCTCATACATATTGAGGAGGATGAGGGCAACATCGTTGTCATGTCTAGAGTTTATCTAGCACCTCATGCAGAGGAAGAGGGAGCTCTTGCTCCAACTAGAGGGATTTTTTTATCATTGCAAGGAACTCCCCAGGATCTCACATGTGGATATCAATGCAAAACTCATGATTTACATGTGCCATTGATGATAGGGTGTGAAACTATGAAGATAAAATGGGGGGATAGGGAGGATGACCAGCATCATGTGATGAGGAGCACACACCCCTATCTATTTCAGGAGTTTGATGCACCTAAGAGGGAGACTGGATTGCACAGTGAGAGTAGGGACAAATCTATCCATTCACATATGTATTCTACTCTTGATCTTGATGCCTCATTGTATGGAGGCATTTCACCGGGGATACCACCAGGTCAGCAGAGGAGGATGGTTTCTTCACATTTTGAGGCACCACTCATTTATTTCAGAGAAGTGGAGACCTTGGGAGAGCTTGGTACAGCACTGGGAATCTTGGGTAGACTCAAGGAGAGAAGGAGCATTCTCTCAACATCATCATTACCCACTCTCATTTCAGACTCTGCATTGTGGCAGAAGCAACATGGGCATGATAGCAGCCTTCCAACTTGCATCTTTGGCATGGGAGATGTCAAAGAGGAGGATAAACATATGACATATGTCCTTCATGATAGATTATCAACGTTGTCACTATAGAGGATGGATCCATAGTGGAATTCCCAGCTATTGGTGGAGTATTCCAAGGATCTTTTCACTTGTATGATATTGGATGACCAGCTACATGAGGAGGGATATTCAGTTAGAGATGGATTCATCTACTATCATGGTAGAATCTTCTTATCTGGAGCTTCCAAGCTTAAGGAGAAGTTGTGTTAGTATGAATCTTAATTCCAAGCATACGAAAAAAGACCACTTTAGCTGTGCATAAAAAATAGCCCTAATAGAAAATATGGCTACCAATATCCTCAGATCTGCAGTTAGGTGATCAAGATAAATGCTGCAAAAATATAGATCTATGAATTAGAAGACATTAAGTAGTAGAAAAAACAAGATTTACTCCATGCATCCAATAAACAAGACAAGAATATGTTGAATGAATATTGTAATAATGGCACCTGGGAGGAAAACACAGGAGGGTGTTCCCAGTTCTCCTCAATGGGATGGGTTCTTGTAAGTACTCAGCACTTTAGATCTAAAATTCCTCTCTCTTGATGGTGTAGAAAACCCAGACAAAAAATGGTAGCAAAAATATGACTATGATGGTGGATCAATAGTCAAACCAAAAGTATAGATCCAGAGTGATCTTTAGGCAACAAAAGGTGGTAAATGAATGGGAAAACCCTTCTATTTATAACAAAATATTGAGTTAGTCTAGATATTGGTGCATAATTAAAATATTATTAACCAAATCAAGATCCAACTTTCATGGAGTATTTTATTATATTTTTTGGAGGGAAAAGGAATTTGACTTGGGTCAAATCCCTTTATTTGTAAATAATAAATAAATAAATAAATGATTTATTTATCATTTTAAAGATGTCTTTGAGTAATAATCAAATAAATAATTATTTAATTAATTATTTATGGGTGATTTAGTCATATTTAACAAAGAATATTATTTAAATAAGGTTTAAATAATTATTCCTAGAAAATAATAAGATAAATAATGATTTATCTAATTAATTTCCTTGTTTTTGGGTTAAATATAACCAGGAATATTAATTAAATTGTTGTTTAACTAATTATTCCTTGAGGAAAATCAAGAAAATGTAGATTTATTTAATATTTCCTCATGGGGTTTCCTGTTTAGACCATAAACAACTTAATAAAGGTGGTTTACTAAGTTATCTTTCATAGTGAATGCAATTTTACTTAGGGTAAAATTGGTCTTACATGGTGTACTTGGGTCCATCTAGTATCAATAAGTTAGATGAACAAAAAATGGTGTAACAGATTGCCCCCAGCATGCGAGCATTAGGAGCTAATCATATGACCAAAGTATGTTGTAAGAACTCAATCACTCGACACCGAAGGGGAAGTCAAAGAGAAAGAAGTATAAGGTAGACCAAAGTGCTGAAAGAAATAGACTCTGAGGAGGCGAGACTTACAGGTGCGACAAGTCTCTTTTATGAGTGAGTACCTGTGCTATAGGTGGCAAGGGAGGCATACCTATGCCCACCGAGACAAAGTACAATGAATAAGGTGTCCAGTAAACAATGGACTAAACAATATAGTACATGCTGGCATAAACATGAGCCAGATAAACAAAATGACAATGAATCCCACATACATATTGTGCCTGGGATAACAGCGAGGACTTGTACAATAATGTTTGAGTACATGAGATATAAATGCAACCCAGATGCCCCTGTAAACAAGAAAGGGCTCTAAAAATATGACTAATACATGCAAACAAATAGGCGTTGCAAGTGGCTGAAGCCGACATCATCAAATATATGGAGCTGCATCAAAGGCTGTAATGAAAAGGTCATCCAGGCATGTGGGGGGCTACCTGTAGGGCCACCCCCTCATGAGGGTTGAGACATATCACACACACCCGGGAATCACTGATATCAGCTGCTGCATCACTGAACCATCAAGTATACAGATCTCGATCATGCTGAAAGGAGCTGGAGCTGAGAAAAAATCAAGTCAAAGGTCAATACGAAGTCCCTTTGCCTGATCTGAGGCACCGAACAAGAGTGGAGGCTGGAACCAAGGTACACCGCCCTCTAGACCTATCTTCTGGAATGAATGAGCTGATGTTGACAGAAGGAGGTCTGCCATACATGAGGCAATAAGGGATCCTCAACTAAGGCATGAGAGAAAATAGTAGAGTAACTAACAGACTGTCACCAATGATGATGATGAAATGGGGGGTACTGAGTAGGGAACGAACGAATTTCCTTGTTGGAGCATAAAGGGCATGGATGACCTAGCAACGACTGACACAATATCATGAGGGATAGGGGATAGTGGGACTGAAGGCCATATTGTGCGACACGAGAGAGGGACCAAGCAATGAAGGATGGAGGACTATAGCGGGATGCAAAGGGACTTCGGATAGACTCCATGAATGTAATGATTACTCAACTCGGATGCTCTAAACAAGGGAGACTCAATGGTATTGCCACACAGTAAAGGTCCAATGGGGAACCATAAAAACATGAGTACAAGATGGTAACTCACGACGAAAATCTACATGAGTGTGGAAAAGTATGAAGGCAAAGTGGTGCCCCCAGTACAAGTGTTGCAAGTGAAGGAATTCGATTTTGAGGAGGGGTGAAGTGATGCTTCTTGGATAAAATGTGTCCTGGTGAAGTATCAAGTCACTAAAAACTAACAGATACCCATTTGAGGGCTTGGTGAGAGATTTCCAACAATACAGACGGCTCATCAAACTAAGCTACGTTTTGGCCACAGAAGGCGAAATAAAAATCAGGGATTTTCTTTTAATAAGGCATTTCCCCTCCAAATTCACTCATTTTCATGTGGAGCTTTGGTGAATGTAGTGAGGAGAGAAGACCCTAAATCTTGCGGAGATCGTAGCTTAAAAACCGACCATTGGAATTGAGATCTGTCAGTTGCAGGTAAGAGGCCTAATCCTACTCTTTCATTTCAGTGGATTGAAAGTTCAGTTTAGGTACCTAGAGCTCATGAACAGGCCAGGTCACACTTTTTGGGGTCCATTTTACGGCCTGGGTAGTAGGTACTGGGTAGAAAACTACGACCTGTCCCAGGAAATGACCTGAAAAGTGTGACCTATCAGAGAAAGGGGGTTTCAGTGTTGTTTTTGGCTGAGATATGGGATTTTTATGGTTGAGGGGCATAGGTGCCCCCAGGCATGTTGTGGTCATGCCAAAATTTATTTTAAAAAAGGGGAATCTAAACACATTTTAATGATGTGGTGCACCATTTGTTTTCGTTATGGTTATGCAGTTTGAGAAAGGGAATGGAGGATTACCAATCTCTTTTGGTACTGCATATATGAATCAAATGGAATTAAAGTTTCCAGGTTGGCATACATGGTGTCACTATCCCAAAGAGAGGATTTGGAGATAATGAACTGGTGCCCTCCTCGAAAACCGTTGGTCAACAATAATGTCTAGGGGACTGGGTTGCTGATGAAAGATGAAGGAATGATGAGGGATATCATCCCTAGAGTGATCTAAAGTGATATGGGACACTAGAGGTTATTCTAAATGTGGAATAATAATGGTACTGGAGTCAACACAACCAGATGCACTAGGAGAGTTGTGGAGAATTGGTTCCCTGGACTCTCAAATATGGGTGCCCCCTTACCCAAACATTGGGTGTCAATGTAATGGCCACAAGGTGTATGTGGTTCGAGTGCATGGGTTCGATGTAAGGGGGAAAGATAAATTCAGGGGTGGTAAATACTTCCATAATGTTGTCATCATGATAGAAGATGGGGTGACTGGTGGAAGAATGACCACCTGACGTGGCGAAGCTACTTGACTTATCTTCATGAGAAGAGAGGTTCACATGCGCATCGTCACAAGGGGTGACAGAAAAACAAGTAGATGAAGGATCCACCGATGTTGAGCCCAAGGTGATCGCTAAAGGGAGGTCAGGCGAAACAGAAGGGGAAGTCCCAGGGGGGTCTTCCACCGAGGATATCATAGATGATGACAGGTAGTGAACAGTGGCCAAAGACTCTGTCATTTTGAAATTCGGAGGGTGAATGTCAATGGGAGTGGATGTGTCCTCTGGTTCTGCTGAGGAAAAACGCACAAATAAGGGAGTGGTGGACTCATTACGCTTGGCCTTGGATTGGAAAACTTCCACTAGAGAGGTGCGAAAGTCCGCGAGGTAGGGACAGAGGTAAGTATAGTGGCCATGGAAATCACACAAAGCACAGGGGTGATTTGTGCGCAAAGACTTGAGTTTTGGGACTGAATTGAGTATAGTGACATATATCTCTAGGATATCAGACTCTAGAAATGCTTCATTAACCATGGGCTTGAGCTGAGGCAATTCAGGACAATTGTGGGTGGCATGACCGACAACATCACACAAAGCACACTGGATAGTATGATTTTGCAGCCGAGGAGGGGTAGGGTTTGTCAGGGTAGCCTTGTCTTTGGTTGCCTTCTTGTGAGCTTTGCCCTTCTTACCCGAAGTGGTCACAATAGGAGATGGTTCCTATTGAGGTGGCCGAGGCACAATTATAGCACGAGAAGTCATGGGGACCAGTTGAACCAGGGTCAAAGCAAGATAAGTTTTGGGTTGACTAGGAAGGGTAGCACTTAGAGGATCTAGGTACCAGACGACAATCCCAAGGGTTAAGTTAGGGAGAGAGAGGATAGCCATGACAAGTACCGTGTACACTCCTAGGGGGGGAGCTAGGAACAATATTTGACTGGAGGGGTAATGGCCACGCGGTACGGCTCCTAAATGGTTAACGCTTGGAGGAACCATTCCAAGAGGGTAAAGAGGCTCATGGATACCAGCTGAAGGACCACGAGGAGGAGGTCCAGAAGGCTGAATCGAAGGGCTAGGAGTAGACTGCGGAGGGCGAGGAGGCTGCTGACTAGCCGAGGCAGGCCGCTTGAGGGCAGCCCGAGACGATTGTATCATGCAAACATTCAATGAGCTGGGATCAGAGACAGGAGGAGGAAGACCAAGGAATGTACCAAGCAATGAGGAATCTTTGTAGACTCTGGGTGAGACACTAGTCAAAGGATCGACAGTTTGTTTGTTGGCCACCAAAGAGATGATGGACTCAAGGGAGGTCTGAGACTTCGGTTTGTAATATGTCAACTGGTCAATGGTGACTATATTTCCATTATGAGGGAAGGACATCTTGCGGTGGACCGCAGATGGGACAAAAGACATCGCATAAGTGTAGCTACGACCCAATATAATTTTGTAATCTAAGGGGGCATCTATGACTTCTACGTTAAGGCAAATAGTCTTTCCCGCAAGAGTAATAGGACAATTGCGAAAAAGGCCAATGGGCTGGGAGGCATGGCTATCCCACGCTCAGAGAGTGATCGTGGAAGGAGCCAACTCAGGTGATCCGAGTTGCTTCCAAACCGAAGTGGACATCACACAAGTGGATGCCCCCTCATCAATAATGCATTGGGAAACGTTGGCATTTCGGATCTTGACTGGGATTTGGAAGGCGACGGATGTAGGGAGAGGAGGATGTTCTGACCGGTCAACATCAAAGACAATCAATCAATTGTCGGAAGGATATACAATGCCCATGGCAGATAGTAGAGATTTTTGTTGTGAAGGGCACGACTAGAGGAGTTCCAGCGTTGAAATGGCAGCAGGAGATTGAGCCAAATCATCTACTATGCTATACGAATGAGAAACTTTGCCAAAAGAAGAATTTCAGTGTAGTGGTCCTTTAGGGATCTTGGTATGAACCTCTACCTTAAGCTGAGGTATTTGCAAAGGACCATTAGGTGTCAAAAGAGGCTATGTAGAGACCGAAGGAGGCGGCTCGGGGATAGACGTAGCCGGAGGCTTGTTGTACTAATGGGACTGAGTCTGAAGATTGATGTATATGGTTAGAGGTTGAGAAAAATTCATCATGAGAATCTCGTAATCAGAGGTACTAGTTGGAAGATGTTGAGTGGCCACCTATCCTTCAGGTAGTTGGGTAGCCACAAATCCTTGCTGAGGGAAAGGATTAGCAAGAATAGTTAAATGAATAGGTGCAACATTGGGAGGGACGTAAGGGGAGGCTTGCTGTCCTCGCAACGTTGCTTGAGACTCCCACATCTGCTTCATCTGTTGTAAAAGAGGACAATCGTGTGTGTAATGACCATAAACACCACAACAAGAACAAAGCTAGTTCGTGGGAACAGGCCTGTCCTTCTTGGGCTGAGTGCCCTATTGCTAGTTAGCAGTGTTGGGTGCATTATTTTGAGGATTAGGTCCAGGATTACCAGGAGCATATTGATTTTGAGTGCCTTTCCTCATCTCTTTGGAGGGAGGAGGATTAGTCGCGCCCTGCTGTGCATACACCTACTCCTAAGGGGGCGGTGGCTGCTGTTGCGGGGGTTGAGAAGGAAAGGGAGGCAGAGGTTCTAATGCTGGAGGAGCTGGAGCACCAGGCTGTGGATACAGATAATAAGGAGGTTGGGTAACAGTGTGGTAAATAGGAGGTTGGGAAAAAAGAGGAGGCAAGCCGTATCCTAGATACATGCTACCGGGAGGGGGAAAAGTGCAGGAGGTGTTGCCCGCCCCTCCCAGGAAAACCATAGCCCATGAGAGGTTGAGCATATGGATTAGAGAGAGCTCCAATGATACTGTCGGTGCCATGAGGTTCCCGTGGTGCATTGGCACCAGCGGGTCTGGGAAGATCAGGTAGAACGGTATAAACGTAACCCGACTGAGCGTAGATCAAGTCATATTTTAATGCCATTTTGAGATCGACTTCTTCGATTTGAGGAAAATACGATGCGACATATTTCCCGATAGGAGGCAAGAGAGATCTAAGGAACTAGTCCATGTAGACAAGGTCTTCAAAGGTAGGGGCTTGACATAGGCTCTTTCTTCTCCACCATTCCTGGACATGATCAGATAGGTAGGTCACAAACGATTGACGGAAAGAAATTAAAAGTTCTATACCAGTGTCATAACGAAGAGGAAGCTAGAAATAAGACAGAAAATCCTGGGCAAGAGTCGCAAAGGTGGTATGAGAGGAAGGGGCCTGATCAACATACCACTTAGAAGCTTCACCTGTAAGCATACATTGGAACAACCAAAGATGGATAGAGTCATCGATAATGGAGTTAGACGAACACCACATGTGGAAATATCGAACATGATTTGTAGGATCTTCTCTAGCAAGGCCTTTGAACTTTGGGATGTCGGAAAGGAGCTTCGTCGGCATAGCAGGCCAACTAGTATCATGGTGTATAGGGTTGTTTATCAACTGGTCAAAATCAGGGAGGCTGAGGCCTGCCATGAAGGGGAGCAAAGGCGCAGCGGGGGTAGTGTCTGTTGCAGTCCCACTAGTGGTATTTCCAGCATGAGGGCCAAGTTTACCACCAGCATTAGGTCCTACACCAGACATGGTGAAGGTGTTAGGGGGAGAACCAAAGGCGAAACAAGAAGGAGAACCCAAAGGACCAGAAGAAGAGTCGGCGTGCGAACTTGGTGGAGGACTAACTCAAATCCTACGTGGAGGAGTAAGCCCTCCTACAGGAAATTGAGGATGAAGGCCACGAAGTCTCCAGGATGAACGCCTTGGTGGCACAATGATGACGACAAAAACAAAATACAAGGGAAAAAGAGATCAACAAGGGGAAGGAGGTGCAAGATCAACTGATTACAATGTTGAAACAAGGGCGGAGAGGTGCAGGATCAATTGATTTCAATGTTTTAGATTCTTTGCTTGGCGCTGTTAACCAAGCCTTTTTTCGCTTAGGGTGTGTGTGCAAAGTGTGTAAATTTTAATTTTTAAACCCAGACATTTGTAGAGAAAAAGAAAAAGTGTGTTGTGTAACTGAAAATAAACCTACAGATAACAGTGTAGAAAAATGAAATAACAGTAAATAAACAGTTAATAATGAAATAATATAAACCCAAGGAGGCGGGCCTCTCAACAAGTATCTGTAGTCGAGTAAAAAACTAGTCAAAACACACAAAAATAGCCAATAGATCTAAGGTCGGGAGGGACAGGGATCTAAAAGCCAAAATCTACTGGAAAGTGGTGCAAAAAACAACAACAAATTAGAGTAAAAATTGCTGTAAAAAGAGGTGGTGAAAGACTATCTCATGGAGGGAAACGGAGTAAACCCTAGAGGAAAACCCAAACAAATATAGATCAGGTGATTTGGATGGATAACAAGCCGATCTAAAGCGGATCTGAAGGTGAGGTATCAGATCTAAAAAAATGGCTGAAAACTCTAAAATTTCAGACAACCTGGAACAACAAAAACTCTTCCACAAAGTGTACAGGGTACTGAAGCCCTAGGGGGCTAGGTTCCCACTTAGTTGAGTAAAACAGAACAATTACAGGTCCAAAATGGGTGGAGATGGAGGTCAGACAACCCTGAATAGAGGCTCAGACAAACCCAGAAAACATTCAGAAAAATTCCTACAGAAAATCCAAGTCGCAGTTTTTGACCTATTTTCAGTAGAGGTCATAGTTTTTGGGCTGATTCCTGCTTCCTGAAGCTCCATGTCGCAGGTTGTGGGCTAGAAAGTGTGACCTGCACTTTTGGCACTCTCAGCGTCATATTTCAGAAAAAATTATTGTCTCAGTTGCGGCTGATGTCTGTCACTTGCGCAATAGGTCCGAAAACACACGGAAGTTAGAATTTTTATCGTTTTAGGGTTTTATAGGTTAAAAACAACATTAAGAAAATTAAAAAAAAGGGGCTAAAGAGAAATCCTAGGGTTTGAAGCAGCTGGATATGCAAGGATCAGAAAAACGACAGTGGTCATAATCGTAAACCCATGTGGAGTCGTCAGTTGTTAGTATGAATCTTAATTCCAAGCGTACGAAAAAATACCACGTTAGCTGTGCATAACAAACAACCCTAACAGTAAAGGTGGCTGCCAATATCCTCATATCTGCAGTTAGGTGATCAAGATAAATGCTGCAAAAATCTAGATCTATGCATTAGAAGACATTAAGCAGTAGAAAAAACAAGATTTACTCCATGCATCCAATAGACAAAACAAGAATATGTTGAATGAATTTTGTATTAATGGCACCTGGGAGGAAAACACAGGAGGGTGTTCCCAGTTCTCCTCAATGGGATGGGTTCTTGTAAGTCCTCAACACTTCAGATCTAGAGCTCCTCTCTCTTGATGGTGTAGAAAACCCAGACAAAAATGGTAGCAAAATATGACTATGATGGTGGATCAATAGTCAGACCAAAAGTATAGATCCAGAGTGATCTTTAGGCAACAAAAGGTGGTAAATGAATGGGAAAACTCTTCTATTTATAACAAAATATTGAGTTAGTCTAGATATTGGTGCATAATTAAAATATTATTAACCAAATCAAGATCCAACTTTTATGGAATATTTTATTATATTTGTTGGAGGGAAAAAGAATTTGACTTGGGTCAAATCCCTTTATTTGTAAATCATAAATAAATAAATGATTTATTTATCATTTTAAGGATGTGGTTGAGTAATAATCAAATAAATAATGATTTATTTAATTATTTATGGGTGATTTAGTCATATTTAATAAAGAATATTATTTAAATAAGGTTTAAATAATTATTACTAGAAAATAATAAGATAAATAATGATTTATCTAATTAATTTCCTTGTTTTTGGGTTAAATATAACCAGAAATATTAATTAAATTGTTGGTTAACTAATTATTCCTTGAGGAAAATCAAACAAATGTAGATTTATTTAATATTTCCTCATGGGGTTTCCTATTTACACCATAAACAACTTAATAAAGGGGGTTTACTAAGTTATTTTTCATAGTGAATGCAATTTTACTTACGGTAAAATTGGTCTTACATGGTGTACTTGGGTCCATCTAGTATCAATAAGTTAGATGACCAAGAAATGGTGTAACAAGTTTATACTAGCAGCTCATGAGGATTTTCTCTTCAGCCACACTTATTCTATGAGAGTTGTTGAGTCTCAAAAGTGTTTTCCATATTCATACATATTTCCATTATGTCATAACCATTTAGCTTTTATTTCATAGCCATTTGACCTAAAACCCTACATCAAGTAACCATTTTTATAAATATATGGGTTAGGATCTTTGTTTTCCAAAGTTATTTATTTTATGTATTTTAAGTGAATTTATGATTAGAAACTAGAAAATTAACATAGTTTCATATATCTATATATGTGTTATGAGTTTTGTGACATGTGTAGGTCAAAAGGGAGACTTCTAGAAGACCCTTATGTGGCACTTTAAGGCCAAATTTGAATTTGGTTGGAGAAGATTATGGGATCAAGAGGATATGTGTCTCACTTCCTTGTTGTATTGAAACTCTAAGAGGATATGTGTCTCATCTCTTAGTTGTGTTGAAACTCTAGAAAGACGTGTGTCTTATCATTTCCTATTTTGATTGTAACTCTAGAGATGGAGGGAGAGATTCATGGACTCCTATTAATGCGATGACTCCTCATATTTTGTATAAATAAGAGAAGCTTTCTTCTATCATAGGTAATGAGGAAGTAATGAAAAAGTAGTAGAGAAGTCTTTTGTAACAAAGTTCAAGATGGAATGGGATGTAGATTTGTGAGTTCTATTTAATAGAGAAATTCAGTTCTTTGATACTGTTTTGATTACAACTTTAAAGAGCTGAAGGACTTCACCAAATTGGTAGCAGAGGGCCCCTGCTATCCAAGGAGGCTTTTGCATGTTTTCTAGATAAGTTGCTTTCAATTTTGTTTTGTCATATTTCCTTACTTAGATTGCTTTCTGAAATCACAGCTTTTAGCATAATTTTTCATGGCAGCCCGGGCATTTGCACATCTTTTTATGACTAATCACATGGAATCAATATTGTCCTTCTGCTGATTTCTTTTTCTTAGTTTTTGTTTAATTCCAGCGCTATTTGTTTATTTCAGTCTTGCACATTTGCTTTAGTAGTTAGATTTAGATATTAAGCTGCTCATGTCATTTTCAGTTACCTCCGAAAGCCATAGCTGGACTAATGGCGAGGGATTGAAGTATGAGTGTGTAGTTTGATATTAGTTTACTTTTCTGCAAGTTAGATATATTAAATTGCTCATGTCATTTTCAGTTACCTCCGAAAGTTATAGCTGGACTAATGGTGAGGGATTGAAGTATGAGTGTGTAGTTTGATATTAGTTTCTTTTCTGCAAATTAGATATCAGATTGCTCAAGTTGTTTATGATTACCTCCGAAAGCAATAGCTAGACTAATGGTGAGAGGTCAGAATATGAGTTGATGTAATTTGATTTTAGTTTTACTTTACTTGCAATCTTTTCTTTGAGTACAATTTCTTTTGTGTTTAGACAGCAGCAAGGATAATGGTTTTCATGATCAATAGTTCATTGTTTGTTTAATTAGAATAGTGACACATTTTCATTTCCTTTTAATTTTGTCATTATATGTTTCAAAATCCTTTTGAAGTTTGAAGTTTGGTAAATCATTATAAATGACATCATTGCCTTGAATATTCATAACCATACTTGTCTTTTAGAATTTCCATCTCACATTAGGAAACCAACCAAGATCAATAAAAATCCAAAAACGACAAAAGTAAGAGATAGGTTATCCTGCACATATAATGCGCCACACTTCGTCAGCTTACGAATCCCTGGTTGATAATTTATGTTAGCAATTTAGGACACACTAAATTGACCAAACATTTTGGCGCCGTTGCCGGGGAAGTGTAACTAGGTAGCCTTATTTCTTACATCTAACAAAAAAAATTAATAATTCTTGAGTATGCTCTCCTCCTGCACTTTGTGTGATCTAGAGGATCAGAAAAAAGAATTGTTATGTAAAAAAAAAATTTAATAATTCTTGAGTATGCTCTCTTCCTGCACTTTGTGTGATCTGGAGGATCAGAAAAAGAATTGTTATGTGAAAAAGAAAAAAAAAAAGAGACAAAATAAAACTTCATCATTTCAATTGATTCAACAATTTAAAAAAAATAAAATTTGTTTTCATGAAAAACTTTGATTTCAATAAATTGTTTTGTTTAATGAATATATATGTGTATTTTTAAAATTTTGAAAATATAACATACATAATTTTATTAAACAAATCAATTAAAAATATAAAAAAAAATTAAAAAAAATAATAAAAAAATTAAATTGTTTTGTTACTAAGATATATATGTATATTTTTAATTTTTTTTGAAAATATATATATAATTTTAATAACAAATCATTTAAAAAAAAAAAATTCAAATCATTTTGCTTAGTAAAATATATATGTGTATTTTTAATTTTTAAAAATATAACATATAGTTTTATTAACAAAAAAAAATTAAAAAAAAATTGAAAAACAAAAACAAACTATTCGTAGTCCCACTGCAAGGACGAACTAGACGAGCCTGGGCTCAAAGAAAAATCCTGTGAAGAGCTGAAGAGGAAACCTCTTCGTGACAAGGCATTTCTGAGACCATTTCTATGATCTCTTATTTGTGTAAAAAATAAGCAATGCAGAAGCACCATAGCTCTGAATAAGCTCATCAGTACCACTGCTGGAAACATCATCAAATTCCCCAAATCCTTGAAAGAATTTGTGAGGCCTTCGTGCAATCTCTCGCCATTCAAACCTGTCAAGTTCCCAAATGCCAATTCCTTTTATTATACCAGGCGTGTCAGCCTTGCCAATGCCGCCTACCATCACCAAACGCTATTTCAGATTCATAAGATGGCCACATGTAAGAGAACAAGGCATTGAAATTGACAAAATTTTCAAAGAGGAAAAAACGTGCCTTGACTGAACTGAATAATGCTTAGGATAATAACACTCTTTACATATGGCAATCAGCAAACCAGAAGTCGTATTTCATTCCCAGAAAAACGCAATTTTATTTGACACGTCAATTTGAAACGCATTTTCTGAACGATTGAGGATGAATTTTGAAAATCCACGACATGGGTTTTTTCGCCAACATGGTCAATTAGATAACCCAGAAATCGTTTTACAAAATTCATGGCGGTCTGGGAGAATTTATCGGTTCTTTGAAGCCCATTTTTGCCTCCCGCGTGAGGAAAAACGGTTTTCTGTTTGCACAGTGGAGAGTTTGAACGGCACTTTGCTTGATTTCAGCCATAATTCGGTTTTCTGATCTGCAGGAAGAAGAATCCAAGTTGAATACAAATTCTATCAACCTTGAGCAACGTGGATTCCAGATGATTATGATTCGCCTGAGACTGTTTGGAGATCATATTGCATTTGTTGAATTCGTAATGGCTGGAAGTGCCATACTTGCATTGAACTGTAGTGGTGCAATTATGCCCAGACTCAATGGGCATCTTATTTATCCGATTATGGAGATCACTTAGGTATCACTATATCTACTGCTCATGAGCATACAAATGCATTTCAAGATGAGACTTTAGAGTTATTGTGTTCGTTTATTGAGACAGGAATATGTGCCAATAGAAATATCTTTTTATTATGTGAAAGGCGAGGATAAGCGGCATTATGTGCATACAAGTTTGGGCACGAGAATTGTTCACCTCAACTGATATTTAATCAATATGATAGTTTCCATAATTTGTTTAACGAAAAAAAAAATTAAAAAAATTAAAATTGTTTTGTTTATTAAAATATGTATGTATATTTTTAAATTTTTGAAAATATATATATATAATTTTATTTACAAATCATTTAAAAAAAAATAAATTTATTTATCTTTTTCAATTTTGTTATTAAAAAATAAAAATAAAAAAAATTGCATTTCTCTTTTTCAATTTTGTTTTGATTTAAAAAAAAAAAAAAAAAATTGAATCAATGAAATGAATAAGTTATTTGCTCATTTTTCTGAAGGTATTGATTAATTTTGGACTGATGATGAAAGATGAATGGATAACTTTTTATTCAAGATTTTTAGCTACAGAAACCGTCGACATTCTGCAGCTAAAGTCCAATTCCGCAGCTGTTCTCCAATTCCGCAGCTGAAAAACCTCATTGTTCAAATCAGCCTAACTTTCTCATACAAAATCAGATTTTGATGATTTAAGTATCATTGGAAATGTCTCAACAAGATCTACACAATGACAAATCCATCATTAGAGTTTGAAATGGTAAATAATGAAATAAATCGCTGAAAAGATGCTACATTCAACTTGAGGCACTAATTCCAAAACAGGTATAAATTCTTTTGATTTTTCCTTTGAGAACTTGTTTCATTAATACAAATTCTTAGTTTTGTGTGTAAATATCATAACTAGAGAGATTGATCACCTCTCTCCCTTTGATAATCTTACATTCCATTGCAGAAGAAGTATTAGTTTTTTTTGCAGGTTCCAGGAGGAAGGACAAATTACTACAAGAGAATGGTGTCTCTCTAAGAGACCAATTTGTTTCATAAGAGGATGATCAGCAATAAAGAGGAAATATGCTGATGCAAAATCAGATCCAAACACTTGAAAAATTTTCAGATACTATTGTCTCCATCACATCCATATCTCATAATAAACCATTCACCTCATTTCATTTCATATTTTCCATTTACATTCACATCCACTTTCCATTTCTTTTTGTCCATTCATAACCCACAAATAAAAGCAAGAGGCTCATTCACATGCTTATTGCCCATTCCCATTTCTACTCTCCATTGCCATCTTCCATTTTCATTTTCCATTTCTTGTCATTTTCATTCTGCAAATAAGCCCTGCTTCAATGCAAATTATTGAGTCCATAGTCCTTTGAGTCTAAGTTCTTTGTAAAAACACCTTGAGGCTTGCATGCCTTAATGGCAAGTTCTCATGCTGAAAAACAATGGGAATACATTAATGTTTCTTGTTCGTCAGATCTTCTAGGTGACTCGACATCAGCAAAATCATTCGTACCTAGCAAGATGTGTTTGGGCATCTTGACTCTCATTGTCATCAATGGTGAGAGTTCTCGTGTTGACTAGTGGCATCCATTAATGGCCACTAAGTCAACAATTTTCTACTATGTTCGACATCAGAACATCTTTTCACATAGGTGGAATTATGCCAATGAGTTTTGAAGACATGAAGACTATTATTTTCAACATTTTGGAGCAGATTCAGCAAGTTTTAGTAGAAGCAATAAAAGTCATCTTATCTCTTTATCCATGACTCCTCTTGTTCAGCCACTTGAAAAATAATATGATCAGAATTTTGCAGCCACCACATATACACAACTCATCCACATTTAAGGTAAGTGAAGATATGTTGTTTTCTAATTTTTAGTCATGTAATTCATTAGAATGCTAAAATTGTAACTTTGAAAAAATTCCTCACTCCCTTTTTCACATTGTCATATCTTTAGTTGGAGGGAAGGGACATCATTTCATATCCACATGTCATACACTATCACACATTTTCATTTCATTTCCACCCACATATACTTCCCAACCAACTATTGTTGCAACATGATCCAAAAGATTATATGCCTTGCAAATGATCAATTCATTGATGAAGTAATTGATTCTAAATGTTTTCATGAACTTTGATGCAACAAAGAAAATAAAGCATTGTTACACAAGAACCATTGCTCAAAAAAAAAAAAAAAAAAAAATGGTTGTCACACAAGAACCAACCATTCAAAAAAATGTTGCAATAAAATGTATTATACTTTGCCAAAAAGAAAATATCAAGAAGCAAAGTTTGGAACGAATCTATATGAGTCAAAGATCAACTCATGGACAAATGAATCATTGCAATAGTTGCATGAGGACATGCAACAACTTCAGTTGGGGGGTATGTTGAGTCTCAAAAGTGTTTTCCATATTCATACATATTTTCATTATGTCATAACCATTTAGCTCTTATTTCATAGCCATCTGACCTAAAACCCTACATCAAGTAACCATTTTCATAAATATATGGGTTAGGATCCTTGTTTTTCAAAGTTATTTATTTTATGTATTTAAAGTGAATTTATGATTAGAAACTAGAAAATTAACATAGTTTCATATATCTATATATGTGTTGTGAGTTTTGTGACATGTGTAGGTCAAAAGGAGACTTCTAGAAGACCCTTATGTGGCACTCTAAGGCCAAATTTGAATTTGGTTGGAGAAGATTATGGGATCAAGAGGATATGTGTCTCACTTCCTTGTTGTATTGAAACTCTAAGAGGATATGTGTCTTATCTCTTAGTTGTGTTGAAACTCTAGAAAGACATGTGTCTTATCATTTCCTATTTTGATTGTAACTCTAGAGATGGAGGGAGAGATTCATGGACTCCCATTAATGAGATGACTCCTCATATTTTGTATAAATAGGAGAAGCTTTCTTCTATCATAGGTAATGAGGAAGTAATGAAAAAGTAGTAGAGAAGTCTTTTGTAACAAAGTTCAAGATGGAATGGGATGTAGATTTGTGAGTTCTATTTAATAGAGAAATTCAGTTCTTTGATGATGTTTTGATTACAACTTTAAGGAGCTGAAGGACTTCACCAAATTGGTAGCAGAGGGCCCCTGCTATCCAACGAGGCTTTTGCATGTTTTCTAGATAAGTTGCTTTCAATTTTGTTTTGTCATATTTCCTTACTTAGATTGCTTTCTGAAATCATAGCTTTTAGCATAATTTTTCATGGCAGCCCGGGCATTTGCACATCTTTTTATGACTAATGACATGGAATCAATATTGTCCTTCTTCTGATTTCTTTTTCTTAGTTTTTGTTTAATTCCAACACTATTTGTTTATTTCAGTCTTGCACATTTGCTTTAGTAGTTAGATTTAGATATTAAGCTGCTCATGTCATTTTCAGTTACCTCCGAAAGCCATAGCTGGACTAATGGCGAGGGATTGAAGTATGAGTGTGTAGTTTGATATTAGTTTACTTTTCTGCAAGTTAGATATATTAAATTGCTCATGTCATTTTCAGTTACCTCCGAAAGCCATAGCTGGACTAATGGTGAGGGATTGAAGTATGTGTGTATAGTTTGATATTAGTTTCTTTTTCTGCAAATTAGATATCAGATTGCTCAAGTTGTTTATGATTACCTCCGAAAGCCATAGCTAGACTAATGGTGAGGGGTCAGAATATGAGTTGATGTAATTTGATTTTAGTTTTACTTTACTTGCAATCTTTTATTTGAGTGCAGTTTTCTTTTGTGTTTAGACAGCAGCAAGGATAATGGTTTTCATGATCAATAGTTCATTGTTTGTTTAATTAGAATAGTGACACATTTTCATTTCCTTTTAATTTTTTTATTGTATGTTTCAAAATCATTTTGAAGTTTGAAGTTTGATAAATCATTATAAATGACATCATTGCCTTGAATATTCATAACCATACTTGTCTTTTAGAATTTCCATCTCACATTAGGAAACCAACCAAGATCAATAAAAATCCAAAAACGACAAAAGTAAGAGATAGGTTATCTTGCACATATAGTGTGCCACACTTCGTCAGCTTACGAATCCCTGGTTGATAATTAATGTTAGCAATTTAGGACACACTAAATTGACCAAACAAGAGCATCCCACACCATCTGGAGGGGTACATTTGGGAAGGCTTTGAAGAGGAGATATATTAGCGTATGAGGAGATGCATGGATCATGTGGAGATGGAGGAGATACATAACTCTTTGGAAGAGTTAGTACAACCACCTCTTTTATCTTTGAGGATGAGAGGAGACTCATCTATGAGCCACTCCATTTGCACGGGAAAAACATATGGTAAAGGTATTGCTTGTTTACATAATGATCTGTATAATGTTTATGTGCAACCTTTAACCATATATGTGCAGGATATTGCGCAAAGAAGGAGCATTCTTCCTTCTAGACTTCATGGTCTACTTGAGGCCATAAGAAGTATTGGTGATGGCCACTCCCTAGGAGGACTTGGGGATATTGTATCTTTTGCAGAGCATACTCACTTTTCACCCTACACCCTACACTTTCTTTAAACTTGTGAGGGAGCAAGCAAGTGGTGTGGAGGCCACCCATCATTTCATTTTCTATTGCAGTTGAGAGTCAAACTTCGTTGGTTGCACTTGAGGGACCATTGTCCTTCTCCCTTTCTACATATGGTAGAAAGTATGATTCTCATTATGGTTCCCTATGTTGTTATTGTTCTCAATGGGGAGCATGTTTGGGGGAGAGACACATTGGCTAGATGTGTCCTTTAGGAAAGAGGATTCCCACACTTTTGCATTACATGTTCTAATGGGAGCATGGGAGATGATATGGCCACTATAGTAAAACATTTGTTCCTTTATGAGGTGGGCCATAGGATTTATTGTATGCCATATGATGATTCATTCCTATTCATCATATATGGTATGGTTTGGGCCAGCTTGATTCACAACGTTGGAGAGGAGATCTTTGGAGGTCTAGTCTTCATCTTGCCACTTGAAGGAAACATTATTGCAACCCAAGGACAACAATTACTCTACACTTATCATAAGTGGAGAGGAGGACAACGTGGGGTAGGCTATTTTTTCTACCATGATCAGATATTCATCCCACCTACATTGCAGGTGCCAAAGGTGGAGGGGGATTTGCATGAGTTACCATTTTGGAGGGTGGCTCATTTTGTATGGATGATAGCTTGGGGATGGAGGATCCACATGGGAATGATGATTCCCACTACATTTCAAGTCCCATTCCTCAAAGGGACCCCTAGACAACCCCTTATTTCCTCCTTGAGTACTCCACTTGTTCATGATGATATCTATTCAGCTAGCTTGCATTCTTGGGAGGGGAAATATGGAGATTTATTGATGAGACAACATCTCATTCCTTGGAGGAGAATATCATATGTGGATGCTACAGAAAGAGGAGGGGAAACTTCTCAGTTCTATCCTTGCAGTTCTTGAGGACAAGCAACATTTGGGAGGGAAGGACTGTAATATTCCAAAATTAGCTTGCAGCTAATTGGAATATTGAATTTTTTTTTACCACCTAGGAGTTGAATAAATGGGTAAGGAGGCCCATGCATATTAAAAATATGAATAAAATCCCTCATAGTATGAAAAGGGATCATCATAGGAGCTGGATTTCACACCCTCATGTTGAAAAGGGGATTTTCATGTGGACAAGGTCAAGTTTGACCAAGTCAACAGCGCTAGGATAGGAGGTGGAGATCACTTTGAGAGGCAACACAGTGTGAATGGGAGGAAGATTCCTTAGTGGAGGAAACCCTAATGAGTGGGACCCATGGTGAGAGGGCTTCCAATTTTTTAAAAGGAAGGCAAGGAAGCCATTGTTATTCATGATATGAGATTATTATTTTGATATTGGTCTATTTAGACTTGGCTTCCTCTTGCTGTTTAGTAGGGTTGCAGTGTTGTTTAGCACCGGGTGTTACTGAGCGGGAATCCCACCTCTTCCTTTGAGAGGCCTCATGGGAGAGTTTTGCACTACATTTCTCCACATCCAGGCTTGAGGCCAAGCATCAGTCTTCAGCTTCAACATTATTTCTGCAGAGAATAGTGTTGTGTTGCAGCGTGTTGCAGTGGAGGTTTGATAACACCACTTCCGGGTATGTTTCTCAATAGAGGGAGCCTTCCTTCTCTTGAGAGATCAGCTAGGAAGATTTATGGGATAATTTCAAATCTTGGCAGTTGGAAAAACTATTCCTAATCTCCTACAATGCAATCCCTTGCAGGAACTGCATCATTTTTCATAGAGCTGCAACAGCAGGGTTTAAGCCCTTGTTTTTGAGCTAGTTTCCTAGGGAAAGGGCCAACCCTCCTCTCGGAAAGCTAGAGGAAGGGATTATCATCACCATATTGCATTATTCATCTATAATTATGTAATTTTGTAGTAGTATTGTGTTATTTCAAAGCTTAATATTCAGATCTACTCTTTTTGTACTCAAGCTTTCAAGAAACCCTTGTCGGGTTATCTTTGTAATGTATTAAGGAGGCCAAATATCTATTTTCTTAGCATATTGTTAAATAAAGTTCTAGATATATGATTCCCTCTTATAATGTTGTAGAAACCCTCATAAAATAATGTTATCATTTTATTCATAAATTCTGCATAGCTTAAGTCATGGGGTTTGGCCATTTTTAAGCTGATTTGAGGTCAGGAGGTCTATTTAACTTGTCAAAAGAGATTTTTTTTCTGTTCCTCTTTTTTATGTGAGGTCCTAAATCTATATGCTAAGGGAACCAAGTGTTATTTCTCTTAGATAAAATGCAGATCTATGTAAATAACATTTTTAGGGTCAAATTGTTGCATTTTCCCCACTTGGGAGGATGTAGAAGAGCTGTTGTTTCATTCATTTGATGGCAATGTGTTTCACAACAAATTTTATGATTTAATTTCTCCCTTCCATTCTATTATTGTGCTTATGCACTACTACATTCCAATTTTTGGATATTACAATGGATCCCTATGTTTTTTATGTTTTTTGTATTTATGTGTGATGGTTTATTCAAGATGCATTCCAGTTTAGGATGTGGTTAGCTATGTGATCTGCTGTCTAGTTTTGATTTCTTGGCACATGTGTGAATGTAATGTGATCAAATTGACAGCTTAGCCTTTTTGCACACTAATCTTTTCTAAACATATGTGAATTTCGTACCTCAAACTCTTGGTTTAACTGTGAAACCACTAACTGGGAATCAAGGTAGATATGCAAGTGGTGAACACCTTGATTGAAGGCATCACACATGAGCCCAATGACGGCGTCATATTCTGCATGATTATTTGTCGCTAGTCCGATGCATACTCTATTGGTGAATAATGGCGATCAGTGAGGGTGGTAGATGACCCAGGCAGTTGCTGCTAAATTTTGAGACCATCGCGATAATCCATCATCAAATTCAAAGTAATGGTTGTGTTGAAGATCCATTTGTGACACTAGAGCACTTTTTATGACAAATCTGTGATCAAAAAAAATTTTGGTATGTGCATGTTAACTCTAGGGTTGAGCCCTCTTGGCCCTTATGGGTAAAATTTCTTGAGGTAAAGACCGTTAACGGGGTTTCTTAGGCATGTTCCGTCGGGCTCTATCCAGATGTATGCCCCCTTTAGGAGACAATTTTTTATGATATAGGGCTCTTTCCACAATTTTTCAAATATTCCTGACCCTAAGGCTTCTTTCACGACATCATAGCGGATGACTAACTCACTCTCAGTAAATGATCGTGCAATATTCCTAAATTAGATTGTAGCTAATAGGAATATTAATTTTTCCTTTTTAGACTAAATGGATGAATAAATGGGAAATGAGGCTCATGAATTGCTCAAGTGTGAATAAAAATCCATCATAGTGTGAAAAGGGATCACGAAATAACCAAATCAGGCATCCATGTGTGTGAACAATGTCTAAACTATGTGGACAAGGTCAAGTTTGACCAAGTAAACAACATTTATTCTCAAAGAGTGGAGCCTAAATAAAGACAGCTCATTGTGAATGGAAATCAATCTAACCAGCTAAAATGAAAACACCTTGAGTGTGGAAGAGGTTGATCACTTGACCAAGTCAACCATGACCATATCTACAACGCAGTCTAGATGCATTGAACCTCTTTGAGAGACAACACAATTCTAGAAGGAGGTTTTACATGTGAAAGAAGCTAAACTAATGAAGTGGTTTAGGGTTTTTCAAGACTCCAATATTATAAAAGGAAGAGGAGGGCAGCATGAAGAGGTTGTTGAAGATTATTATTTCTGAAGGTATTGTCTGCTTAGAAATCCCTTGTTGGGTCTTCATGTTTAGGAATCCCACCTCCTTCCTTGAGAAACTCTTGGAGGGGACTTGTTCTATCATGTCCACTATCAGGCTTGGGCCAAGCTTCACCTTACACCTATATTGCTGAGCCAGTTGAGGGTTGGGTTGTCCTTGTGAGCTATAGCATTGGAAGGCACTAGATATGCTCAGATCTAGACTATACTAGTGGCTCTTCTTAGTGAGTGTGTCTTTTAACCTCCTGGAAGAGTGAATTAGTTGATTGAGCTTCAGATCCAGACCTTGGAATCAGGCCAAAGCATTCTCAGAGCCCACAATGCAATCTCTCTCCCTGGATTGTGTTATTTGAAAAGGATAAGTTGCAGGGTGTTTTGTCTGCACTTTGGAGGAGAGATCTGCGGTGTTAGGATTCTTCCTCTCACTATGATGATCCATGGATTGGCCATCAAATCCATGTTTGTTTTAGATCTGATCTGCTGTCCCATTGTATTATTCAGAAATTTTTGAATCATTTTTCAGATCTGCAACCTTAGATCTCAGATCTACTCTTTGTGCTTCATGTTTTTCACAAAACCCCAAGGGGAATGTATAAATGAGCTTTTCTTGTACACAGATCTGAATTAGATATATATTTTTATGTACTAATCTGCTCTAGATATGAGTATTAATAAAATTCTGCTTTAGCCCCTGAAGATAACGCTGTCATATGTATGCAATCTTTTCTTATGGTTGTAACACCTCATTTCTGAGGGTTTTTCCTGTATAATCTCATTCTTTCTCTTGTACAATGTATGGGATGTAATGAACATCTAATTTGATGTTATAAATTTGATATTTGCGCCTCCATATAAGCCTATTGCTTTGCTTCAGTGGATCTGCATTATTTCTAAAGCAGTCTTTTGCATATAGCTGTAGCCCCTCTCTCTGGGTGATTTTCAGCTATACCAGTTTGTGGGAGACCTGTTTACCCCACCTAGTTTGATTTGTTTTTTCTCTCCTTTTGGATTTAGATCTTAGATGAGCTGATCTAAGGGATCCAGGAGCTGCAAACTAATTTCTACACATATATTTCTCAGGAGTGCATTATTTTAGCAGGTTTGATGTGCTGTTCCATATTTGGAATATTACAGTGGTATCCGAGCAAGATCTTTAGCTCAGCCTGTGGGCTTCAATCCAAAGTGTTGTAAATAAAATAGAAAGATCAAAATGATGGAGAGGATGAGATTTATCTCATCGATTTTTAGATCTAAGAAGAAATAAGAAGAAGAGGAGAGAAGGAGCAGTGAAACTCCTAGAGGGTTTCAAGAGCAGGAAGATCTCCTGATCATATCTACAAGATATATACCTGAGGAAAATTATAAATCCTCATCTCATGGATATGTGCACTCAGCCATATCACCAAATATTCAACGCTCTGTCAGTGAATTCTTCATGAAGAAGGAGAAAGGAGGTGTGCCCAAGGAGAAGACTCTTGGAGAGTATTTGTAGGAGTATGAAGGTCAATCTAAGGAGTTCAAAAATAGCTTGAACTTCCACCTATTCTATCTATCTACTTTTGATGGATCACCTAAATGTTCAGTTAAGGTTTGGGTGGAGGAGCTAAGCAAATTTGTGCATCAACATCAAGTTTCAGAAATTGAATCCATCAAAGTAGCAGCACTACATTTTGAAGGTAAAGCATATGCTTGGTGGTTGTTTGAGTCCTTTTCCCTAAGAAATGAAAATACACCTACTTATGCAAATTTTATTGAAATACTAGTGGAAATGTTTGATGAAGCTCCATGTGTAACATATTCTGTTGACACTATCAAACCATATCAAACAAATCTTTTGCATGAGTTGGGAGGGTCTATGAATCCAACTCCATTTCTGAAGACTATGGAAGAAGGTGTAATTTTGTTTCATGCCTTGCCAAAGGAAATATCTCCTTTGGATGAAGGGCTCTCTTCTCAAGAGGAAAGCATGAAGATTCCTCCTTCAATAGATGACCAAGATCTAAGGTCTCTTGTTGATAATGAGGAAATTTCAGTTATTGAAGAGGAGGAGGGGAAGGCAGGAAATGATAACGCATTCATGACAATGGCACTTCAAGCACTTCATGAAGATGAGGATGGAGCACTTTCTCCAAGGAAAGAAACTCTTGCACTCTTGCAAGGAGTTACACAAGGTCTCACACATAAAGCTCTTGGCATAACACATGAGCAGCATGCACCATCATTGTCAAATAATGAGATCTTGAGAATGGAAGGAGGACCTCTTGATTGGAGGGAAACTAAAGTGTTCTCTCAACTATGGGCAGCATTTTCATACTTGGCTAAGGAGGGATATTTGGGAGAATCCAGCACAAAGCAGAGAATCTCTCATGAATTCAGGAGAGAGGTGAGCAATTTCCTAAAAGGGGCATTGCTATCTCCCACTCAGCTATCTGCACTGAGAGAGGAAAGATCAGAAGTATATGATGGCATGAGCATGGGAATACATGGTAACTCCATAACTTTGGGGCAGCCCATGATATCTTCATTCAAAAAGAATATTTCTGAACATGGCAAGGGGATGCTAACCCTCTTGCATGCATGGGACAAAATGAGGAAGCACTGGAAGACAAGGACTTTCCGAGGGGAAGTTGATTTCCATCTACTTCAATCTTGTCTTGAGCAAGATAAATTGCAAATGAGGCAGCAAAGGGGAGATTATGATGCTCCAACATGTGATTTTGATATCAAGGATGTCAAAGAATGGAGCCATGAAATGACAGGGGCTGCATTTTAGACCTCTATAGCGCTGTCATTCTTGGGAAGCCTGGATCCTCATTGGGATTCCCAAATCATGATGGAATACTCCACGGACCTTTTCACACGTGGGGTTCTTGAAGGGGAGGTAAGGGATATGAGGTTTAAGGTAGTTGATGGAGTCATTTATTTCTATAATCTTATCCTTTTGGTTGAAGACTCCAAGCTCAAGGAGGGACTACTAAATGCAACCTATGAGATCCTACTTTCCAAACCCACTAGTTTCATTAGAGCATATCACATTCTCTTGGGTGGATTCATATGGGAAGGTTTCAAGGAAGAGGTGCACTCTCATATGCAGAAGTGCATGAACTATTTACTAGATGAGGAGGAACATAGCTCTTGGGAAGGGCCATCATTTACACCTCCTTACTCAATGAGTGATAGAGGGAACTCATCCATGAGTTACCCCACTAATGTAAAACAAGTATATAGAGGAACTTGTCTTTCTGAATATTATAATGTATCTCATATATGCTTATATTTTTCTAACACTCATTTGCATAACATTTCTCCAAGAGGGGGCACTATTTATGATGGGTTTCATGGACCACTCAAGGCCATGAACTATGTTGATGCAAGTCATTCCTTGGAGGATCTTGGGAAGTTATTATATTCTTCATGGTGTGATTCTTTTACACCAACTATGATGCACCTTCTCCAAGCATCCAGGAGGGATGGGGAAGCAAACAAGTGTTGGGGGAGGCACTTGTCATATCCTATTATATGGTAGTTAAGGATAAAACTGCGTTGGTTGCACATGAGGAGACACCTTCCTTCTCCTTCATCATACATGACAGCTAGCATTATTCTAATCATAATTCCATATGTTGAAAATGTTCTTACTCTTGGGCACATGGTTGGAGGAGAGATACATTGGTGGGATGTGTCCTTGGGGGAAGGAGTTCCCCACTCTGGTTACACTGCATGCTTCAATGGGAGCATGAGATATTGTATGGCCACTATGATAAATCACTTGTCTCTTTGTAGAGTGAGCCATATGTTTGTTGGGAACACACCTCTCATATGTATTGGGGAGGAGTGTTTCTATGGATTGCCAAGCTGGGAGGTGATCCACATCATTTGGATGATAGCATGGAGATGGAAGTATTTCATGAATAATAACATTCCCCATGATTTTCATCACTTCTATCTTGAGGAGGCCATGGATCAGCAAGAGGGCTTCCACATAGACCTTCCATTTCTTCATGATGAGAGCCATTGGGTTTATTCACCAAAGGCCAACTTGCACATTGAGGAGGGACCATTCGGAGACACAACTATTGCAGAAAATTTGGAGCAATGGTGGAGACTATTGAAGGAGGGGGCCACAAGAGAAGAAGGGGAGATTTTGCAGAACCCTTGCAATTGCTTGAGGTTAAGTAACATTTGGGAGGGGGAAACTGTAATATTCCTAAATTAGCTTGCAGCTAATAGGAATATTAATTTTTCCTTTTTAGACTAGATGGATGAATAAATGGGCAAGGAGGCTCATGAATTGCTCAAGTATGAATAAAAATCCCTCATAGTGTGAAAAGGGATCATGAAATAACCAGATCAAGCATCCACATGTGTGAACAATGTCTAAACTATGTGGACAAAGTCAAGTTTGACCAAGTCAGCAACATTTATTCTCAAAGAGTGGAGCCTAAATAAAGACAGCTCAATGTGAATGGAAATCAATCTAACCAGTTAAAAGGAAGACACCTTGAGTGTGGAAGAGGTTGATCACTTGACCAAGTCAACCATGACCATATCTACAACACAGTCTAGATGCATTAACCTATTTGAGGGACAACACAGTTCTAGAAGGAGGTTTTACATGTGAAAGAAGCTAAACTAGTGAAGTGGTTTGGGGTTTGGAAAGAATCCAATATTATAAAAGGAAGAGGAGGGAAACATGAAGAGGTTGTTGAAGATTATTATTTCTGAAGGTATTGTCTTCTTAGACATCCCTTGTTGGGTCTTCCTGTTCAGGAATCCCACCTCCTTCCTTGAGTATCTCTTAGAGGGGACTTGTTCTATCATGTCCACTATTAGGCTTGGGCCAAGCTTCACCTTACACCTATAGCGTTGAGCCAATTGAGGGTTGGGTTGTCCTTGTGAGCTGCAGCAGTGGAAGACACTAGATCTGCTCATAGCTAGACTATACTAGTGGCTCTTCTCAGTGAGTGTGCCTTTTAACCTCATGGAAGAGTGCATTAGCTGATTGAGCATCAGATCCAAACCTTGGCATTAGGCCAAAAAATTCTCAGAGCCAAAAGTGCAGTCTCTCTCCCTATACTGTGTTATTTTCAAAGGAGAAGTTGCAGGGTGTTTTGTCTACACTTTGGAGAAGAGATATCCGGTGTTAGGATTATTCCTCTCACTGTGGTGATCCATGGATTGGCCATATAATCCATGTTTGTTTCATATATGATCTGCTGTCCCATTTTATTATTCAGAAATTTCTGAATCATTCTGTAGATCTGCAACCTTAGATCTCAGATCTACTCTTTGTGCTTCATGTTTTGCACAAAACCCCAAGGGGAAAGTATAGATGAGATTTTCTTGTACACAGATCTGAATTAGATCTATATTTTTATGTACAGATTTGCTTTAGATCTGAGTATTAATAAACTGCTGCTTCAGCCCTTGAAAATAATGCTATCATATGTATGCAGTCTTTTCTTATGGTTGTAACACCTCATTTCTGAGGGTTTTTCCTGTATAATCTCATTCTTTCTCTTGTACAATTTATGGGATATAATGAACATCTGATTTGCTATTATAACTCTGATCTTTGAGCCTCCATATCAGCCTATTTCTTTGCTTCAGTGGATCTACGTTATTTCTAAAGCAGTCTTTTGCATATAGCTACAGCCCCTCTCTCTGGGTGATTTTCAGCTAGACTAGTTTGTGGGAGATCTGTTTAACCCACCTAGTTTGATTTGTTTTTGCTCTCATTTTGGATTTATATCTTAGATGAGCTTATTTAAGGGATCTAGGAGCTGCAAACTCATTTTTGTGCATAGATTTATCATGAGTGCGTTATTTCAGCAGGCTTGCTGTGCTGTTCCAGATTTGGAATATTACAGATCGAGGGGTGATGTTGCGATCAAATGATTCTTTCACCCACTTTTTATGGGCCTCATTGTGCTGAAGTGACTGACATTGAATTTCGTCGATGAACTCTAGTTGTACTAATAATTTCTCTGGAGGCTGGGTGTCATCGAGGAGTTCGATGGCGATGTGTAAGTTTGGGATCTCGCGTTTGATGGGAATCATGGCTTCGACCCCGTGTACTAAGTGGAAGGGTGTGAAACCCGTTGATGTTTTCACCATCGTGTGGTATGACCACATTGCAGAGAAAGTCATGTGGTGCCAGTACTTTGTTGACAACTTCTACCTATCCATTGGATTGGGGGTAGTATGGTTATGCAAATTCATGTGTGAATCTGAGGTCCATCATCGACATGGTGGAACCAGACATGGTCAACAGGGTGCAGATGGATTTGGTTTGCACCGTCGTTGGTAGAGATACTCTTGTAGTTGCAGCTGACTAGACACCTATGACTGATGAGCAGACAACCCGATTCATGGTTCTGATACATGATGATATGAACCGTATATTATGTACTGTGTCATCAGCGTTTGGTGGGGGAGGTATTTCCATTGTGGTAGCTTACGTGGGAGCAAGGCTAGGTTCCTCATTAGGCTGAGCACTTTCTGGGATTTGGAAGTTGTGCTTGGCGCAAAGGTGCCTGAATGTTTCCATTAATGGGCATGCCTTTGTTTCGTGGTTATGGCTAGTGAAAATGGTGCATGGTACCACTGTGGCTACCGAGTAGATTATGTGAGAACCAACACTACTCTTTGTCCTTGAAGTGGATGCTTGGAAAGGATCAAGTGCAGGAGAGAGATGCCTCTGTTGCCATTTTCGAGTTTTTGGTTTGGGTAGGTCTAACTCTTTTGGGGAGTGTAGACTTAACGCTTCTCTTTCTGCTTGAATCTTGGGGAGTTGTTCACATTTCCAAATGAAATAGCTTGCATGCCAAGATTCGACATGGCCGATTTCGTCACATAGCTTGCATGCCGACCTAGCTTGGACATGGGTCATACTAGGTCGATGCACATTTTTAACCTACCCCACGTGTTGGTATGGAAATGGGGTAGGATGCCTTCCATTATGTTTTCCAAGTTCTGTATTGGTGATATCCTGACAATGCGTTTCTAATGAGTGTATGATGTCAATTAGCGAGCGCACTCGAGGGATATAAGTGCAGCGTTGATCATAATGGTTGCCCTGACATACTAGATAGGAATGTAATTCTTGGGCATTCATGTCCTGTTGGTTTGGTGACATGATCGGGTACCAGTGGCGTAGTGCTTCTAGGTCCGGGCATGTGGCAACCACATGGTTGTGTTTGTTACACAACGCACATGTTTCTCTTCTCTGTGGAGGATGGGTGGGGGTGACTAAGGGTTCCTCGACTGGCCTCTTTTCAGCTAACATGAAGAGAATGGACCTACTTGTCACATCCTTTTGTGTTGTCGAGCTATCCATGGATTTTGTGTCCGAGTCGTCTTCTAGGGAGAGGCGAACTATGGCCGTGCGTAAACTAGTTAGTGCTAAGCAAAGTCGAGGGATGTAATGGCACTATTCTAATGGATGATTTCTAAAACATATCGGACATGAAAATTGAGTTGCTCGCAGGCCAACGTAGTACACATGTTCCACCAGATATCGTCTTTAAATGAGCTCCAAGGTTGCACAGTCATCGATGAAATAGTCACGTTCATCGCAGAGTGCAAAACATATGATAGGAGGAGGGAAGATGAATGGGAGACATTCAAGTGACTGCTATGCCTCCTGAAGATATAATATGACATGAGGTTCTTCTCCATTTGACCGGATGAAGGGATCCTCTTGATAGGATTTTTCGATGGCATGTAAGGCATCCCTGTATCACGGTATTTTTGGGAAATGATGGGTGTAATTCCCATAAATTCCACAGATAGCGCATGTGTGGTTAGTACGCAATGCCTTGCCTTTAATTTTGGTGGTTGCTTCCTTTTTACAGGAAATTTTTGCTGCGATATTTACTTTGGAGCTTAGGAGCAGTTTTAGTTTGTCCATCTCCAGTCATATATGGGTAGGGTGGCCTACTATGTCACATATGGCACAAGGTTGTAATTCCCGTTGTATGATGGGATTTTCTACCTTCTTCCCCTTTTTATGGATTTTCTTGGTCGTGATAATCGGTTTTGCGATGGGATTTTCCTTAGATGGTTTGGTTGCGGTCGTCTCCTTAACAGGTGGGGCCTCCTCAGGAGTGAGGGGGATTAACCCTGTAGAGGTGATGCCTATGACTCGCGTCGCGGTAGGTGGGACCAAGTACCAAACTGGTATTTCCAAAGATACGTTTGGAAACACTAATGTTTCCAATAATTGTTGTGACACAAAACTAGATGGAGGGTATAGAAAAGGATTTTGGGAGGTGGCGTAGTCAAGAGAGGCCATCATGGCCGAGGCCTCAGTGTTATTACTGCTCATCCCTGTCTCTTGGCTAGCTTCGGTGCTTGATGTAGACATCATGCACACCAGAGCCCCTATGATATCACCAAAATATTCTGGTATGATAGGGGGTCTCCTAGGAATGATCCAAGGATAGATGACGGTTTGAATTAGGCAAGGCCATATTCTTGGTACCGTGTAAGCATCTTAACGGATGTGTCTATATAGGGTAGAACGACATCGGCGTTTGTCAGGGATCGCTTGTCATGATATATCAATTAGTCTACAGTAATGATGTGGTCCTCGTGGGGGAATATCATGGTTCGGAAGACGAAGGATGATATGGCAAGCATGGCACACATATAACTTTGTCTAAGGAGTATATTGTAATCCAGCTGAGCATCCAAGACCTCAATGTATATAAGGATCGTATTTCTGGCCAAGCAGATCGGGACATTTTGATAGAGACTGATGGGAACAGAAGGGCGCCTGTCATATGCTCTAAGTGTGATGTCTGATGGCTTTAGTTCGGGAGACCCTAACTTCTGCCAGACATTATTTGACATGATGCATGTGGATTCACCCTTGCAAATGATATAGTGATGGATATTGATGTTTTGGACTGGCACCGATATCTGGAAAGTGACCAATAAAGGAATCCTAGTGGTGGCTTTATCGAAATCAAAATCCATTAGGCATGAATCGTCAGGGTCGATGGTGCCTAATGCGGAAAGTAAGGCTTTCCTTTTCTTTGGGAAATATTGCAGGACTTCTAAAGCTAATATGGCAGCAAGAGACTGAGCTAGATCTTCCACAATGCTATGATTTTGGGCCACTTTGGAGTGGTTTCGTACTCGCCTAGTTGGTACCTTAGCCATATTTGGCAAAGGTTCAAAAGGAATTTTCGATATATTCAACGGTGTTGTTGGTGCACTCGTGCTAGCCCCTGATGAACTGGTTTCTGGTGGGGTATCGTAACTTTGTTCATGTGTTTGAAAAAAAAATTGTCAGTCATATATATTTCGTGGTTGTTTTTTTCCAAAATCGTTTGGGGGTGTTTTCTGCTATTGGGTGCTAATCGCCCCTTGGTGGGAGAAGGGCTCCTGCATGAAAATTGTCTACTGTGAGGCTCCCCCTTGTCCTTGGTTACCCTAAAGCTTCTTCATCTCGGGGAGTTTGCGATAGTGATGAGAGTAATGGCCATGCTCACCACAAATTGTGCAAGAGTGGTTGGTCCAAAGATTAGCCCTCTTATTATGACCTTGGGAGTTGTTTGGCTCCTGGTTTTTATTTTGGTTATATTTTCCCCCAGCTTGATATCGCGGAGGGCGTTTTTGGTTGCTGCCCCCTATCCAGGATTTCCCTTTTGTTTTTTTTTAAAATTTTTTTCCTTGCCGCGTTATGAGGATAACTAGGATTCTCCTAGTCGTATGACTGGCATGGTTGTGCCTAGGAAGGTTGCACAAAGCTCACCGGTGCATTATTCTGCATTGGTGGGTTTTGTGTTAGGGATTGAGAATATTGGGGTCCCTGTCTCTGGTTTGTGAACGAATGCTGGGGCAGAGCTCTTCCGTAAAAATTTCTAGCTACGTACTGGGTCCCCTGCGCTGGAGGGTATGGTCCTCCTTGCTGATGATGGTACGACTACACCCTATTGATCTTGTTTTTCAAAGGTACATGATGAGTCTGATAGTAGCCTAGTTGCAGGATGTTCTAGTTAGTATAATATGTGTAACCAGGGTACAGACTATTTCTGCCTAGGTGATTTTGGGTCAGTGACCCTATCGATCCGTCTGTAGTGTTCGACGGGAAATTCTTTATAATTTTGCAGGCGCGGGGAGTTAGGCATGATGTTTATAAATGTATCTTGACTGCGTGTATATCAGCTTGAGCTGCTGGGCTTTGTTGATAGATTCCTCTTCAAATGTAGGCCCTTGAGTTGCCACATCCTTTGAAATCTCTGTAGTGATATTTTTTAGGAATAGGTCCAGCAAAACTTGGTCATCGAGTTTGTCTTTACACAAAATTCGATGTCGCCGCCATTCATAGAGATGGTTTGAGATATGGACAACTGGTGTCTGTCTAAAATGTGTTAGTAATTCCATTCCTGAATCATGGTGGGTGGGTAACTAAAAATATGTGAGGAACGCGGTAGCGAGGGTGCTAAAGGTTCCATGTGTAGCTGAAGGTTTCTCCACATACCATTTCGTGGCAGGTCCAGTTAAGGTGTGCTGAAATAGTCTTAGCTGAATAATATCATCAATGACACTGTTCGACGAACCCCAAAAGTGAAAGTCATTACATGATTTCTGGGGTCTTTCACTTGCTTCCCTTCGAATTTTGGAATGTTCGAAGGGAGCTTCGTGGGCATGGGGGGGCATTTTGGGTTGCATGCAATGGGTTCATTCATTAAATTTGTTAGATCAGGTAAGTTCAATGGTGCTAAGAAAGGTAATTGTGTGTTGAGTGGAATTGTAGACTGTGAAAACACAGGGTTCTGGTTAGGAATGGGGTTTGTCTGTGACATACCCAGGTGTGTGTTCAGTTGGCTCCCCGAATGGGTATCACTCCTCAGCCCCCTAGGGATTGTGGGAGTAGTGGTGTGTGGTGACCTTGTGGGGGTTTCCAATGGTGTGGCGTTGGGGGTTCCCAACTAAATATTCCCCGATAAAGGATGAACCAATAATGGTGGCAGTGCTCCATCTTTGACGCCTAAATGGTGAAAGACCTAGAACTCCTCCCTCTAATGGGGGGAGGTCCAAAAGACATCTGATCAATAAGGTCCCATTGAGTCCGTTATGGTGTCGACTAGGTATGGTTTTGGAAATATTCTTCAGTTATATGAGAGGAGAGAGATTATATATGAAAGAAAAAAAGGTGACCACATAAATAAAACAAAGAAAAATAAAAGGTTAATTTCCCTTTAGATTAGTTCTATGTGATTGATCAATCAAAAAATGGTTTTGGTTGCTTTTGCACATGATACTCAAAATCCTAAAGACCTAAACGTCCTCACACTCTCAATTGTAACTAGGCCTTGTGAAGATATCTTCTGATGGGTACTGGGGCTAACATTCTGAAATAACTGGCAACGCCTTCCAGTAGCCTAAGAATTGACCAAGGTAATGGGTAGAGGATCTAGTGTTGCATGCACCATCACCTATAGGGAAGGATGCCCTAGATTTGGCCACTAAGTACCATTGTTCCATGTGAGCATTCGAGTCTTGGGCTCTTGGTAAATCAGGTACCAGTACCGAGCATTAGATGGTTTTGGTAGCCCCAAATAATACCACACGCACTGGGACTAAGCTTAACCCCCTTTGAATCGGTTCTTTTTGGCGCTCGGGTTTTATTTTCTGTGGGTGGATAGACGGATTTAAAGCTCCCTAAAATGTCAACTTCTATGTTTCAATATGTAAACTGACCATGGTGGCTTATTGGATTCCTACCCCCATGGTCCTAACCTGAGCTATTAATTTTCTTGTGGCCCCGGTGGGGAGATTTAATGAGTTCACTTAGGTTAGCTTTAAGGTGGCTTACTTTACTTAAGGTGTGGCAGTGTGTGATAAAAATTGAAAAATCACACAGTTTTAAGATGTGGATATGCGGTGATCCTTTACATGTCCCCTATTAATCTATGTTTTTATTGTTCCTTGTGATAAGCAAAAGATATGCAGATAGTGGGCCGGTTACAATTTTGCCTAATTAAAATAAATTTTTGACTAAAGGGAGATGGAAAATTATCAAAAAAGAGCATTCATATGCATGCCCAGGGTCACCAAAAGGTGCAAGGGCAATATATATTACTTTCTTCTCTAAGATAATTAAGTCTTGGTCCCAATTCCTAGTGCAAAAATTTAAACTAAAATTAATGATAAAACTAGGAAAAAATAAATGGAAACTAGCTAAACATATGTGGATATGGGCCACTTACTCCTGCTAATTATCTATGTGTTTTTGGTGTCTATTTTCACAAAAATGAGTTAATTTAGATTGCAAGGGTGTATTTTCACCACTCAATTACCCCCTACTTAAACTATGTGAGTTTTGTGAAGATAAAATTTAAAACTTAAAACTATGCAACTAGCAATACTAAAATGCAACCAAAAGCATGTTCTAAGTAGTCATGGGACACTAAACACAGTGATGGTAGTTTTTATCTAGGCTACCATTCACTTTACAATTGGGAAAACTGAAGAAAACCACTAAGAAATATTTTCTCTGGTTTCCGCGTGGAAATTTTTGACACGAGCACGCAACTCTGCGTGTAGGTTCGAGCTGAACTCGCGCGAATCGCCGCGTCTGTCTGAGTAAACTGCGTGATTTTCCTACAAGAAAAATTTAGGGATATCCTGAACTACAACTCTTCATAGTGGGTGAATGAGGAGAGAAGAGGATAAGGGGAGTTGTCCCAACAACAGTCCAAAGTAGAGAGAAGGCCCCTGCAACAAGCGTAACCACTTAACCTCATGCCAATGAACAATACACTGTGAAATTCAAGTGCAGAATAGGAGTCCCGGATAACATAGATTATTGGTAAGTATTTGAAAATGACAAGCAAATTGAAAACTTCTTGCAGCCCAAAACTAAGTTTGAAATGTTAAAATCAGACTTAATCCATCAAGAAGTTTGCTTTAATGAAGAGCAATCCCCCAAAATAGAGCTGCCTTGTAATACTGACATAAATCTTCTAGAATATCCTCTTGAGGTAGAATCATTGGAAGATTTAGATTAAAAAGACCTTGAGGAGTTGCAATGCGAATATAACTCATTACCAAGAGGTCTTTCCCCTTTAAAAGAGTTGTTTGATTTCAACGATGTTGCTAGGAAGCCAAAAATGGAAACCACTGAAACTCATGTGGAATAATGCAACATAGGAAGCATAGAAGAACCCAAAATGAACAAGCTGTCGAAAATTCTCCCTCCTCACATAAAACAGGAATATATAGAGATGTTCAAAGAGTTTAAAGATGTTTTTACATGGGGGTATGAGGACTTTAAGTCCTACGACACAAGCATTATTCAACATAAGATTCCTCTCAAGGAAAATCAGAAACCATTCAAGAAAAATTGAGAAGAATAAACCCCATCCTAATGCCTCTAGTTGAAAAGGAAATAAAGAAGATGTATGATGCTGGTATCATAGTCCCACCTAGGTAATCAGAATCGATTTCTAACCTTGTGTTAGTAAGAAATAAAACTGAGGAGATTAGGTTGTGCATAGATTTTAGAAACTTGAACAAAGCCTTCGTCAAGGACAACTACCCTTTACCCAAAATGGATCATATACTGCAAAGGGTGGTAGGTTCCAAGAGGATATCATTGCTTGAGGGCTTCTCAGTTTACAATCAAGTACTAGTACTGCCAAGTGATCAGCACAAAACCGCTTTCACAACACCTTGGGGCAGATTCATGTATGTAAAAATGCCATTTGGGTTGATGAATGCGGGGGCTACTTTTCAAATGGCCATGGACATAGATTTTTTTGAAGATATAGGTTACTTCATAGTGATATACCTTGATGACATCATTGTCTATTCTAAAACTGATGAAGAGCACCTAGTTCATTTGAGAAATGTCTTTAAGAAGTGTAGGAAGTATGGCCTATCTCTGAATCCTAAGAAAAAATTGTTTGGTATTCAAGAAGGAAAAATCTTAGGCCACATCATTTTGGAAGAAGGGATAAAGATAGACCCCAAAAGGATTGAAGGTATACTACAAATCAGCCATCTTAGAAACATTAAAGAGCTGCAATCTTTCATTGGAAAGATTAACTTCCTAAGAACGTTCATACCTAACCTTGCTGAACTCCTAAGAAATATCACAAACATGTTGAAAAGAGAAGTAGGAGTCAAGTGGACCACAGAAACCAAGTAATCATTTGAAATGGTAAAATGAGCCCTTACCCAAACACCAGTTCTAATCAGTCCCGACTTTACCAAGGATTTCTTCATTTTTTCCTTTACATCAAAACACACTATTGTTGCTATATTTCTTCAAAAGAACATGATGGGACAAGAAAAACCCATAGTCTTCTTCAGAAAATCATTGAGGGATGCTCCTCTAAAATATAACATCATGGAGAAACAAGCCTTTGCCTTGATCAAAGCATTGAAAGACTCCATAGTTTACATTTTTCACTCCCATGTTATTGCTTTTGTTCCACATACATTTGTCAAAGACATTTTGAATCAGGACCATGATGGTAAAAGGGGTAAATGGATTTCTATTATCTTAGAATATGATTTAGAAATCAAACCCACTAAACTGATTAAAGGAAAAGGACTTGGAAAACTCATGGCTGAATCAAATTTTCAAGCACTAGACATGAATATGATTGATGCATTAGAGGAACAAGAAGAGTTCGCAGCTCCACCCATTGAAGAATTATTTATGAATTCATCTTGGTATGTTGATATTGTATATGTGTTTTTTTTATCTTAATGCTCCTCCTAATTTATCCAAAACAAAAGCTATATTTTTGAAACAAAAGGCTTTAAATTTATGCATTTTAGATGGAGATTTGTATTGGAAAAATTATGTTGGAATCTTGCTTAAATGTTTACTTGAAGATGATGCAAATAGAATTATGCATGAGTTTCATGAAGAAGAGTGTGGAGGTCACCTCTACTGGAAAACCACATCCAACAAGATCCTTAGAGCTGGTTACTATTGGCCCACTCTTTTCCCTGACATACATAAGCTAGTTGCAACTTGCCATAAATTCCAAATCTTTGATGGCAAGAAAAAAATCCTACCCTTGCCCCTGCATCCTATCAGTGTTGAAACTCCTTTTCAACAGTGGGGTTTAGATTTCATTGGCGAAATCCACCCTGCCTCATCTACCCAACACAAATAGATTCTCACTGCTATTGATTATTTCACCAAATGGATAGAAGTCATCCCTTCAAGGAATGCCACCAACTTAGTCATCATAAAATTCCTTGAAACCAACATCTTGTCTGGATTTGGCTACCCCAAAAAGATCATCACCGATAATGCTGTTGCATTTAAGTCCAAAATAATGGTGGACTTTTGCTACAAATACCACATCACACTAGGGCACTCTAACTCTTATTACCCTCAAGGTAATGGGTTGGCTGAGTCCTCTAACAAAAGTTTGGTGAACATCATCAAGAAGCTGTTGGAAGAGAACAAAAAATCATGGCATAGAAAACTGGTGCATGCACTAAGGGCTCATAGACTAACAACTAAGAAATATATCAATATGTCTCCCTATCATCTAGTGTATGGCATGGATGTTGTTTTCCCAACATCATTGGGAGTCCTAGTTATGAAACTTCTTCAAGATGTACAATCAAAAGAGAATGACATGCAAAGAAGGCTGAACCAAACCAGTCATTTGCAGCAGTCAAGGGAAGAAGTTTACAAAAGAACACAATAATTGCAAGAGAACATAAAGAAGATATTTGACAGAAGGAACAAAGCCAATGATTTCCAAATTGGAGACAAGGTGCTGAAATGGAATTCAAGGAGAGAGGACAAAGGCAAGCATGGAAAAATTGAAAATTTGTGGAAGGGTCCTTACATTATTCATTCAGCTAGAGGTAACAATGCTTTATTTTTACAAGAGCTGGATGGAGTAGAGTTATTTGGAGGTCCTGTCAATGGCAGGATGCTCAAGCACTATTTTTGTCAAAATTCCTAGTTTGAAGCTTTCCTTCATTGCACATAGCATTGCTTAATTAAAGATAAGAGAAACAAAAAAACAAAAAAAAAGAAAGAAAGAAAAAGAGGGCAGGAAAAAAGAATAGGTACAGCCCCATACCCAAAAAAGAGTATTGCTGAAAGTGTGCAAGCCTAAATGCCACTACTGTTGAAAAAAAGAAATCCTTGTTTAGTCATCTAGCCTAATCGTGGCTGAACATGTTTTAATTTTTTTCTGATAGGTTAGTGAAAGAGGACTTTTCAAACCATTTAAACTTGACCTGTCAGTAGATTATATTAGGAAATGATTGCCGGTTCCCAAAGCATAAATTTGAACCAAAGAGAAGAGAGGGGTACATGACAAATGATAGATCACATCCCTCATGTTTTCTAGTTTTTTATTGTAAAAAAATAATGTCTGTGTGCAACTTTTCCAAATTCCACAACACATGGAAAATTAGATTGCTCAATCATGTTTTGATCATGTTTCAATTTTATGTCGGTAGGTTAGAGAATAAAATTTTTTAAACAGCTTAATCTTGACAAATGATTAGACTAGGTAGAGAATAAGAGAGTTCATTAGCCTAATCTGAACTCTTGGGAGGAATAAGGGTACAAGTAGATAGTTTTTTATGCTTTCAAAAGAAAATAATGTCAAGGGTTTTCCAGTCCAAGTGCATCCAAAAGAAGAAAAAATGTTAGGAAAAGTAGGATGGGTAGGTAGAACTAAGATTGAAGCAATCATGTTTTCAAATTTTTTAAGATTATAGCTTCAAGAGAAAATCAGCAAATGAAGGAAGAAAGGATATGCCAAGTGCAAGTAAGGAACTGGTCGTCAAAACTCAAATATTTGAGCTCTGAGGTCCTCGACACCTCCTGAATAGGAGCTTCCCTCCCCAAGTGGAGCCACTATTAGTCATCAGTAATTTTTACTATCTGTAGATGACTAAATATCAGTTCTAGATTTCTAAAAGTAAGATTCCCGAATATTGTGAGTTTTAGAAATCTCACTGCCTTCATTATCCTTATACCAAATTTTTCACTATTCTACTATTTTTCCATTCCATGTCTAACCTACCACTCCTAAAAGACCCCTCATGGGCTTGTGACACTCATATCTATCCTTTTTTTCCACTTATAACCTCAACACTCTATTTTTCATTTGCCCATCACTCCACTTCCCATCTAGGGTTACCAAACAACTTTTCCTTCCCATGTTAACCAGGTTCCTCAAGAATTGATGGTCTCAAACTATCTCTGTAGGCTCTTTAGATAAATCAAGTACATACGATTTTGGATCTTCAATCCATCAATTTGTCAAATACTATGTTTTTACACTTGAAGACCCCAAGCCAAGTTTTAGTCAAAGACCAGTTCAAAGGGTCCTCCCAATAGGTCATTAGGGTTTCATAGGTTGTAGGGTCTTCATTTGTGTTTTAAGCACTATTTTTCCTGTGTTAGAATCTGGATCAAATGTAAAATAAGATCAACATATGGTTGTTCAAGAAATATCAGAAAATCTTCGAAGAAAACCACCTTATCAAGTTCAAGATCTGCAAAAGGCAACTCTGCATTTTGACATTTCTTCAGGAGTGTTAACGGGACTATCAATAGAGAATTGGTAAGGTAAGAGGCTTGCTCCTCAATAAATACATTCACATCAAAGAGAAAGGAAGCAGTTTGTGTCCAAGAAGAATTAGGGTTTCTAATACTGATTGGGGTAGCAATGTGCCAAGCAGTGAATCAAATGCAGCAAATAACCATGTGAGGAGGCAAACCAAGAAAACCAATCATAAAGAGAATTTTTTCAGAAGTTATAGATGAAATAGGGAAAAAGGTGAGGTGAACTAGACATAAATGAATGAACTTGAAAGGGCTATAGAGAACTTAGAAGACAACACTGATAATTTTTTTCAAGCATTCCACATACCTAGGGTTTTCGGAAGATAGTCAAAGGAGGTAAAATAATGATGTTAAGCCCCCATGATGACAACATAAGGAATATTTGAAGGGGTTGTTGTGTGTAAACCTCCCAAAATTGCCAAGGAAATGTCTCACTTCTTCAAAGAAACAAGGATTTGAAGAGTATCAGTAAGAAAGATGAAGCCAAGGTTTTCAGTCACATGCCAAATCTAAGATGATTTGAGCTCCAAGGTAAAAAAGAAGAAGTTTTAGAGATACTGCCACTGTGTAAAGTTTCTAAAGTTGTCAGAAGTGAAGTTAGCATGCTTCAAAGATCAAAGGGAGAGCCACTTAAGGGTTCTCATAACACTTGTTGAGTGAAAGTGTTGAAGGACATAAATAAGCCAAAGAAAGTCAACCTTGTGACTCAAACAAAATCTGCAGAACGAGTAGGTAAAGAGTATCAGTGAGCAAGGTTTAAATTATCATTTCAGGCACCTACACTTAGTGATCAAAAAGATGAAAAACATGGTTTTGAGCTCCGAGATGGAAACCAAAGTTGATTATAAGATTGTTGTTGTGTAAATGAGTATGTCAAGCTTCAAGAAAAAGGGGAAAGGCCGCTTCAAAATTTTATGGCATCTGCAAGTTAGAAGTGGCCAAAGAAGGTAATGGGCATAGTTTGAATTTCATAATGCATGCCAAAGGATAGTTTTTGAAGGTGTTAATGTGTGAAATCCCCCAGAAGATGTTCAAATGAGCTTATTATGCTTTAAGGGGAAACAAGAAGGTCAGGATCATCATATTACCCAACCTGCATAAAAACAGTGTTAAAATTTAGTGAAAAAGATGAGAAAAAAGAGCAAGTTTCATAACTCATGCAATCCTACAAAGCAGAAAGTCAGAGAATCAGAGACAAAAGAATATTAATAAAAAGTGACAAAGGCTTGAAAAACATTAGAAAAGTGGGTTTCATGGTTAAATTAAAGTTTCAAGGGCTGTATAAACTTTTATAAACACTTCAACAACTCATTCTGCACTTGCAAAAATCATCAAAGGAATCCAGGAGAGAAAACTGTGAATTTAAGGCAAAATTGGGCAAGTTTACCAGGCGCTGCACATTCAGGACTACGCTGCGCCCCTGGGTGTTCTCCCTGTGCAATTTTACATAGCATTGCATGCGTGTGAGTACGCGATGAGAATTTGGCTGAACGTTGCACGTTCACCCGGCAGAACCAACAGGCCCGGTAGAAAAACTTTGGCACTGCGCGCCCGGCACACAACACACATTCAACCTAACCTAACAGCCCGTTCAGAGCTGCGTGTATACTCGCCTGACACCTCTGCTGACCTAACTTTCCGGCGAATTGCTACGTGTTCAGCCCGACCTGACAGCCTGTTCATCGTTGCGTGCAGCCCGACCCAACAACCCGTTTCAACACTGCGCGTTTGGCCAAGAGGGCCTCCTGCACCTGCAAACCCTTAAGTAAGCTCAGAAATGCCTCCAAGTTGCCATCAAGGGTCTATAAGTGGTAAGTGGATGTCCTAAAACTCCTCTCCAAGCATTTGGTGGTTGTTAAATAATTGGATACCCTAAGTGAAAACCTAAGTTTTATGCTAAAGAACACCACTGTTTAAAGACACTCTTTCATTTGCATACTAAGAGCACACATAGAGTGTTTTGATTGGAAGGTTGTTCATTCATCTAACACTCACTCCATTTTCCAAATCAGTCCCTTACACTTCAAATCATTGAAATTGCATACCCCCATCATCTCAGATTTTCATTATTACTAAGGTGTCTTCATAGCAGGGTTTGACATATCAGTTGGTTTGCACTCAAGTTGTTTAGCCTCTCATTCTGCCCAATTTTCCCCTCCACTCATTCATTCTCATCCTTCACTTGTATAATTTCCCCTTTCATCACCACTCCATTACCCTCTTCCACATCCATTTCATAAGCAGAGTTAGGATTTTGTTCAAAAGCAGCAGTGGTCAAAATGTCAAGAGAAGGAGGAAATGGTAGTGAAGAAGAAGGCCAAGTTCCTAGGAGGCATCAACACAGAGGTGGAAGGATTAATAGGTTTGAACCTCAAAATGACAATGGAGCTTAATGCCTCTCCTATGACTGTCACATGTTTCGAAAATGTGGGGTGTTCTCATTTTTGTGAAAGAGTACAACAAGTACAAAGTCATCATGACCTGACTAGGCTCTTCATCCTTAACCTACATGGGAAACAAGTCAATCTTGTCGGGGTAAACTTTGAGCTGCCATCAGATGCCATTGCTATTGCCACTATGATACCTAGTGTTGGTGAAAAGTGGTTCAAAATAAATCTATATTTCCTTTTTCACATTTTCTTGAGAGGTATGCACCCATGATGAGGGTCATTATGAAATACTTCACATGTGAGGGAAGGTTCTCTAGGCTTTATTCCTATCACATCAGATTGCTCATGCACTTCACTAGGGTTAAGATGCTGCATTTTCCCTACTATCTCTACAAGATTATTGACAAGATGTATTATATTGTACAAAAGAGAGACCCTTCACAACAAATGCAGAGCCTCTTTCACCATTCTCTCATCAAGATTTTTGTGATGCATCAATTGGAGCAAAATGGTATTCCATGGGAGGTTTTCATTGTCCATGAGGTCTTCACAAACCCACATCATCTCCTAATGGGCATGTTTCACCATATACACATGTTCCTTCACCTCAATAAAACCCTCCTTCATCACCCTCTCCCAGTGCATTAGGGAATGAGGAAAGTGAAAATGAACAATAAAGTGACCATAAAGGAGAGGGTAATGATCAATCAAGAAATAATGAAGAAGAAGATAGTAAAGAGGAAGAAAATGAAAAGGCAAAGATCAGTGATGAGGCAGAAAGCATGGAAATAGAAGAAAATGAGGATGTTAGCAATAATGAGGCAAGCAACAGTGAGGAGGAAGGTAGTAAAGAACATGACAGTGAAACAAAGAGCCATGGTGACAATCATGATAGTGAAAACAGTAAGGCTCCTAGCAGTAATGAGGAGTAAAATGAAAGTGCAGAAAACAGTGAAGAGGCAGAAGAAAACTATAGGTTTTAACCCTGTACAAAAATTATCTACAAATGAATCTTAAAAATAGAAAATAAACAATAGCGAGAGCATAAAACATAAAACATATATACACAGAGATTTTCCCCTGGATCCCAAATCGGGACAGCTAGCTTGATTTTTCATTATATTCCTTTTAGTGTTACAACACATAGATATACATGCCAAATCATGCATAAACCCCAATCCATTAACCCTGGATTAGAACATAACCATAGTTCCCTTGACCGGATCTACAAAATACCAAGGGCCGAAAACCATCATGCCCCAAAATCATGTGCAAACCCATGCACAAAACAATGGGTGGGTCCACCCATCGAAAAATAAGGTCCAAAATGTTTTCCATAAGAGAGCTTAGTCATTACCCCAGCTTTGAAACACCCATTGTTTCTCTACACCAAGAGAACTTAAGAGTGCTCACATACTTTTTCAATCCATCTGCAACATTATTTAAAGTCTCCACCTTTACCAGCATGTAATATCCCGTGTGTGAGTAGGGCCTACAGCCACGTCGCCGAGTCTGTGTAATGAGGGGTGTTGCGCAAGGCCCCCTCCCCCTCAAATGCTTCGGTGGGGTTAGGCCCACCCTTAACACCCTGGGATGCCACCCTCACTAACAGTTCAAGCTTTTGGTGTAGTGGTTGGATCTATGTGGTATCAAAGCTGAGGTCTCGAGGTCGAGACTCGCGAAGCGTGGTGGGTTGTAATATCCCGTGTGCGGGTAGGGCCAGCAGCCACGTGTTTGGGTCTGTGTAATGAGGGGTGTTGCGCAAGGACCCCCACCCTCAGATGCTCTAGTGGGGTTAGGCCCACCCTTAGCACCCTGGGATGCCACTCTCACTAACAGTTCGAGATTTTTTTGTAGTGGTTGGATCTACGGCTGTAATATTCCCAATTAGCCACTACTACTTGGAATATTATAACTGCTCCATTTTTGAAATAAAGAGTAGGGAGGACAATAAAAAGATATCCCAGTGTGAAAAGGGATTGGATTAGGAGGACAAAATAAAGCCACTTTGGTGTGAAAGAGGGGAAAAGAAATGAGCTAGATCCAGTTGACCAAGTCAAAAACATTGTTACAAGAGGAGGGAAACTAACTAGGGAAGCACAATTTTGAAAGGGGAATCTTCTCAAGGAAGTCACATCATCAATGAGTGGGGTCTGGGGTGAGGAAGCTCACCAAGGATAAGAAGGGGGAGATAGCAGCAAGGAAGGCATTCAATATTCATCTTTTTCGGGTCTTTTGACTGATTGCAAGCTTTAGCTGTTTAGCCAAAGTTGTAGCACTGTTTAGTTCAAAGAATTCTCATGCGGAAATTCCATCTTCACCTTTGGTCTAGCTGATTGGGAGATCTTAGGAGAAGGTCCTGAGCTTAATTTTCATAATTTATCTTGAGGATATCCATTCTGCATCATATACAGCACAGTCACTTCCATTAACTCCGTCATTTCTGCAGTAGCAGTAGCTGCTAGGTGAAACCCTCCTATTTTGTGTTTGTTTCAGAGGAGGAGGTGTCTATTTCACTCCGGGAGGCCTATTGAAGAAGGCCTTGGGCCAATTTCTGTATTATTCAGCTATTTCAAATGATGTTCAGTATTTCCTAATATAGAGTTGTAGGGCATGTTGTTATTTTCTGCAGTGCTGCATTTTATATTGCTATTTTGCCAGAAACCCTTGCCGGGATGTTCTGATGTGCTTGTAAAAGGGGTCAAACCTCTCATTTCTGATTCTATGATTAATGAAAGCTCCATATCTATATTAAATAATCTTTTTCTATAGATTCCCTAATAAAAATAATGTTGTTGCAGTCTCCGACATTTCTATTTTGTGAAGTTGTGGGATTGGGGTGTTTTTAAGCATATATGAGTTGGGGAGATCTGTTTAGTGTAGCTAGAATGATTTTTTTCTGATGCCATTTCATATTTAAGCTACATATAGCATATATAAGAGGATCCAAGTCATTTTCACATTTTTATTGCATGGTTTTTCTTATACAGCGTCCTCATTGAAGAAATTGCAGAAATTCCTAAAAAGGAATATTACAGTGGTATCGGAGCTCTGCTCTTGGCTCAAATTGTGGGGGGAATTTATCTTCAGCATGGAGGAGGAAGATATTTCGAATCTCCTACTTCAAACCCTACAGAATATTTCAAGGGACCTCAAGGAGATGAGACATGAAGGGGATTCTATAGGGTTTTGCCATGAGGCAAGAACCAACACTGCAAATGGCATGGGGCATTCAGCTGCATCACAATGATATACCATGCCTTCATTTATAACTGGAGGAGATAAGGAGGGAACCCTGGGATAATATTTTGAAGAATATGAACTCCAATCTCAAGGTTTCAAGGATCACTTGAGCTTTCAGGAGTTTTGCCGGATCAAGGATGGGAGGAGGATTAATCCCCATCAAAAGGAGGAGAGCTTGATGTAGGGATGTTACACTGAAAACTGTCACCTTGACATTTTGCTGACTGTATGAGCTCATTAACACTCATACATGCCTCCTCTGCAAGTCTTACAACCTTTGTTCCTCATTCCAAGCCCTGAAACTGGAGGAAAAACCCTTAAAACTCAAAAAAGCCTTGGGTACGCAGGTAACATGAAGCCTGCATGCGTTTTTAGCTAGGGTACGCAGGTAATGTGAAGATAAACTGCGTTCTAGAACACATTTTTCCAGTGTAATGCCTGCGGTACCCCTGTAAAGTCAAAAAGCGCGAAATTAAACCAAAAAAGTTGAATTTTGGTCAATTCTAGAAGGCTCTGGATGAGATTTTTTGGGGATGAGTACGCTTTAGTAAGGTGCATCTATCCCACACCTTAAGGAACTAATCCCTTGATGTAAGGAGCCTATCCCTTTGAAGGAGGATTCTATCCCTTTAAAGGTGGAATCCTAACCTCCTCATCTGCTCTATAAAAGGAGGCATTGGGTAGCCTAAAGGGGGTTAAGTTTTGATGGAGATTTTGGAGATTGAGGATTAGAGTTCAAGCTTTATGTGTGATTGAGCTGAAGTGCTGTTGAGATTTAGACTTCTTTCTGCTGAGCTTTTGAGAGGAAAGATCACATACCTCTTTTTGCTCCTGAAGAAAGAGTGCAAGACTTATCAAAGTAGAGGAGATTCCTGCTTCGGACCCCGGGAAGACCTTTCGAACATCAAGGCTAAGGTTGTAAGGTTCTTCTGTATATTTTAAGATTAATACAATCAAGTTCTGTTTTTCTCAATAAATTGTCGTTCGATTGTTTATTTCAATAAGCTGTCGTTTGATTATTTATTTCATAGATTCCTTGATCACTATGATAGGTATGTTTTATAATTATTTGTTATACAGGTGCTATTGATATTTTCTTGTTTGTGATTGCAGATCAACGAAAGATGATACTTTCTTGTGACAAAAGGGCCCTTGTTGCGACGAAGGATTATCGATGCAACGGAAGCACTGCCATCGCAGCAAGTTGACCTGCTGTAGATCGACACCTTCATAACATTTATTTGTAAAACGAATATATCTAGAGAAAGACAAACTTAGTTGTTCGTTTGTTGCTAGATTGTCTTCTGACACTAGGGAGATCGGTCTTGTCCGCAAGAACGATTTATCCGGCCAACAAGGGATCAGCCCTATAGCACAGTATGGTAGGGATCTTCTTGCCCACATTTGATGGGACACCTAAGTGTACAACCAAGGCTTGGGTGGAGAAGATGGACACATACTTCCAGCTCAACAAGGTTTCTGAGATAGAAGCCATCAAGATAGTTGTGCTGCACCTAGAAGGGGGAGCTCAAGAATGGTGGTTTCATGGACTTACCACACTTGGGCATCATCATATCACTTCATATTCAACTTTCACCAATAATCTAGTGGAGAGGTTTGATCCAAGAGATCCGGAAGCCCACTTTGTCAAGTTAACCAAGCTCAAACAGAGGGGAGATCTTGAGGATTATATTGTTGAGTATTTGCAGCTTTCAGTAATGGTATCAAACCTCACTATGAGCATGAAGGTATGCATGTTTATTAATGGGGTGGTTGAACCATTGCACAGGTTGGTAAAATCCACTAAGCCAACCACACTCCTTGAAGCTATGGATAAAGCTAGAGTTCTACAACATATCTTGCCTAGGGAAAGAACATTATTACAGCTGGAGGCTTACTCAAGACCAAGGAAGACAGTCCATGTTTGGGATTTGGAGGGAGAATGTGTTGCAGGGAGGACACGTCATGTCAAGACCTTCTCCAAGAAGGATGCCAGCGTTGTACCACCCATAGAAGACTTTGCTCCAAGAGGAGGAGCTATTGCAGCATTAAGAGAGGTCCCAAAGTATCTAAACTTGAGGGTGAGAGGTACTATTATGGGGCAAAGAGTCTCTATGTTGATAGATAGTGGGGCTACTCATAATTTTATTGATGCATAGCTGGTACAAAGGAGAGGAATCCACATGAAGGAGTTTGAGGGATTCTCAGTTTTGGTCCCAGGAGCTATGACCCTGAAGTGTGCCAAGTATGTTCCAGCACTAGCCATCACCATGGGGACCTACACCTTGACAGACCAATTCTTTGTGGTAGGCATTATAGACACCAATTTCATATTGGGATTCTAGTGGTTAATCACTCTTGGGAGATTTACCACTAATTGGAGAACCTTGGAGATGGAATGGATAGGATGGAAGGATGGCCAACATCAAAAGATCAAGGGTATAAACACATACCCCCCTTAGGTTGTTTCAGCACACAGGATGGAGGCAGATCTGCGCAAAGGGAATGTTAAATGGGAAGTAGAGATGCATATATCATAGGTGAAGGGCAAGGATTTGCTAGTGCATCCAGATGTTCAGTCTCTCTTCGACCGATATTCTACAGTATTTGGAGATATCCCACCAGGGATACCTCCTGATCGAGGGTTTGAACACACCATTGAGCTAGAAAAAGGGATCCAAGTAGTAATCACCACTCCTTATAGGCATCCCAAGGCTTATAGGGATGTGATTGAGAGGGCTATCCAAGAGCTGCTAGCTCCAGGACACATCTGGCCTAGAACTAGTCCCTTTGCTTCTTCAGTGGTCTTAGTAAAGAAGAAAGATGGCACATTGAGCACGTGCATTGACTATAGGGCCTTGAACAAGAAGACCATGAAGAACAGGTACCCTATACCCAGGATCGATGAACTCATGGATGAGTTGAGGGGATCAAAATACTTCTCCAAGATTGATTTGAGATCCGGGTATCATCAAATCAAGGTGAGGGAGCAAGATATCCCAAAGACAGCATTCATATGTCACTATGGGCATTTTGAGTTTCTGGTAATTCCCTTTGGATTGACCAATGCCCCAACAACTTTCCAATCCTGCATGAACCACATCTTCCGTGGTAATTTGAGAAAGTTTGTATTGGTCTTCTTTGATGATATTATTATCTACAACCGCACTTGGGAGGAGCACTTGCAGCATATTGAGACAATTTTACATATCCTCAAGGAGCATCAATTATATGCCAAGCTTTCCAGATGTGATTTGGCCTCACAAAGATTTTGTATTTGGGGCACATTATAGGAGTAGATGGAGTAAGGGTACATGAGGAGAAGATCCAGGCTATCAAAGATTGGCCTGAGCCCAGGAATGTTACAGAACTTAGAGGTTTTGTGGGCATATGCACTTATTACTGGATGTTTGTGAAAGGGTTTTCACAACTAGCAGCACCACTTACAGACTTGAAAAAGAGAGCAGCTTTCCATTGGACATCTACAACGCAGAGGGCTTTTGATAAGCTCAAAGAGGTAATGAGTAGTTGTCCTGTTTTGGTTTTGCCTAAATTTTCTCAACCTTTTGTTCTAGAATGTGGTGCATCAGGTGAAGGTATTGGGGCAGTCTTGATGCAAGGTGGGCATCCTATAGCCTTTTAGAGTGGGAAGATACTCCCTCATGAGAGGTTGTACCCCATATAGGATAAAGAAATGTTGGCAATCATGCATGCATTAGCCAAATTCTGGCAATACTTGGTGGGGAATAAGTTCAAGTTGAAGACTGACCATAACAGTCTTAGGTTCTTCCTTGAACATAAACAACTCCAGGAGAGACAACAAAAGTGGGTGAGAAAAATACAAGCTTATGATTTTGACATAGAGTATGTCAAGGGGAAGAGCAATGTAGTAGCTGATGCACTATCCAGAAGGCCTACAACACTGTCTTTGAGGGGCATGGACACAGACTGGAAAGCTCAAATTTTAGTTGAGTATTCCAAAGATGACTTTGCATGTGAGATAATTGATGGGGTGGTATCAGATGAGAGCTTTAAAGTAATGGATGAGGTCATCTATTACCGAGACTAGATCTTCTTGGCTAAGAACTCCAAGCTCAAGGAGAAGATCTTATTGGCATCACATGATTCCCCACTTGTCGGGCATCAAGGTTTCACAAATACTTACAGGGCCATAAGAGAGAGATTTTCATGGAAGGGTCTCAAGGAGGATGTGCTCCGAAATGTCAAAGAGTGCACCATTTTTCAGCATAATAAGGGAGAACACACCCACCCTGCTAGGTTATTGCAGCCACTACCTATTTTGGATGGGAAGTGGGAAAATATCTCTATGGACTTCATCACCGACTTACTGACAGTACAAGGTAAGGATTGTATCTTTGTTGTTGTTGATATACTAACAAAGTACTCTCATTTCTTTGCCATTTTTTCACATTATACTGCTTCACAGGTAGCTGAGCTCTTCTTCAGAGATGTATTTAGACTCCATGGTCTCCCAAGGACCATAGTGAGTGATCAGGATAGTCGCTTCATGGGTGGCTTTTGGCAGGAACTTTTCCAGTTAGTGGGGACTGATTTGACTCCAAGCACTAGCTATCACCCCCAAACCAATGGACAGACCAAGATAGTGAACAAGTGGCTAGAAGGCTACTTGAGGAAATATGTAGCAGGACAATAAAGAGCTTGGCTGTGTTGGCTCCACTTGGGAGAGTATTGTTACAACACTACTCACCATATTTCTATTGGAATGACTCCATTCCGAGAAAGTAAGGCTCCAAGGGCAAGGGAATGGATTCAGGAGAACCAGGACATACTTAGGGCACTCAAGGACAACATTGCTACTGCCCAGAACTAGCAGAAAATGTATGCAGATCAAGATCGAATAGAAAGATAGTTTGGGGTGGGAGATCTTTTCTATCTGCGTCTTCAACCTTAAAAATAGTCCACACTCAAGGAGAAGGGAGCTGAGAAGCTCAAACCCCATTTCTATGGGCCATACAAGGTGATCAAATGTATCGATAAGGTAGCATATGAGTTGGAGCTTCCTAAGGGGAGCATGATCCACAATATCTTCCATGTTTCTTGCCTCAAGAAAGCCATTTGGAGGAATGTAGTTGCCAAAATGGATCTTCCCCCTATTAATGATGAGGGCCACCTGATTTTGCAGCCGGAAGCAATCTTAGACACAAGGGAGAGGCAACTAAGAAACAGAGTCATCAAGTAATATCTAATTCGATGGAGGAATCTACCAGATGAGGATTCCACTTGGGAGGGAGATAAAATCTTGTAGCATCCTTCTTTACTGTTGCTTGTGGGCAAGCAAATTTTGAGTGGGGAGGACTGTAATATTCCCAATTAGCCACTGCTACTTGGAATATTATAACTGCTCCATTTTTGAAATAAAGAGTAGGGAGGACAATAAAAACATATCCCAGTGTGAAAAGGGATTGGATTAGGAGGACAAAAAAAGGCACTTTGGTGTGAAAGAGGGGCAAAGCAATGAGCTAGATCCAGTTGACCAAGTAAACAATGTTGTTACAAGAGGAGGGAAACTAACTAGGAAAACACAATTTTGAAAGGGGAATCTTCTCAAGGAAGTCACATCATCAATGAGTGGGGTCTGGGGTGAGGAAGCTCACCAAGGATAAAAAGGGGGATATAGCAGCAAGGAAGGCATTCAGTATTCATATTTTTCTGGTCTTTTGATTGATTGTAAGCTTTAGCTGTTTAGCTGGAGTTGTAGCACTGTTTAGTGCAAAGAATTCTCATGCGGGAATTCCATCTTCACCTTTGGTATAGCTGATTGGGGATCTAAGGAGAAGGTCCTGAGCTTTATTTTCATCATTTATCTTGAGGATATCCATTCTGCATCATATACAACATATTCACTTCTAGTAATTGCGTCATTTCTGCAGTAACAGTAGCTGCTAGGTGAAACCCTCCTATTTTGTGCTCGTTTCAGAGGAGGAGGTGTCTATTTCACTCCGGGAGGACTATTGAAGGAGGCCTTGGGCCAATTTCTATATTATTCACCTATTTCAAATCATTTTCAGTATTTCCTTATACATATTTGTAGGGCACAACGTTATTTTCTACAGTGCTTCATTTCATATTGCTATTTTGCCGGAAACCCTTGTCGGGATATTTTGATGTGCTTGTAAAAGGGGTCAAACCTCTCATTTATAATTATATTATTAATGAAAGATATATATCTGTATTAAATCATATTTTTTTGTATATTCCCTAATAAAAATAACGTTGTTGCAGTCTCCGGCATTTCTATTTTGTGAAGTTGTGGGATTGGGGTGTTTTTAAGCATATATGAGTTGGGGAGATTTGTTTAGTGTAGCTAGAATGATTTTTTTATGATTCCATTTCATATTTAAGCTACTTACAACATATATAAGAGGATACAAGTCATGTTATACATTTTTATTTCATGGTTTTCCTTATACAACTTCCTCATTGAAGAAATTGCAGAAATTCCTAAAATGGAATATTACACAGCAACACCCTTTTAGCCTCAACCATATATCTCACAAAGTGATATTGAACATCAATGTGATTTTTCTTTTAATGATAAGGGTTCTTAGCCAAGAAAATTTCACTTTGGCTATCATGGTCTATCCTTATAGCTTGCTGCACCAGCCCCATACTTGAACACAATCTCTGCAACCAAATTGCTTCCTTTCTTGCATGAGTGGCTGCCATGTATTCTACCTCTGTAGTTGAAAGAGCCACTACAAACTGTCTTTTACTCATCCAATTGACAACACCTCCAAATAGGCTAGACACATACCCACTTGTAGATCTTCTTTGGTCCATATCTCCAGCCCAGTCTGCATAAAAAAAACCAGGAACTTCCAACACTCTTTCCAATCTTGGTCTTCCCTGGTAGCACAAGCCATAATCACCAGTGCCATGCAAATATCTGAAAACCAACTTCACTGCTGTCTAATGCTCCTTCCCTGGGGTTTGACATAAACCTGCTCAATACTCCCACTGCATGTGCAATGTCTGGTCTAGTACAGACCATTGCATACATCAGGCTACCCACTGCACTTGCATATGGAACATGGGACATATCCTCCTCTTCTTCTTATGTCTTAGGAAACTATTCAGCAGACAACTTTACACCTACAGGAATCAGAACATTCACTGGTTTACTATCCTGCATATTGAACCTCTACAATATAGTCTCGACATACTTTCTATGGTTTAACCAGAGTTTCCTCTTTGCCTGATCTCTCTTAATTTCCATGCCCAAAATATAGTTTGCAGCACCAAGATCCTTCATGTCGAATTTTGAGAACAGTTGGATCTTCAAATCTTGGATAATTTCTTTGTCGTTTCCAATCAACAACATATCAGCCAAATACAAGACCAAATAAATAACACGGTCACCAATTAATTTAAAATAAGCACGGTGATCCTCCTTGATTCTAGTGAATCCAAGTCCCCGTATATAGGTTTCAAATTTCTGATACCACATCCTTGGTGACTGTTTTAACCCATACAGAGACTTCTTTAACCTGCATACCAATTATTTCTTCCCCTTCACCATAAAGCCTTCAGGTTGTTTCATGTAGATCACCTCTTCCAGATCCCCGTGAAGAAATGTTGCCTTCACATCCATCTGTTCTACATTAAAATCAAATGCAGCAACAATAGATAAAAGTAATCTAATAGAAGTAACTTTGGAAATAGGAGAAAAAATATCACCAAAATAAATTTCTGGCACCTGGGAATAGCCTTTTACTACCAACTGAGCTTTGTATTTCTCCACCTTACCTTCTACATTCATATTCTTCTTAAACACCCATTTTCTCCCGATGGGCTTCCTTCCAGCCGGCGACTCCACTAGATCCCATGCCTCATTTTTATGCAAGGATGCCATTTCATCAACCATGGCCTCCTTCTAGAGTTTTCCATCCTCTGAATCTATTGCCTCCCTGATGGTTCTGGGATCATCATCAGTTATAGTTAAAGAAAAAATTGAACAAAAAGCAGATGGACTATACCTTTATGGTTTTCTTCATTCTCAAACTGATCTTCTCACAGCTGGAGTTTGTGGCTCTTCCTCTTCTGAGTCTTCTTCTATCGTAGAGTCTGATTCATCCTCCTTTAGCTCAAACTCTATCTTCTCAGGTTCCTTTGGTAGGAATTCATGTTTAACAACATCTTTCACCTCTCTAAACACCACATCTCGGATGTACACAACCTTCCTTATTTCTGGGTTCCAAAGCTTGTAACCCTTTAAACCATCCTTATACCCAATAAAGATGCACCTTTCAGATTTATTATCCAACTTGTTCCTTTTCTCCTTTGGAACATGTAAATATGCATCACATCCAAATACCCTCAGATGTGAAAGAGAGGGTTTCTTACTAGTCCATACCTCATGTGTAGTCTTATCCTCCAACGCTGATGAAGGTGATATGTTAACCAAGTAACATGCAGTCTCCAATGCCTTTGCCCAGAATTCTTGTCCTAACCTGGTACCACTGAGCATGCTTCTTGCCTTTTCCATCAACGTTCTGTTCATTCTTTCTGAAACTCTATTTTGATGAGGTGTGTATGGATTAGTCTTCTTTCATTCTATACCACACTTCTTATAGAAATCTTCAAATTCCTTCTTGCAGAACTCCCCACCATTATCTGTCCTCAACACCTTTATCTTCTTCTCTGTCTAGTTTTCCACCAGAGCCTTAAATTCTTTAAATCTGTCAAAGACTTCGGATTTCTTCCTCAAGAAATATATCCATGTATTCCTTGAGAAGTCACCTATGAATGAAACATAGTACACAGACTTACCCAGTGATGGAACCGACACAGGTCCAAACACATCACTGTGCACAAGCTCTAATATCTTGTTCACCCTCTTAGCACTAGAAGGAAAACTCACTAGATTCTGCTTCCCATATACACAATGTTCACATAAATCGAAATCCAGAGAGCTATTAGGCATGCCTTCTACCATACCATTTCCATGCAGTATCCGAAGGCTCTTCTCTCCAATATGTCCAAGCCTTTGATGCCATAGGATGGTATTTTCTCCAGAGACCGCTAGGCTTTCCGCTTCACTTTCGGGAACCATAGAACTGTTGCACCCATTAATAATACTGCTGCCCTGGAGCTTGTATAGAGTTCCAATTCGAACTCCCTGCATTAATACCAGTGCTCCCCGAACCATATTACGGCTATCTTTCTCGAACACTTTTTTACACCTGCATCATCCATCTTTCTTACAGAAATCATATTTCTGGCCAATGCAGGGATGTGTAAAACACTAGGAAGTGTTCTAATCCTTCCACCTTGCATCTTCAGATTGAATTTTCCACGTTCGACAATTATGGCCTTCCTATCATCACCTAAGAAGACATCATCACCATCATATTGCTCATACTCACAGAACCACTCCCTATGGGGAGTGAAGTGAAAGGATACACCCAAGTCAATCAACCATGACTCATGATCTACATGTGTATTTGAAGAAGAAGCCAAAAACACATCCCCACCTTCATCCGAGGTGGTTTTTGTTGTAGAAATTATATACAATATGCATGTATATATCGAGATTTTCATGATCTAACAATATTTTATCTTCTTTCTAAATACACAATCCTTCCACTGTTAATCTTTTTCATAAAATAAAATCAATTACAAACACATGAAGCAATAAAAACAATCGCACATAACACATTTGTTTAACGGGAAATCCTGAAGCTGAAAACCCAGACTATCATACATTATGTATCATGGAGATCATGTAACAATCTCATACAAAGCTTAGTACATCAAGCTCTCAGTACAATCAATCATCACACACTAATTAGAAGAAATCTACAAATCCATGCACCGAATTCTTGCCACCTGATAGCTTGCCTCCACTGTGCAATCCCTGCTAAATAATAGCTCTGAATGAATATGAATTACCCTTTCCTTGACTGCGCAGTCCTCATTGGAAACTCCAATGTGTGTGTGGTGCAATCAATGCATCACTATAGTCACAACAGATAGTCCATCTTGCCCTTTCACCTATCTCTCCACTGGGTCTCCACTGGAACTGACATGCATTGTAGTTAACTGTTGTATTGTTCAGTTGATTAATGAGTTATTATTTGTGAATTAATGAACTAATTAATTCACTCCACTCTCACTAGTGTATCATTCAGTTAGACTAGATACAACTAGCTCAACTGAGTTTAACTCCAATAATTGAGTTAAACTGAATAACAACTCCATGAACTACTCTTCCAACTCTGTCATAACTTTTCCACTTTAGTTCTAACTGAGTCCTCCATGCATGAACCACCAGTAAACACTAGGAATTGTGTAATTCCTTCAGCCCGCTGATTTGACAAGTCTGTGCACTCAAATTAAATGCTCCAAGAGAATAAGTTTATGTTTATTTTCAAATTATTATTAAGAGCTAATAATAATCAACACTTCTATTTTTAGATTGACGATCTATAAATAGACTTCGCCCAATATTATAAAAATAGAATTTCATATATTTTTCCAACTTGCAACCCATCCACAAATAGCATCCTACAACTTCTAAAATATGATCACCATGTCTAAAAATAGACATAGTCTAAAAATAGACTTGCGCCAAAAATAGCCTACAGGCCCACTTAGTGAAGGTGACTCTTTTCACTAAGTTCATCATCTTTTTGAATCTCAACACTCCCTCTCAACAAGATAGGGATTATCCTTCACCCTGATCCTGCCTCTGTGGTATTCAAATTTGCTCCTGGTGAGCACCTTCGTCAGAATATCTGCATCTTGGTCTTCCGTAGGAATGTACTGAAGAAACATGGTCTTCTACTGTACACAATATCTGATATGATGATACTAGATATCAATATGTTTAGATCTATCATGAAACACATGACTAATCGAGAGTTTAATGCAACTCTGATTATCACAATGTATCACTGTAGGATCTAAATGTGAACCGAACAAACCAACCAGGATCTTCCTCATCCAGAGAGTCTCACATGTAGCTTGAATTGCTGCCATGTATTCTACTTCTGCTGAACTAAGTGCCATGGATCTTTGTTTCCTACTATACAAAGAAACTGTCGTAGATCCGATACTGAAAATCCCTCCTGATGTGCTCTTTCTATCTGTTGGGCTGTCTGCCCAATCTGCATCCATGAAGCCATGAAACTTCACCTCATCCGTCTATTTGTACCATAATCCATACTCAGATGTTCCCCTGAGATACCTCAAGACATGCTTTCTTGCCTTCCAAAAGAGCTTGGTAGGCTTAACCATCTCTTGTGAAAGATGGTTCACCGCATAGCATATGTCCAGTCATGTATTAACTAAATATATGAGCGAACCCACCAACTGTTGATAAACAATGGCATCCACTACCTCTGCCGATGTAGCATCCTCTTTCCTCCAATTTATTGGAAGAGGAGTGTCGATAGGATTGCAGCCTTGCATGTGAAACTTCTTCAGTATCTCCTGGGCATTCTTTCCTTGAGACACAAACTGTTCACCTTCGTGCTGCCATATTTGAAATCCAAGGAAATAATGAAGGAGGCCCAAATCCTTCATCTCAAACTCATTTATAAGATCTGCCTTGTATGAGTGTATCAACTACTCATCACCCGTTAGTATTAAATCATCAACATAAATAACAATGATTAAAATCTTACCCTCCACCACAATTTGGTACAGTTTTGCATCTACTTCACTCTTGGTGAAGCCAATTCCAGTGAAATAGTTGTCGATCCATGTGTACCAAGCATGAGGTGCTTGCTTCAGCCCATACAACGCTCTTTTGAGCCTGCACACATACGACTCACTGCTAAAGATCTCAAATCCTTTAGGTTTCTCAATGTACACTTCTTCCTCAATGATCCCATTAAGGAACGCAGTCTTCACATCCATATGATGAATGTGCCAACCCATCTGCGGTGAGAGAGCAAGGATGGTCCTTATGGAATAATACCCTATGACAGATGCAAATGTTTCTTCATAATCAATCCCCTCGATCTGTGAGAAGCCTCGGGAAACAAATCTTGCCTTATACTTCTCGACACTCCCATCAGTAGCTTGCTTTACCTTGTAGATCCATTTTGATCCTACAACTGATTTTCCCACCGGCCTTGGAACAATCTCCTAAGAATTGTTTCTGACAATGGGGTCATACTCCTCCACCATGGCATCTACCCATGTGGGCTCCCGCACTGCTTCTTCAAAAGAAGATGGCTCTGTCATGATACACTTGCTCATCAGAGCCATGTATCCAATAAATCGGTCAGGTGATTGTCTCTGTCTGCGTTGTGATGTAGGGACTCCTACATTCTGTGCCGCATCAAGCTTCAGTCTCTCAGCTTCTGTGGTACGCTTTCTTCCTTATCTGATGTTTGGTTCTACATGAGTGGACTCCTCCACTACATGAATCTCCTCTTCTGGTTGATCCACATCTAGAGGGTCATCTTTGGGAACAAGAAGTTCCTCCTCTGCATGCAAGTCTAGCTCCCTCTCAAGAATAGATTGTGCAGCACCCACGATCATTCTGTTCTTCCTCTCCGCAACCCCATTCTGTTGTGGGTTATGAGGCGCTATGAGTTCTCTTCGAATTCCTTCTTTACAATAGAAGTCTTTGAATTCACCTGAGATGTATTCACCACCATTATTGCTCCGTAGATATTTCACTTGCTTCCCCGAATCCTTCTCTACCAATGCTTTAAACTCACAGAACTTTGAGAATGTTTCGCTCTTCTTCTGCATGAAGAATATCCAGCATCTACGAGAATAGTCATCAAAAAATATAAAATAATACTTGTGTTTTGCTGTTGAAGCAACCAAGAAAGGTCCACACACGTTTGTGTGAATTCTCTCAAGAATCATCGAAGCACGGTTCTCCTTCTCATGAAAGGTAGTCTTCACAAACTTACCCATAGTACATCCCTTGCACTGATCTGATTGTGCAAGAGTACCCTTGGGAAGTACAATAGAAATCTGTTGCAAAATCTTCAAAGCGCCATGGTGAAGATGGCCTAATCTCCTATGCCATAATTCGCCCTCATCCCGGCTCACCACTTCTTCTGCTTTTCCCACCATTGCAGCGCATCCATCTAGCTCTAGCTTGTAGAGATTCTTAACTCGAATCCCTATCCTCTTGGATTGACCCATTTTTTTATGTCGAAGGACGACTTTTCCCTCACTAAAAACAACATCATAACCTTTGTCTTCCAACATTGCGACCGAGACCAAGTTCTTCTTTAGACCTAGAACATGCATAACATCCTTCAACAAGAATGGATTATCAGACTCCCTCTCAAAGGTAATGGTCCCAATTTCGGTCGCACTATATCGACAATCGTTGCCCATCTCTATATGCATCTGGAGGTCCTTCTCCTCCAAGTCACTAAACAACTCCTTGTGTCCCGTCATATGGAAAGATGCACCACTATCAAGATACCAAACCAATCCCATATAACTTGAAACCAAGCATGCGATCAAAGAGAAATCAAGTTCAAATTTCAATGCTAAGGCCTCTCCAGCTGTAGCTCTAGCAAATTTCTTGTTCTTCTTCTTATGTGGGCATTTAGTGGCAAAATTCCCATGTTCGTGACAATGAAAACACTTCACTTTGGACAAATCCTACTTTTTCCTTTAGCATCAAATTTTGAAGAAATTTTTTTCCCCTTCCCTTTCCTTGATTTGGAATCCAAAGAGAAATTCTCTTCATCTTCATTCTTCGATGAAGAGCCATCCCTGGTACCCTACCTTATCTCCTCCTGCACAAGATCTGACCAAAGTCGCTCCCTTCTTGATAGTTTCTCCCGTCCATTGACAGAGTCTTCGTAGCTATGCCAACTCTTTGGAAGCTGGAAGCTAGGCTCTGCCGTGTTATCATCAATGTCTAATCCCCCGCCCAGTTCATCTACGGTGGAAAAACTTCTTGAGGTATTTTGGAATACTATCGCCCTTGTCCATTTTTATTTTTTTGAGCTTGTCTTTAAGCACAAACTTCCTCTGGTCACTTCTACTTTGGAAAAATAATGTCAAATCATTCCACATTAAGAATGAAATTGGCTTTCCCATGAAGAGTTTGGAAAAATATATGGTCCTTAACACCTTCCAACACTTAATTCTTCTTATCTTTTCTATCTTCTTTTGCCATGCGTCAAGTAATGCAGCATCGCTAGATCCTGGCTTAGGAACGTCGCTATTGATGAACTCCTTCAGTCCATTATCCTCCAGCATTGCCTCTATCCTATCCTTCTAGGCTATGTAATTCAGGCTCCCATCAAGGGCATACTCCAATCGCAACCCATTGAAAGACATTTCAATGTATACTCAACTTCTATACCAAGAATTTTCTATAGCAAATTCGAATTGTCCACCAACACAAACTCAACAATTCTTCACAATTGCAATCTTCAAGAATTAACACTGCTCTGATACCATGTAGAAAGTATATACAAGATGCATATATATATCGAGATTCTCCTGATCTAACAATATTTTATCTTCTTGCTAAATACAAAATCCTTCCACTGCTAATATTTTGCAGAAATTAAAATCAATTGCAAACACATGAAGCAATAAAAACAATCGCACATAACACAGTTGTTTATCGGGAAATCCTGAAGTTGAAAACCCCAACTATCATATATTATGTATCATGGAGATCATGTAAAAATATCATACAAAGATTAGTACATCAAGCTCTCAGTACAATCAATCGTCACACACTAACTAGAAGAAATCTGCAAATCCATGCACTAATTTCTTACCACCTGATAGCTTGCCTCCACTGCGCAATCCCTGATGAAGAATAGCTCTAAATGAATTTGAATTACCCTTCCCTTGACTACACAATCCTCATTGGCAACTCCAATGTGTGTGTGGTGCAATCAATGCATCACTATAGTCACAATAGATAGTCCATCTTGCCCTTTCACCTATCTCTCCACTGGGTCTCCACTGGAACTTACATGCATTTTAGTTAACTGTTGTATTTTTCAGGTGATTAATGAGTTATTATTTGTGAATTAATTAACTAATTAATTCACTCCACTCTCACTAGTGTATCATTCAGTTAGACTATATACAACTAGCTCAACTAAGTTTAACTCCAATAATTGAGTTAAACTTAATAACAACTCCATGAACTACTCTTCCAACTCTGTCATAACTTTTCCACTTCAGTTCTAATTAAGTCCTCCATGCATGAACCACCAGTAAACCCTAGGAATTGTGTAATTACTTCAGCCCACTGATTTGACAAATCTGTGCACTAAAATTAAGTGCTCCAAGAGAATAAGTTGTTGTTTATTGTCATATTATTATTAAGAGCTAATAATAATCGACACTTCTATTTTTAGATCAAAGATCTGTAAATAGACTTCACCCAATATTCTAAAAATAGAATTTCATCTATTTTTCCAACTTGACCAACCATCCACAAATAGCATCCTACAACTTCTGAAATATGATCACCATGTCTAAAAATAGACTTGCGCCAAAAATAGCCTGTGGGCCCACTTAGTGAAGGCGACTCTTTTCACTAAGCTCATCATCTTGTTGAATCTCAAAATTTGCCTCTGCAGAAGGAGCATCATCAGATCCCTTTCCTTTCTCAGGAGCTTTAGATCTGCAGTCCTTTTTTTAGTGCCCTTCCTTTCCGCATTTCTAGCACACCTTTACAAACTTTCTAGGATATTTAGATCTCCCTCTAGATTTAGATCTCCCACTTGAAACCTTATTCTTGTTTCTGTTCTGGGACCTTTCTCATAAAGATAAGGCATCTCCATTCTAACCCTCCATATTTATCTGTCTCATTTCCTCTGACAGCAAGGCTGAGACAATGTCATCAAAATTGAAGGTAGTTATATTGCTACCTATTGCAATAACTAGACTGTCCCACGAGTCTGCTAGAGAACAAAAAAAACGGATGCACTTATCTTCATTTGAGATTTTAATATCAACGGATGAAAGCTGACTTACCACAGTATTGAAGGCATTCAGATGATCTGTCACCAAGTCTCCATCTTTCATCCTCAGTTTATACAGCTTTTTCCACAGGAACAATTTATTCACCAGAGACTTAGATTGGTACAAAGTCCCAAGTTTGTCCCATAAATTCTTCGCCATAGCTTCCCCATATACATTAAACAATACCGAATCTGAGACACACAATTGTATTGTGCTCTTCACCTTCCTATCCAAATTTTTCCAGTCTTCATCTGACATTGTCGTTGGTTTAGTACTTGGATATACCACGATCCACTGGTCTTTATCCACCAACAGGTCCTCCATCTTGAGCTTCCACAACTCAAAAATTTGACCATTAAATTTCTCAATCTCTATCTTTCCAATGCTCACCATATTATTTCACTGCAAGAATCGATCCCGCAAATCTCCCACTGAACATGGTCTACCACAGGCCTGAGCATTTAAAAACCCCTCAGTAGCAAAGGTGTCCCCTTGAATCCAAAACAACTCTAATACCAAATGTAGGTTTTAACCCTGTACAGAAATGATTTGCAAACGAATCTTAAAAATAGAAATAAATAATAGCGAGATCATAAAACATAAAATAGATATACATAGAGATTTCCCCCTGGAAACCAAATCAGGATGACAAAATTAATTTTTCATTATATTCCTTTTAGTGTTACAACACATATATATACATGCTGAAGAATTCATAAACCCCAATCCATTAACCCTGGATTAGAACATAACAATAGTTCCATACACTGGATTTACAAAATACCGAGGCCGAAAACCATCATGCCCCAAAACCATGTGCAAACTCATGCACAAAGCCATGGGCAGGTCCACCCACCGAAAATTAGGGCCTGTAACCCCCTTGTTGCGCCCGGTGCAATGTACATTGTGGTATTTCACCCCCCCTGTGACCCCCCATGCGTGAATAGTCGTGGAAAGAATATAACACATACCCAATAAAAACATTGAGGAGTCAAGAAAAAAAAATCAACCAGTGAAGAAGATGAGGGCAATGAAAAAGGCAGTGAGGACACAAATGAAGAAAGTGGTCAAGAAGACATGGAGATAGATGTCAATGAAGATGAGGAAAATGATGAAGAAAGTAGCCAAATTAATGATGAAGATGAGGAAAAAAATGTTAGTGAAGAAGAGGCCACTGAGTCTAAAGACAGTGAGGCTGATGATAGCAGTAAAGAGCACAGTGAGGGTCACAACAATGAAGCAGAGAGATGGAAGAGAATGCAGATATCAGTGGTGATGAAGGCAGTGCAGAAACAAATGATGAATCACCTAACAATCAAGAAAATGAAGGTGAGGTTGACGTAAATGATGCCAATATCAGTGATGATGACAGTCCATAATTTAATGAACAAAATGAAGATGCCAAAAGCAGTGAAAAAGAAGAAATTAAGGTTGATATCAGTGAAACAAGTATTAGTGAGGCAAAGGAAAATAGTGAAGATAATGACAGTGCAGAAATCAGTGATGAAGCAAAGAGAATGGAGAAATAAGAAAGAAACCATGAGAGCTGCCATAAAAGCCAAGAGGGCAGTAAGGATATCACTGATGATGACAGTCAAGATGGCAACCATGGTGAAGACACCAAAATGATCACAATTAAACCTTTTTATTTGTCTTATCAAAGAGGAAGTAGGCATGTGTTTGTTGCCTCTAAAAGGCAAGCGACCATGCCTTCCACTTCCACCAAGCAGCTGGACAAAGGCAAAGAGAAAGTCATAGAGGAAAAAGAAGAAGATCAGCATGAGACTGAGCAGGAGTTTGAACTCATTCATGTTGACAGTGATGATGAGAACGAGGCAAGGGTCACAAGAATGCTACTCAAAGGTAAGGATGCCCAAATCAAATATTTGCAAACCAACCTAGCTAGGGCTAGGAATGTCATCCACTATTATGAGACTGAGAACAAGCATTTGGAGGCACAAAAATCCATTTATGAGGTTAGGGAAATCAGAGCCTAGAAAGAGGTTGAAAGGACCAACGTTAGGCTTGATGAAGTCTTGGGTGTTTTTTAGGAGAGTGAAGATGAAGAAGGGTAGTTGTCTAGAAGAAGGCCAAGAACAATGGGCTTGAGGAAGGCCTTGGCCAAGGAGAAGGAGCAAGAAACAACATTGGTAGAGAAACTCACTCCAAGTGAGCTGCTTGCCATGGAGATTGAATATCATCGGGAGCCTTGGTTAGAGAGGACTAACACGTACTTGGAGGATCATTTGGCAAAGACACAAAGGGACCTTGGCCTTCAGAAAAAGATGGCCAAACACTATGCCTTGAGAAATCAAATTCCAAGGGAAAAGCTCAAAAGAGACCTTGCCAAAATTTAAGCACTAAAGGAGGAAAAATACCAAGAAAACCTTGAAATCCTAGCTGATGCCTCTCTACATGCATCCCAAACACCATGAGGGAGATATTTGCAAATTTTGGCAAGCATTTGACATTTTTTGGTTTTTGACTAATTTTGAGGGCCAAGGGTGCAATGTCCTTGGTGCAGTGCTTCATCCATTGGAGGTAAAGTTTAAATTTTTGGATTCATCGAGCCAAGGGCATCATGCACACCAAATTTCAGATAATTTGGAGTAGTTTTGGTCATCCAAAAGGCCCAAAAACATGCAAATTTTCATCTTTCTGCCATGTTTTCAGGGCTGGCGTTGTGCCCTTAGCAGTCTTGGGAGTTTTGGTTTTTAAATAGGTAAATGGAGTCTAATCAGAAACCCAAGAGAATTTTTGGAAAGTATACTTGATATTATTTCCAATGAGCCATCATGAAGCTCATTCCGACATCGGGAAGGCCTTCAAAATTCCGCTACAAGGTGACCCAGTTTTCCCATGCAGGCATTGTGCTCTTGGACCTCCTTGCCACGCCCTTATGTGTAAAAGTCAACAAAAGACACTCATTTATGAAAAATGGATATTTTTGTGGATTTTTGGGCAAATCACTCCAAATTTAGGTGTTAGAAGTTATTTTTCATTTATTGCCTTAGATATTTTATGCCTTGGACCTTGAATGGTCTCTTTGAACATCAATGTTATTTATGAGTATTTATGACATTTTCAAACCCTAGTTAGGGTTTTGGTACTCTTTGCTTGTTAAATAAGGCATTGAGGCCTCATTTTATATGTTGGATATTTGCTGAGCATAATATGAGATAGACTTGGAGTTTATTGGTGAAATTGGTTTTTGGTGACTTGTGATGGCTTTGGACTGAGCACATTCTTAGGATTCATAAATTTTGGTTAGATGGTGATGTATTCCACCTTTTTCTTTGTTCTCTTCAGTTTCATTATGTTTATGTTTTCCTTGATCTAAAGACAGAAATATATAATAGGACTTGCTTCTTAGCACCATACTTATGCCTGCTTCTTTTGATTTCTATGTTTTCCACCTTGATAGTTTAGCTAAAGAATTCTTGATTGCTCTTTGGTTTTTACTATAATGTTATGTTTAATGTCTATTTGTTTGCAAGTAATGTTTAGAGAATCCTTAACTGCTCTCTAAATTTACTTAGCTATTTTTTGAGGTCTGCTTAGTACTGTTTGATTGAAGAATCCTTTATTTCTCTTCATGTTTTGCTATACTATCATATTGAAATATTTTTCCTTGTTAATAGTGTGTTAAAGGATCCTTGATTTCCCCTTAACTTACTGTATTCATAGCTCTATGTTCATTTCACCCACAAAAAAACCTACTTAGATCCATTTGGCCTTATTAAATTGCCCTAAGAGACACCCTTGAACTATTTTTTCACTCTTTAGACCTTTTTAGACTCCATAGCCCAATGGATTGATTCACTCTCACTCTACCTATTTTTCTTAACAACCTATCCAACCAAAAAAATAAAAAAGCAAACCCTAAACCTAATAACTAGCCTAAAATCAAAACCCTAAAAGCTATTAAGTTACATCTTTCACAAAAACATAGATAGAGCCCTCTCTGAGTCCAGGAAGGCTAGGTCCTAGGACTCCAAAGGCTAGTTTAATGTTACCCATGTTCATTTGTTCTACAAATATAACAAATTACGGGGACCTAACATAATGGCGATCACGGTGGGACCTTCTGAGTGAATAACATCCTAAGAATACCTTAAGAACTCTCAAATCCATATTAGACTTAAAAAATCAAGTGTTAGCCAAGAGTAGTATCTACTTGATTCACCATACTAGAAAAATGATGGCTCAACTTGAGGACACTCATTAAAAAACTTAGTGTTGTATAAAGAAACTTAGAAAACCCCAAAACATCTATAGATTGGTTTTTGTCAATTATTGGTGGTGGAACATAAGTACATATCTTCAAAATAGTAACAAACATCCACCTAGCGACTCCACTGTCTAGTAGACCTATTAACTCTACTAGTTCTCCTAGAATCCTCTGGGATTGTGTCAAATCAGTCCTAGGTAGTTTAAAGGCCTAGTCACACATTGTGTGAGTTCAGTAACATTAAGAGAGGTCTGCCTTTCAAAAACAGTCATAAAATTTCAACTTCTCTGTACTTTGAGTTTGAAATCTGGCTTCGCAAAGGATAAGCACCAGATCTCATCCTGACCCTAACCCTCCTACCATATTTGATGACCTAGAAAATATTTTGTGGAAAAATTCTAGGACCCAAGATTCAACTACTGTTAGGACCATTCACAAAGCAAGCTTTGTCCCTAAAAACCTCATATCCTTTCAAGATCCCCAATTTGACTTATACCATAGAAATAAACTTTTTAGAACTAAGTCTCAGAGTGGGATAGACCAGACAGACCTTGAGCCCATAGATTTGTAGCAAAGTCCTAGTAGAGAAGCCTCTTCTTCCACTCCTCCTGATTTTCAGCTTCTCCGAAACTTTGGCTCCTTCCACTCCAAATCTGCTCAATCTCAGTTTTCTGGTCCGAGTGCATCTACCACCCCCATTCACACATCCACTGTGCAAACCACTCCACTTCATCCTCCACCTCCTCTCACAAACCCACCTCTCACAAACCCTCCCTGGGTTCCCTAACCTCCAATCATGGCAACATGGTTTTCCCCATTTGTTCTACCCCAAAGTTTACTACCCATGCCTCAAGAGTACCAATCCAAAATCCCTCATGTTACTGTAGCTAAATCTACCACTGCCCAACAACATGTAGATAGGATGAATGATGCCTTTGACTATCAGGAGATAGAAGAGGAGACCATAAATATGAGGATGTTTGCCCAAAGCTTAGGAGGAGAAGCTAAAAAATGGTTCAAAAACTTAACTCCTAACAACATACATGATCTCCCTTCCCTCTATTAGACATTCATAAAAAATGGGAGATTAAGAAAAACCATCTCCAAATCCTCTCAGAATATAATAACCTTAAGAGAAATGTAGGGGAAAGTGTACAAGACTATTGCACTAGGTTCAATAGTGTGTACAACGCCCTCCCACCGCACATGAAACCCCCACAAGGCCTAGCACTAGTGAAATTTCCAGAAGGCTTTGATCCAGACATGGCCTACCAACTGAGAGAAAGAGATCCCCCTAACTTTAGAAGACATGAAAAGGGGGGTTGTGAGTGTAGAGGCCAATCTGATTGAAAAGAGAGCTAGGATGAGGTCAGAAAATAAGGTCACATACAAAGATGAAACCATGGCCTCCACATCTAATGCCAAGATTGAAAATCTAGTGAGGGTAATGGAAAGAATGATGGAGAGGATCAACTTGAATGAAAGAGCACCTCCTAGGGAAAACCGACCAAATCCCCAAAACAGAAATAGAAATCAGAACTTCAGAAGAGACCCTCCCCAAAACAGACAAAGAGACAATGACCAAAAAATTAGGCCTCCTTTCCAAGACAACTATGTAGATGAAGAGGAAAGAGAAACTGAACAACCAGAAGAAAACCATGTAAACTCGATAGCCTCTGATAATGAGGGTGATGTTTTTCTCATTGAAGAAGAACAAGGGTTATTTTCCTCAAATCAAACTGAAAAAATCTATGAGGATTCTGAAGAGTACAAATTGGGATTTGAAAATGCCATAATGGAGGTCCATAAGCAATATGATCTTAGGAGTAAGAAAAATCAAGCTTCCTCCAAGAAAAACAAACTAGAAACTGTTGTTAAAAAGACCCCTAAAAACATAATGAAAAGAATAGCAGAAAACACAACACCATGGCTAATAAATCTGATCAAAACAAAGACAAAACTAGCCAGCAAAATGGTGACCCAAGCTGCCCTAGTACATCAACTAGTGGCCCTGGTAAAACTGCTCTAAATGATAGTCCTAATAAAACTCAGCAAACCAAGGTGGTTAAAAAATCTATGTGTGACAAAATTGATGTAAATATACCAAAAACATTAGCACATTTTAGTTTTGAGGGTAAGATTGCCAAAATAAAAATAAGCATACCTCTTGCTGAACTAGTAACTCAGGATGTATATAGGTCCCAAATGTTAAAAGCTTTGAACATAGGAAATGACACCGACACTCTAAACCTAACTAATGACAAACTAGAGTTGTTTTTTGGACCTGAGGTAGAGAGAAAATATCAAGAAGGAGCTATCCCTCCATTCTATGTTAGCTTAAATATTCATGACAAAAAATTTCACAATGTTATGCTAGACTCCAGTGCCTCACACAATCTCATGCCCATGGTGGTAATGGAGAGATTAGGCCTTGATATAACCAAACCTTACAAAGACTTGTATTCTTTTGACTCAAGCAGAGTCAAATTTTTTGGTCTAATCAAGGATCTGTGTGTAAATCTAGCACAAATACCTGCGAAGAGTCTAGTCATGGACATAGTGGTTGATAACATTCCCTTGAAGTATGGCATGCTTCTATCTAGATCAAGGGGAGCCAAACTCCAAGGGAACCTCCAAATGGACATGTCCTATGCTACAATCTCGGTCTTTAACTAAACTAAGAGATTGTACCGGGAATCTGACATGAAATATATGGTTAACAGCCAAGATACCCCTCTTTATTCCATCCATTTAGACCTTCACTCATTTATCTTGTATAATGAAGATGACATTGATGAACAAGTAAATGAAATTGAGAAATATCTAGGCCCACCACAACAGTCAAACCAAACATCGAATGAATAACTTGACAACGAAAACTCTATTAGCCCCGAACAACAACATAATGGCGAAGTTGAACTTGAAACACTTTGGAACATAAGTTTTGATGGCTCTTGTGGCAAAGCTGGTTTGGGAGCTGGTGTTTGGATACATAACACCAATGAAGGCCACTCCTACAAACTAGAATTTCAATTCACTAACAATATTGTAGAGTATGAGGCCCTTCTCCTTGGTTTACATTTGCTAAAAGACATAGGAGCCAAGAAAATTTATGTTCAAGGAGATTCTAAACTAATCATTAGACAAATCAAGGGAGAATATTTTGCCAAGAATCCTAGACTAAGGGAGTACAAGAATGCTGCCTTAGATCTCCTGAATTTTTTTGAGAAGTATGAACTTACCTCCATCCCTAGAGCTCAAAACAGCCTTGCTAATGATCTTGCCTTTGCTGCCAGCACATGCCAAATACCTCATGCCAATGAACAATACACTGTGAAAGTTAAGTGCAGACCATCAATCCCAGATAACATAGATTATTGGAAAGTATTTGAAAATGACAAGCAGATTGAAAACTTCTTGTAGCCCAAAACTAAGTTTGAAATGTTAAAATCAGACTTAATCCATCAAGAAGTTTGCTTTGATGAAGAACAATCTCCCAAAACAGACCTGCCTTGTAATACTGACATAAATATGCTAGAATATCCTCTTGAGGAAAAATCATTGGAATATTTAGATAAAAAAGACCTTAAGGAGTTGCAATGCGAAGATAACTCATTACCAAGAGATCTTGCCCCTTTAAAAGAGTTGTTTGATTTCAATGATGTTTCTAGGAAGCCAAAAATGGAAACCACCAAAACTAATGTGGAAGAATGCAACATAGGAAGCATAGAAGAACCCAAAATGATCAAGTTGTCCAAAACTCTCCCTCCTCACATAAAACAGGAATATATAGAGCTGTTCAAAGAGTTTAAAGATATTTTTGCATGGGGGTATGAGGACTTGAAGTCCTACGACACAAGCATTATTCAACATAAGGTTCCTCTCAAGGAAAATCAGAAACTATTCAAGAAAAAATTGAGAAGAATAAACCTCATCCTAGTGCCTCTAATTGAAAAGGAAATAAAGAAGATGTATGATGTTGGTATCATAGTCCCACTTAGGTACTCAGAATGGGTTTCTAACCTTGTGTCAGTAAGAAATAAAACAGTGGAGGTTAGGTTGTGCATATATTTTAGAAACTTGAACAAAGCCTCCCTGAAGGAAAACTACCCTTTACCCAAAATGGATCATATACTCCAAAGGGTGGTAGGTTCCAAGAGGATATCATTTCTTGATGGCTTCTCAGGTTACAATCAGGTACTAGTACTACAGTGTGATCAACACAAAACCACTTTCACAACACCTTGGGGCACATTCATGTATGTAAAAATTCCATTTGGGTCGATGAATGCGGGGGATACTTTTCAAAGGGCCATTGACATAGATTTTTCTGAAGATATAGGTTACTTCATAGTGATATACCTTGATGACATCACTGTCTATTCTAAAACTGATGAAGAGCACCTAGTTCATTTGAGAAAGGTCTTTGAGAAGTGTAGGAAGTATGGCCTATCTCTGAATCCTAAGAAAACATTGTTTGGTCTTAAAAAAGGAAAAATATTAGGCCACATCATTTCCAAAGAAGGGATAAAGATAGACCTAAAAAGGATTGAAGGTATACTACAAATCAGCCATCCTAGAAACATTAAAGAGTTGCAATCTTTCATTGGAAAGATTAACTTCCTAAGAAGGTTCATACTTAACCTTGCTGAACTACTAAGAAATATCACAAACATGCTGGAAAGAGAAGTAGGAGTCAAGTGGACCACGGAAGCCAAACAATCCTTTGAACTGGTAAAACAAGCCCTTACCCAAACACTAGTTCTAATCAGCCCCGACTTTACCAAGGATTTCTTCATTTTCTTCCTTTGCATCAAAACAAAATATTGATGTTGTATTTATTCAAAAGAACATGATGGGACAAGAACAACCCATAGCCTTCTTCAGCAAATCATTGAGGGATGTTCCTATAAAATATAACATCATGGAGAAACAAGCCTTTTCCTTAATCAAAGCATTTAAAGACTTCAGATTTTACATTTGGCACTCCCATGATATTTCTTTTGTTCCACATACAATTGTTAAAGACATTCTGAATCAAGACCCTGATGGTAAAAGGGGTAAATGGATTGCTATTATCTAAGAATATGATTTAGAAATCAAACCCACTAAACTGATTAAAGGACAAGGACCCACAAAACTCATGGCTGAATCAAATTTTCAAGCACTAGACATGAATATGATTGATGCATTAGAGGAACAAGAAGAGTTCGTAGATCCACCCATTAAAGAATTATTTCTAAAATCATCTTGGTATGTTGATATTGTATATGTGCTTTTTTATCCTAATGCTCCTCCTAATTTATCCAAAACAAAAGCAAGATTTTTGAAACAAAAGGCTTTAAATTTCTACATTTTAGATGGAGCTTTGTATTGGAAAAATTCTGTTGGCATCTTGCTTAAATGTTTACTTGAAGATGATGCAAATAGAATTATGCATGAGTTTCATGAAGGAGAGTGTGGAGGTCACCTCTACTGGAAAACCACAGCCAACAAGATCCCTAGAGTTGGTTACTATTGGCCCACTCTTTTCCCTGACATACACAAGCTAGTTGCAACTTGGCATAAATTCCAAATCTTTGATGGCAAGAAAAAACTCCTACCCTTGCCCCTGCATCCTATCAGTGTTGAAACTACTTTTCAAAGGTGGGGTTTAGATTTCATTGGAAAAATCCACCCTGCCTCATTTTCCCAACACAAGTGGATTCTCACTGCTATTGATTATTTCACCAAATGGATAGAAGCCATCCATTCAAGGAATGCCACCGAATTAGTCATCATAAAATTCCTTGAAACCAACATCTTGTCCAGATTTGGCTACCCCAAAAATATCATCACCGATAATGTTGTTGCATTTAAGTTCAAAAGAATGGTGTATTTTTGCTACAAATACGACATCACACTAGGGCACTCTACCACTCATTACCCTCAAGGTAATGGGTTGGCTGAGTCCTCTAAAAAAATTTTGGTGAACATTATTAAGAAGCTGTCGGAAGAGAACAAAAATTCTTGGAATAGAAAACTGGTGCATGCACTATGGGCTGATAGACTAACACCTAAGAAATCTATCAATATGTCTCCCTATCAGCTAGTGTATGGAATGGATTTTGTTTTCCCAACATCATTGGGAGTCCCAATTATTGTAATATCCCCAAATAGGGAAAATTAGCACTATTGGGAATATCTTAAGATATTAAAAAAGTGGAGCTACAACAATCCATGAACATAATAATGAAAGAGCAGTGTAAATCAACTCATAAACATGGGAGACCAAAATGGAAACATTAATCCATGTATTATATCAGAAAATCCATACATAACAATGAGGCATTGACCATACACAATGAAGGAACAACCCTCCTACAAGAAATCACTCTACAAATGAATTGTTATCATAATACAAGAATGCCAGAGACTGCTACAACACAGTTAAAAACACACTGCTACAGCAAAATGATGTAAAAAATATGTAGGGATTTTATAAGCCTCAAAATATATGCTCAATACAGATCCATGCTCAGTACCAGCTCCTACAAGGAACCCAGAAAGGGGTTTTCAGAAATACACTCTATACAAGATGGGATCTAAAGCCCAATGGCTGAAGATACACTGAAAACTGAAGAAAAAGAGTGTAGAAGGCTGAAGTATGATATATCTGAAGTAGACCCCCCCAAAGATCCCCTCCCATGAAAGGATGAACCCCTCAATCACAAGGAAACACTGCAAAGGAATCACCAGAACATCTGCTGAAGCTACCTTCAAAAATAATGCATTCCCTAGATGGAACAACGCTAGGAATGATGGGAAATGTATGGCCTCATGCCAAGGATCTGAAATGTGCCCAATAACTCTCCAAACAGATCTCCCAAGAGAATGAAACCTTCCTCCTATGAGAAAATAACTCAGAAAGTGGGGTTCTAACCCCTCCACTGCTGCACCCTGTAACACAGCACAATAACCTGCAGAAACTGTGCTGATGAAGAAGCTATAGCTTAGCTTGAAAACCTAAATGTGGAAATGAAAACAATACTCTTCCAAGGGGCTCCTCAAGGAAAGAGGTGGGATTCCCGCTCGGGAACACCCGGTGCTAAACAACAGAGCTACCCTGCTAAACAACAAGAGGAAGAAATAGTCTAAGCAAACCAATCTCAAAAAGATAAACTAAAACATAAAATCAAATGGATGCCATCCTCTTTCTTAAATCGAATGAGAGCTTGCTTGCCCTTGGCCCCACTCAATTGGATCATTTCCTGCATGAGATTCATCTTCCTCCAAAACTGCGTTATTCTCTAATTGATATCCACTCCTCCTTATCAGCGCTATTGACTTGGTCAAATTTGACTGAATCAACATGATCCAAACCCTATTCACACTTGGAGGAGCTTTATTTAGCTGCTACAAAGGTCTCCTTTCACACTTGGAGTTTTCTTATTGCTTCTCAAGAGACTTATGGGCCTTCCCACCCATTTATTTACCGACCTAGTGATAAAACAACTATAATATTCCATTTAGCTTTGAGGCTAAATTTTTGGAATATTACAGTCCTCCCCTCCAAAATGTTTCTTTTCCTCAAGAAAATGTATAAGGAGAGAAAAATTCCTCCCCTCCTACTCTTTTTTCCTCCTCATCAATAGCTCCCACCATTGCTCAAAATAATCTGCAATAAATTTATCCTCCAATACTCCCTCCCAAGCATGCAAAACCAAATGGCTCACATCATGAAAAGTTGGAAGGTGCAAGTGGAAACCTTCTTGCTGTCCAATGGCCTCCTCAAGGTAGGAGTTATGAAAAGAATAGGGGATCTCATGTCCAATTAGAGACTCCCAAACCCTTGCTATCATCCAAATGAAATGAGCCATTCTAGGTAGCTCATCAAAAGAAACCTCAACCCCCGGTGTATGCAATGTGCTGGGGCTGCATGGAGAGATTATATTTTTCCATTCAAGTTGTTTCTCTCTCCATTTATGGTAACTATGGGGTTGTTTCTGATTTTGGGCTGAAATGACATGGCCTTCAAGAATGGCCCAAGTTACCCCACTCAACAATTCAGCCATGAAGTGCCTCCTCCAAGAACTCAAGTTCTTCTCACATGAAGAAAAGAGATGTGATGTGGCAATCATGGTTTGCCCATTGTTTCTCCTGAAACATACAACATGTAAAGTAGGGAGAATCATACTCCCAATGGGCATATCCAACTCATATTCCACTCCCCAAACAAATCTCCCCATAAATATAAAAATATTAGCAATACATGGAAGAAAAAACCAATGAAAACAAGTTGTCATATGACAATCAGAAAGTGGATCAAGGTTCCACACATCGAACCAGCGCAGGGCATCTCTTGCCTGCCTAAAAACAAAGACTAACAAGTTCTTTCCCAGCCACTTGTTTGCTACCACAGGCATCCCATAAGATGGAATCATGAATATATAATGTGGTATTAACGATGCACACCAAGAATTATGTGGCCTCCCCCACAAACCACCAATAAGACAGCCAATATCAATGCTACACTTGGCCTTAATTACATCATCATATAATGTATAATAAGGAAAGGCCCTCCCAAATACAACACGATTCTCATATAAATTAAAGGAATACAAATCACAATGCAAAATTGTACCTTCTCCACCATGTACTATGGTCCTTGAGCTGAAATGGCTCAACTGGAAATTCTCCCTCACTCTCAATGAGTAGGGAAGTGGCTGTGCCAACCTCTCCATCACCATGTGGGCTATGAATCTCTCCATATGTTGATGTATATCCTGTTGGATTCCCTCCCAAGTGAACTCCTCCATCAATGAATGAAACGCATCAAGGTGCATGGAAAGAAAATCCACATGTGTTGCATGCAGTAGCTTCCTCTTGAGCTTAGAAACTCTAGTCAGGAATACTCTCCCATAAGAATAGATGACCTCACCAACCACCATGTATCTATCATCTCCATCCGGGTCATCAAATATCATGCAAGCACCAAGATCCTTGGAGTATTCTACCAAAAGTTGAGACCTTCAATATGGATCAACCCTCCTAAGAGACAACGTTGAATATCTGAAATGTGAAGCTCCCCAACTGCTGTTGTCTTCTCCTTTTACATACCTCATGCCAAATTATTCCTCCAAAATGCTGCCATACCCATCATGCAACTGCTCATGCTCAAATAGAAGTGGTGAATTTTGGAATTTGGCTTCCCATGAGAAACTACCATCCAAAAAGAGCCTCCTGATCTTGGCCAATGCAAGCATGAGTGGCCTCCCTCTACTCCCATCTATGGAGGATTCCTTCCCCAAAGGAATTACCCTCTGTTTCTCCAAATCCATGGAGCAGCTCCCTTGCACCATGAAGGTGCCATCCTCCATCACTGCAGCAACTTCTGTCAGCGCATTATATGTAGTGAGAGTGGGTAATGTAGAAAATGAAATAGTTCCTCTCTCCTCCTTGAGTCTATCCCAAAATATTTTCACTGTACTAGATTCCTCTAAAGTCTTCACCTCTCCAGAATCTAAGAGTGGTGAACTAAATGGTAAAATGTTTCCCACCAACTCTAGATCTGGTGGCCTCCCAGGTGGAATGCCCCCATGTAGTGAGACATCAAAATCTGAAGTGGATTGTATACATGTGTGGATTAATTTGTCTCTCTCTTCATTGTACAATACATTCCCCTTATTTTGTGCAGAAACCTCCTGGAATTGATAAGGATGAATGCTCATCATCCCTTGATGCCGATCCTTCCTTTCTTCTCCTTCCATTTTCCAAGATTCACAACCCAAAGTAACTGATGCATGCTACTCCAGGATTGTTTTTTGGTTCCCACATGTTGGATAATTTGGAACTCCTTGAAAAGACACAAGAGATCCTCCAATGTAAGCAATGACTCCCTTCCCATCTCCATCTGGTGATGGATCTTCTCCCAATGGTACAGTGTTGTCAGCTCTTCTATGCTTGTTAGGCTTTTCAAGAAGTGGGGATATTTCCCTTGGTAAGGTATCATGCATGTTTCTATCCCCTTCAACAAAATTATGGAGTGGATTTGGAAAAATAAATCTCTCTAGCTCATGCAAAGGTTTTAAGTTTTTGGGTTTAGCAAGAGATGTTTTACAATGTTTAATATCAAATATCCTTGCTAATTTATTAGTGAACCCTGCATAAGTGTTTAAAATTACATGGTAAAATGAAGAAGAACTATTAAACCACCAATCGTGGGCCATACCTTTGAGGTGCAGTGCTGCTACTCCAATGGCCTCCTTTTCTAAAACTTGGTGTAGCTGGAAATAGGAATCTAGCTCCTCCACCCAAGCTTTGGTTGTGCACCTTGCCGATCCATCAAAGTTAGATAGGAAGATTCTACCTCCCTTGCATCTATGATGGTTGTTGGATCTTATACCTTACTTGAGTTGGAAAAACCCTTGGAATTGCAAGTGCTCTTTGAATCTCCGTGATTGGGACTCATACTCCTGAAGATAGACACTCAAGGTCTCCTCCCTTGGTGCATCTTCTTCCTCCATCCTTCTTGAAGTGAATGTGGGAAATAGACTACACTGTGGATCTGCATGTGTGACTAAATTATCACACCCATCATATGAATAAATAGGGCTTGCTTCACCTTAAAACCCTCTTGGAATTTTCCTACACTCCTCCCTTTTCATCTCCTTGAGATCTTATTTGATAATTTTCATAGTTCGGAAAAGAAGCTAGGAGATCCTATATTCCTTCATTTCTCCAAGTAATGGAGTCTTCTCTTTGTGCCTTTTTTACATCTCTTCTTCTCCTCCTCTTGATAGCAAAATGGCTGAGATTCCATAGGCTGAGCCAAGATCATGCTCTGATAACATTGTAATATCCAAAAATAGGGAAAATCAACACTATTGGGAATATCTTAAGATATTCCAAAAGTGGAGCTACAACAATCTATGAACATAATAATGAAAGAGAAGTGTAAATAAACTCATAAACATGGGAGACCAAAATGGAGACATTAATCCACATATTATATCAGCAAATCCATACATAACAATGAGGCATTGATCATACACAATGAAGGAACAAGCCTCCTACAAGAAATCACTCTACAAATGAACTTCTGTCACAATACAAGAATGCCGGAGACTGCTACATCAAAATTAAAAACACACTACTATAGAGAGATGATGTAAAAAATATGTAGGGCTGTTGACATTTAATTTAGTGTGTCCTAAATTGCTAACATAAATTATCAACCAGGGATTCGTAAGCTGACGAAGTGTGGCGCACTATATGTGCAAGATAACCTATCTCTTACTTTTTGTCGTTTTTGGATTTTTATGAAATTCTAAAAGACAAGTATGGAGACAAATATTCAAGACAATGATGTCCTTCTAATGGTTTTCCAAACTTCAAAAGAATTTTAAAACACACAATGACAAAATTAATTCCTAAAATGAAATGAAAATTGCATCACTATTCTAATCAAGCAAACAGTGAACTATTGATCATGAAACTCATTATCCTTGCTGTTGTCTAAACACAAAAGAAACTGTACTCAAAGAAAAGATTGCAAGTAAAGTAAAACTAAAATCAAATTACATCAACTCATATTCTGACCCCTCACCATTAGTCTAGCTATGGCTTTCGGAGGTAATCATAAACAACTTGAGCAATCTGATATCTAATTTGCAGAAAAAGAAACTAATATCAAACTACAAACTCATACTTCAATCCCTCACCATTAGTCCAGCTATGGCTTTCGGAGGTAACTGAAAATGACATGAGCAATTTAATATATCTAACTTGCAGAAAAGTAAACTAATATTAAACTACACACTCATACTTCAATCCCTCACCATTAGTCCAGCTATGGCTTTCGGAGGTAACTGAAAATGACATGAGCAATTTAATATATCTAACTTGTAGAAAAGTAAACTAATATCAAACTACACACTCATACTTCAATCCCTCACCATTAGTCCAGCTATGGCTTTCGGAGGTAACTGAAAATGACATGAGCAATTTAATATATCTAACTTGCAGAAAACTAATTACTTGCAGAAAATAAAACTAATATCAAACTACACACTCATACTTCAATCCCTCGCCATTAGTCCAACTATGGCTTTCGGAGGTAATTGAAAATGACATGAGCAGCTTAATATCTAAATCTAACTACTAAAGCAAATGTGCAAGACTGAAATAAACAAATAGTGCTGTAATTAAACAAAAACTAAGAAAAGTAAATTAGCAGAAGGACAAGATGGATTCCATGTCATTAGTCATTATAAAACTATGTGCAAATGCCCGGGCTGCCATGAAAAATTATGCTAAAAGCTATGATTTCAGAAAGCAATCTAAGTAAGGAAATATGACAAAACAAAATTGAAAGCAACTTATCTAGAAAACATGCAAAACCTCCTTGAATAGAAGGGGCCCTCTGCTACCAATTTGGTGTAATCCTTCTTCAGCTCCTTAAAATTGTAATCAAAACACCATCAAGGAACTTCTTTATTGAAAAACTTCACAAATCTACATCCCATTCCATCTTAAGATTTGTTACAAAACACTCTCTATTTTCCTTCTCCTATTTTTCACTATTTTTTCACTACCTTCTCATTATCTATGATAGGAGAAAGCTTCTCCTATTTATACAAAATATGAGGAGTCATCTCATTAATGGGAGTCCATGAATCTCTCCCTCCATCTCTAGAGTTACAATCAAAATAGGAAATGATAAGACACTTGTCTTTCTAGAGTTTCAACACAACTAAGAGATGAGACACATATCCTCTTAGAGTTTCAATACAGCAAGGAAGTGAGACACATATCCTCTTGATCCCATAATCTTCTCCAACCAAATTCGAATTTGGCCTTAGAGTGCCACATAAGGGTCTTCTAGAAGTCTCCTTTCGACCTACACATGTCACAAAACTCATAACACATATATAGATATATGAAACTATGTTAATTTTCTAGTTTCTAATCATAAATTCACTTTAAATACATAAAATAAATAACTTTGGAAAACAAAGATCCTAACCCATATATTTATGAAAATGGTTACTTGATGTAGGGTTTTAGGTCAGATGGCTATGAAATAAGAGCTAAATGGTTATGACATAATGGAAATATGTATGAATATGGAAAACACTTTTGAGACTCAACAAAATTGTTATAAGGATCAAAATATATGCTCAATACAGATCTATGCTCAGTACCAACTCCTACAAGGAACCCAGAAAGGGGTTTTCAGAAATACACTCTATACAAGATGGGATCTAAAGCCCAATGGCTGAAGATACACTTGAAAATAAAGAAAAAGAGCGTAGAAGGCTGAATTATGATATATATGAAGTATACCCCCTCAAGGATATCCTCCCATGAAAGGATGAACCCCTCAATCACAAGGAAACACTACAAAGGAACCACTAGAACATTTGTTGAAGTTGCCTTAAAAAATAAAGCATTCCCTAGTCGGAACAACACTGGGAATGACGGGAAATGTATGGCATAATGCCAAGGATCTGAAATGTGCCCAATATCTTTCCAAACAGATCTCCCAAGGGAAGGAAACCTTCCTCCTATGAGAAAATAGCTCAGAAAGTGGGGTTCTAACCCCTCCACTGCTGCACCATAAAACACAGCACAATAACCTGTAGAAAATGCGCTGATGAAGAATTTGTAGCTTGGATTGAAAACCTGAATGTAGAAATGAATACAATACTCTTCCAAGAGGCTCCTCAAGGAAAGAGGTGGGATTCCCGCTCGGGAACACCCGATGCTAAACAACACAGCTACCCTGCTAAACAGTAAGAGGAAGCAATAGTCTAAGCAGACCAATCTCAAAATGATAAACTAAAAATAAACTCAAATGGCTTCCATCCTGTTTCTTAAATAGAATGAGAGCTTGATTACCCTTGGCCCCACTCAATTGGGTCATTTCCTCCATGAGATCCATCTCCCTCCAAAATTGTGTTATTCTCTAATTGATCTCCACTCCTCCTTATTAGCGTTGTTGAATTGATCAAATATGACTGAATCAACATGATCCAAACCCTATTCACACTTGGAGGAGCTTTATTTAGCTGCTACAAAGGTCTCCTTTCACACTTGGAGTGTTTTTATTGCTGCTCAAGAGACTTATGGGCCTCCCCACCCATTTATTTACCGACCTAGTGATAAAACAACTATAATATTCCATTTAGCTTGGAGGCTAAATTTTTGGAATATCATAGTTATGAAGCTTCTTAAAGAGGTGCAATCAGAAGAGAATGATATGAAGAGAAGGATAAACCAAACCATTTATTTGCAACAATCAAGGGAAGAAGTTTACAAAAGAAGTTTACAAGGGAAGAAGTTTACATAAAGAAGATCTTTGACAGAAGGACCAAAGCCAATGATTTCCAAATTGGAGACAAGGTGCTGAAATGGGATTCAAGGAGAGAGTACAAAGGCAAGCATGGAAAATTTGAAAATTTGTGGAAGGGTCCTTACATCATTCATTCAACTAGAGGTAACAATGCTTTATTTTTACAAGAGCTGGATGGAGTATAGTTATTTGGAGGTCATGTCAATGGCAGGATGCTCAAGCACTATTTTTGTCAAATTTCCAAGTTTGAATCTTTCATTCATTGTACATAACATTGCTTAATGAAAAATAAGAGAAAATAAAACACAAAAACAAAGAAAGAAAGAAAAAGAGGGCAAGAAAAAATAATAGGTAGAACCCCACACCTAAAAAAGAGTATTGTTGAAAGTGTGCAAGCCTAAATGCCACTACTGTTGAAAAAAAGAAAGCCTTGTTCAGTCATCTAGCCTAATCATGGTTGAACATGTTTTAAATTTTTGTTGATAGGTTAGTGAAAGAGGACTTGTCAAACCATTTAAGCTTGACTTGTCAGTATATTAGATTAGGAAATGATTGTTGGTTCCCAAAGCATAAATCTGAACCAAAGAGAAGAGAGGGGTACATGAAAAATGATAGATCACAACCCTCATGTTTTCTAGTTTTTTATTGTAAAAAATAATGTCTGTGTGTAGCTTGTCCAAATGCCACAGCCCATGGAAAATCAGATTGCTCAATCCTACCTTTATCATGTTTCAATTTTATGTCGGTAGGTTAGAGAATAAAATTTGTCAAACAGCTTAATCTTGACAAATGAGTAGACTAGGTAGGGAATAAGAGAGTTCATTAGCCTAATCTGAACTCTTAGGAGTAATAAGGGTACAAGTAGATAATTTTTTATGCTTTAAAAAGAAAATAATGTCAAGGGTTTTCCAGTCCAAGTGCACCCAAAAGAAGAAAAAATGTTAGGCAAAGTAGGATGGGTAGGTAGAACTGAGATTGAAGCAATCATGTTTTCAGATTTTTTAAGATAATAGCTTCAAGAGAACATCAACAAATGAAGGAAGAAAGCATCTGCCAAGTGAAATTAAGGCACTGGTCTTCAAAACTCAGAGATTTGAGCTTTGAGGTCTTGGAAACCTCCTGAATAGGAGCTTCCCTCCCCAAGTGGAGCTACTGTTAGTCATCAGTAATTTTTACTATCTATAGATGACTAAATATCAATTATAGATTTCTAAAAACAAGATTCTGAATATTGTGAGTTTTAGAAATCTCACTGCCTTCATTATCTTTATACCAAAATTTTCACTATTCTACTATTTTTCCATTCCATGATTAACCTACCACTCCTAAAAGACCCCTCATGGGCTTGTGCCACTCATCTCTATCCTTTTTTTCCACTTATAACCTCAGCACTCTGTTTTGCCTTTGCCCATCACTCCACTTCCCATCTAGGGTTACCAAAAAGCTTTTCCTTCCCATGTTCACCAGGTTCCTCAAGCATTTATGGTCTCAAACTATTTCTGTAGGCTCTTTAGATAAATAAAGTACATTGGATTTTGGATCTTAAATACATCAATTTGTCAAATACTCTGTTTTTAGACTTGAAGACCCCAAGCCAAGTTTCAGTCAAAGACCAGGTCAAAGGGTCCTCCCACTAGGTCACTAGGGTAGGTTATAGGGTCTTCATTAGTGTTTTAAGCACTGTTTTTCCTATGTTATAAGCTGGCTTAAATGTAAAATAATATCAACGTATGGTTGTTCAAGAAAGATCAGAAAATCTCCTAAAAAGACCACCTTATCAAGTTCAAGTTCTGCAAAAGGCCACTATGCATTTTGACATTTCTGCAAGAGTGTTAAAGTGACTATTAGTAGAGAATTGGTAAGGTAAGAGGCATGCTCCTCAATAAATACATTCACAACAAAGAGAAAGGAAGCAGTTTGTGTCCAAGAAGAATCAGGGTTTCTAAGCCTGATTGGGCCAACAGTGTGCCAAGCAGTGAATCAAATGCAGCAAATAACCATGTGAGGAGGCACACCAAGAAAACCAAACATAAAGAGAAAATTTTCAAATGTTATAGATGAAATAGGGAAAAAGGTGAGGTGAACTAGATAGAAATGAATGAACTTGAAAGGGCTATAGAGAACTTAGAAGACAACACTGATAATTGTTTTCAAGCATTCCACATACTTAGCGTTTTGGGAAGATATTCAAAGGAGGTAAAATAATTATGTTAAGCCCCCATGATGACAGCAGAAGGAAGATTTGAAGGGGTTGCCGTGTGTAAACCTCCCAAAGTTTCCAAGGTGAAATGTCTCACTGCCTCAAAGAAACAAGGATGTGAAGAGTATCAGTAAGAAAGGTGAAGCCAAGGTTTTCAGTCACATGCCAAACCTAAGATGATTTGAGCTCCAAGGTAAGAACAAAGAAGTTTTAGAGATATTGCCACTGTGTAAAGTTTCTGAAGTTGTCAAAAGTGATGTTAGCATGCTTAAAATATCAAAGGGAGAGCCACTTCAGGGTTCTCATAACACCTGTTGAGTGAAAGTGTTGAAGGACATAAACAAGCCAAAGAAAGTCAACCTTGTGACTGAAACAAAATCTGCAGAACAAGGAGGTAAAGAGTATCAGTGAGCAAGGTTTAAATTATCATTTCAGGCACCTACACTCACTGATCAAAAATATGAAAAACATGGTTTTGAGCTCCAAGATGGAAACCAAAGTTGATTATAATATTTCTGCTATGTAAATTAGTATGTCAAGCTTCAGGAAAAAGGGGAAAGGTCACTTCAATATTTTATGGCATCTGCACGTTAGAAGTGGCCAAAGAAGGTAATGGGCATAGTTTGAATTTCATAATGCATGCCAAAGGACATTTTTTGAAGGTGTTAATGTGTGAAATCCCACAAAAGATGTTCAAATGAGCTTATTATGCTTCAAGGGGAAACAAGAAGGTCAAGATCATCATCTTACCCAGCTTGCATACAAAGAGTGTTAAAATTTAGTGAAAAAGATGAGAAAAAAGAGCAAGTTTCATAACTCATACAATCCTACAAAGCAGAAAGTCAGAGAATCAGTGACAAAAGAATATCAATAAAAAGTGACAAAGGCTTGAAAAACATTAGAAAAGTGGGTTTCATGGTTAAATTAAAGTTTCAAGGGATATATAAACTTTTCTAAACACTTCAACAACTCATTCTGCACTTGCAAAAATCATCAAAGGCATCCAGGAGAGAAAACTGTGAATTTAAGGAAAAATCGGGCAAGTTTACCTGACGTTGCACATTCAAGACTGTGTTGTGAGCCTGGAGTTGAGCGCTGCGTGCCTAGGCTTTCTCCCTGTGAAATTTTACACAGCGCTACGCACCTGTGAGTATGCATTGTGCATTTGGCTGAACATTGCTCGTTCACCCGGCAAAACCAACAGGCTCGACAGAATAACTCTGGTGCTACGCACCTGGCACACAATACACGTTCATCTCGACCGGACAGCCCGTTCAACGCTACATGCAGACTCGCCCGACACCTCTGCCAACTCGACTCGCCTGTGACCCATTGCGCGTTCAACCCGACCTGACAGCCCATTCAGCACTGCGTGTAGCCCGACCCCACAGCCCATTTCAACGTTGCGCGTTTGGCCAGGAGGGCCTCCTGCACCTGCAAACCCTCAAGTCAGATCAGAAACGCCTCCAAGTTGCCATCAAGGGTCTCTAAAACATCTCTAAGTTGTAAGTGGATGTCCTAAACCTCCTCTCCAAGCATTTGGTGGTTGTTAAAGAATTGGATACCCTAAGTGAAAACCTAAGTTTTATCCTCAAGAACACCATTGTTTAAAGACACTCTTTCATTTGCATACTAAGAGCACAGAGAGAGTGTTTTGATTGGAAGGTTGCTCATTCACCTAACACTCACTCCATTTTCCAAATAAGTCCCTTACACTGCAAAGCATTGACATTGCATACCCCCATCATCTCAGATTGTCATTATTACTAAAGTGTCTTCACATCAGGGTTTGACATATCAGTTGGTTTTCACTCAAGTTGTTTAGCCTCTCATTCTTCCCAATTTTCCCCTCCACTCATTTATTCTCATCCTTCACTTGTAGAATTTTCCCTTTCATCACCACTCCATTACCCTCTTCCACATCCATTTCATAAGTAGAGTTAGGGTTTTATTCAAAAGCAGCAGTGGTCAAAATGTCAAGTGAAGGAGGAAATGGTAGTGAAGAAGAAGGCCAAGTGCCTAGGAGGTATCAACACAGAGGTGGAAGGATTAATAGGTTTGAACCTAAAAAAAAATGGAGCTTAATTCCTCTCCTATGACTGTCACATGTTTCCAAAATGTGGGGGGTTTTCATTTTTGTGAAAGAGTACAACAGGTAAAAAATCATCTTGAGCTGATTAGGCTCTTCATCCTTAACCTACATGAGAAACAAGTCAATCTTGTCGGGGTAAACTTTGAAAAGTCATCAGATGCCATTGCTATTGCCAATGGGATACCTAGTGTTGGTGAAAAGTGGTTCAAATAGGCCAATTTAGACATAAGCCACTATAAGCCATTCCTCAAACCTAGGTACAAAGACTAGAATAAATCTATATTTCCTTTTTCACATTTGCTTGAGAGGTATGCACCCATGATGAGGGTCATTATGAAATAATTCACATGTGAGGGAAGGTTCTCTAGGCTTTATTCCTATGACATCAGAATGCTCATGCGCTTCACTAGGGTCAACATGTTGCATTTTTCCTACTATCTCTACAGGAGTATTGACAAGATGTATAATATTGTACAAAAGAGAGACCCTTAACAAAAAATGCAGATCCTCTTTCACCATTCTCTCATCAAGATGGTTGTGATGCATCAATTGGAGCAAAAGGGTATTCCATGGGAGGTTTTCACTTCCCATGAGGTCTTCACAAACCCACAACCCCATCCTCAGCAAAATGTGCCCTCATCATCTCATCCTCTTGTCCTTACTCCTCCATCATCTCCTGATGAGCATGTTTCACCATCTACACATGTTCCTTCACCTCAAGACAAACCTCCCTCATCACCCTCTCCCAGTGCATCAGACAATGAGGAAAGTGAAAATGAACAATCAAGTGACCATGAAGGAGAGGGTAATGATAAATCAAGCTATAATGAAGAAGAAGACAATAATGAGGAATAAAATGAAGAGGCAGAGGTCAATGGTGAGGTAGAAAGCATGGAAATAAAAGAAAATGAGGATGTTATCAATAAAGAGGCAAGCAGCAGTGAGGAGGAAGGTAGTAAAGAACATGGCAATGAAACAAAGAGCCATGGTGACAGTCATGACAGTGAAAACAGTAAGGCTCCTAGCAGTAATGAGGAGCAAAATGGAAGTGTAGAAAAAAATGAAGAGGCAGAAGAAAAAAGTGAGGATTCAAGCAGAGAAAAATCAGCCAGTGAAGAAGATGAGGGCAGTGCAGAAGGCAGTGAGGACACAAATGAAGAAAGTGGTCAAGAAGACATGGAGATAGATGTCAATGAAGATGAGGAAAATGATGAAGAAAGTAGCCAAATTAATGATGAAGATGAGGCAAAAAATGTTAGTGAAGAATAGGCCACTTAGTCTAAAGGCAGTGAGGCCGATGATAGCAGTAAAGAGCACAGTGAGGGTCACAACAATGAAGTAGAGAGCATGGAAGAGAATGCAAATATCAGTGGTGATGAAGGCAGTGCATAAACAAATGATGAAGCACCTACCAGTCAAGGAAATGAAGGCGAGGTTGATGTAAATGATGCCAATATCAATAATGATGACAACCCACAAGTCAGTGAAAAAAATGAATATGCCAAAAGCAGTGAAAAAGAAGAAACTGAGGCCGATATCAGTGAAACAAATATTAGTGAGGTAGAAGAAAAAATTGAAGATAATGACAGTGCAGAAATAATTGATGAAGAAAAGAGCATGGAGAAAGAAGAAAGCAACCATGAGAGCAGCCATAAAAGCCAAGAGGGCAGTAAGGATATCACTGATGATGACAGTCAAGATGGCAACCATGGTGAAGACACCAAAATGAGAATAATTCAACCTTTTTCTTTGGCTTATCAAAGAGGAAGTAGGCATGTGTTTGCTGCCTCTTAAAAGTGTAGAAATTAGTATACACTAAGCATGCATATATCCAGATTCCCCTGATCTCACAATATTTAATTTCTTGCAAAATACATAATCATTCCACTGTTAATCTTTTGCAGAAAATTAATTACAAACACATGTGAAACATAAATAAAAACAATCACACATAACACAGTTGTTTAACGGGAAAGCCTGAAGCTGAAAACCCAAACTATCATATATTATGTATCATGGAGATCATGTAACAATATCATACAAAGCTTAGTACATCAACCTCTCAGTACAATCAATTGTCACACACTAGCATAGAAGAAATTTGCAAATCCATGCACCGATTTCTACCCTCCTGCTAGCCTGCCTCCACTGTGCAATCCCTGCTGAGGAACAGCTCTCAATGAATTTGAATTACTTTTTCCTTGACTGCACAATCCTTATTGGCAACTCCAATGTGTGTGTGGTGAAATCAATGCATCATTATAGTCACAACAGATAATCCATCTTGCCCTTTCACCTATCTCTCCACTGGGTCTCCACTGGAACTGACATGCACTGTAGTTAACTGTCGTATTGTTCAGTTGATTAATGAGTTATTATTTGTGAATTAACTAACTAATTAATTCACTCCACTCTCACTAGTGTATCATTCAGTTAGACTAGATACAACTAGCTCAACTAAGTTTAACTCCAATAATTGAGTTAAACTTAATAACAACTCCATGAACTACTCTTCCAACTCTGTCATAACTTTTCCACTTCAGTTCTAACTGAGTCCTCCATGCATGAACCACCAGTAAACCCTAGGAATTGCGTAATTCCTTCAGCCCACTGATTTTCCAAATCTGTGCACTGAAACTAAGTGCTCCAAGAGAATAAGTTGTTGTTTATTGTTGGATTATTATTAAGAGCTAATAATAATCGACACTTCTATTTTTAGATTGACGATCTATAAATAGACTTCACTCAATATTCTAAAAATAGAATTTCATCTATTTTTCCAACTTGACCAACCATCCACAAATAGCATCCTGCAACTTCTAAAATATGATCACCTTGTCTAAAAATAGACTTGCGCCAAAAATAGCCTGCGAGCCCACTTATTGAAGACGACTCTTTTCACTAAGCTCATCATCTTGTTGAATCTCAACACTCCCTCTCAACAAGATAGGGATTATCCTTCACCCCGATCCTACCTCTATGGTATTCAAATTTTCTCCTGGTGAGCACCTTTGTCGGAATATCTGCATCCTGATCTTCCATAGGAATGTACTGAAGCAACATGATCTTCCGCTACACACAATCTCTGATATGATGATACCGGATATCAATATGTTTAGATCTCTCATGAAACACAGGATTAATGGAGAGTTTAATGAAACTCTGATTATCACAATGTATCACTGTAGGATCTAAATGTGAACCGAACAAACCAACCGGGATCTTCCTCATCCAATAGCCTCACATGCAGCTTGACTTACTGCCATGTATTCTGCTTCCGTTGAACTGATTTCCATGGATATTTGTTTCCTTTTGTACCAAGAATCTGTCGTAGATCTGATATTGAAAATCCCTCATGATGTGCTCTTTCTGTTTGTTGGGCTGCCTGCCCAATCTGCATCTGTGAAGCCATGCAAATTCACCTCATCTGTCTGTCTGTACCATAAGCCATACTCAGATGTTCCCCTGAGATACCTTAGGACATGCTTGCCTGCCTTCCAAAAGAGCTTGGTAGGCTTAACCATTGCTTGTGAAAGCTAGTTCACCGCATAGCATATGTCTGGTCTTGTATTAAATAAATACATGAGCGAACCCACCAACTATCGATAAACAGTGGCATCCACTACCTCTGCCGATGTAGCATCCTCTTTCCTCCAATTTCCTGGAAGAGGAGTGTCGATAGGCTTGTAGCCTTGCATGTGAAACTTCTCCAATATCTCTCGGGCATACTTGCCTTGAGACACAAACAGTTCACCTTCCCGCTGCCATATTTCCAATCCAAGGAAATAATGAAGGAGGCCCAAATCCTTCATCTCAAACTCCTTTGTAAGATCTTCCTTGCATGAGTGTATCAAATTATCATCACCCGTTAGTATTAAATCGTCAACATAAAGAACAATGATTAAAAGCTTACCCTCCACCACAATTTGGTACAGGTTTTCATCCACCTCACTCTTAGTGAAGCCAAGTCCAGTGAAATAGCTGTTGATCCGAATGTACCAAGCACGAGGTGCTTGCTTCAGCCCATACAACGCTCTTTTAAGCCTACACACATGAAACTCGCTGCTGAATATCTCAAATCCTTCAGGCTGCTCAATGTACATCTCTTCCTCAATGATCCCATTAAGGAACGCAGTCTTCACATCCATATGATGAATGTGCCAACCCATCTGCGCTGAGAGAGCAAGGATGGTCCTTATGGAAGAATATTGTGCAACAGATGCAAAGGTTTCTTCATAATAAAACCCCTCGATCTGTGAGAAGCCATTGACAACAAATCTTTCCTTATACTTCTCGACGCTCCCATCAGCAGGTTGCTTTACCTTGTAGATCCATCTCGATCCTACAACTGATTTTCCCACCGGCCTTGGAACAATCTCCCAAGCACTGTTTCTGAAAATGGAGTCATACTCCTCCACCATGGCATCTACCCATGTGGGCTCCTGCACTGCTTCTTCAAAAGAAGATGGCTCTGTAACGATACACTTTTTCATCAGAGCCATGTATCCAGTAAATCAGTCAGGTGATTGTCTCTGTCTACGTTGTGATGTAGGGACTCCTACATTCTGTGCCGCATCAAACTTCAGTCTCTTAGCTTCTGTGGTTCGCTTTCTACCTTGTCTGTTGTTTGGTTCTGCATGAGTGGACTCATCCACTCCATGAATCTCCTCTTGTGGCTAATCCACATCTAGAGGCTCATCTTTGGGAACAAGAAGTTCCTCTTATGCATGCAAGTGTAGCTCCCTCTCAAGCAGCAACTTCATGGCTTTCAACTCATTGAATTTTATATCCCGTCGCACCACAATCATCCAACTGTCTGGAAAATACACATGATAATTATGGGGTGTTTCTGTGTACCACACAAATATACCAACTTCTGCAGTCGGCTCTAGCTTCTTTCTTGCGTCCTTTGTCACATGAATGTAAACAGATGAGCCAAAAATATTCAAATGAGAAATATTAGGCTTCTTACCAGTAAAAGATTCTTCAGGTGTACTCATGCCAAGTACTCTATAAGGACAATTGTTTTGCACATAAACCGTAGTGTTGCATGCTTCCACCCACAAGTGCATTGGTAGGCCCTGGTCATGCAGCATCGCTTGTGCAGCACCCATGATCGTTATGTTCTTCCTCTCCGCGACCCCATTCTGCTGTGGGTTATGAGGTGCTATGAGTTCTCTTCGAATTCCTTCTTAGGTACAGAAGTCTTTGAATTCACCTGAGATGTATTCACCACCATTATCGCTCCGTAGAGCTTTCACTTGCTTCCCCGACTCCTTCTCCACCAATGCTTTAAACTCATAGAAATTTGAGAATTTTTATCTCTTCTTCTGCATGAAGAAGATCCAGAATCTACGAGAATATTCATCAACAATTATAACATAATACCTGTGTTTTGCTATTGAAGCAACCGATAAAGGTCCACACACGTCTGTGTGAATTCTCTCAAGGATCACCGAAGCACGGTTCTCCTTCTAATGAAAGGTGGTCTTCACAAACTTACCCATAGTACATCCCTTGCACTGATCTGATTGCTCAAGAGTACCCTTGGGAAGTCCAGTAGAAATATGTTGAAAAATCTTCAAAGCACCATGGTGAATATGGCCCAATCTCCTGTGCCATAATTCGCCCTCATCTTGGCTCATCGCTTCTTCTTCTTTTCCCACCATTGCAACGCAGCCATCTACCTCCAGCTTGTAGAGATTCTTTACTCTAATCCCTATCTTCTTGGTTTGACCCATTGTTTTATGTTGAAGTAAGGATTTCTCCTCACTGAAAACAACATCATAACCTTTGTCTTCCAACATTGCAACCGAGACCAAGTTCTTCTTTAGTCCTGGAACATGCATAACATCTTTCAACAAGAATGGATTACCAGACTCCCTCTCAAAGGTAATGGTTCCAATTTCAGTCACATTGTATCAACCATCATCTCCCATCTCTATATGCGTCTGGAGGTCCTTCTCCTCCAAGTCACTAAACAACTCCTTGTCTCTCGTCATATGGAAAGAAGCACCACTATCAAGATACCACACCGATCCCATATAGATTGAAACCAAGCATGTGATCAAAGAGAAATAAATTTAAAATTACGAGGCTAAGGCCTCTCCAGCTGCAACTCCAAGAACCTTCTTGTTCTTCTTCTTCTGTGGGTAGTTAGTGGCGAAATTCCCATGTTTGTGACAATGAAAACACTTCACCTTGGACAAATCCTTATTCTTGCCTTTAGCATCGGAATTTGAAGGAAATTTCTTCCCCTTCCCTTTCCTTGCTTTGGCAGCTAAAGTGAAATTCTCTTCATCTTTATTCTTTGATGAAGAGGCATTCCTGGTACCTCGCCTTATCTCCTCCTGCACAAGCTTCGACCAAAGTCGCTCCCATCCCAGCGGTTTCTCCCGTCCATTGACAGAGTCTTCGTAGCTATGCCAACTCTTTGGAAGCCCAAGGAGAGCCAAGCTCACCAAGTCTTCATCATCAACAGTAATCCCCAAACTTCCTAGTTCATCCCTATAGTGGACAAACTTGGCCAGGATATTTTTGGAATCTCGCCCTTCTCATTTATTTTTAAGGCTTGTATTTAGAAACTAACTTCCTCTGGTACATTGTAATTTATTAAAGATATTATCAAAGCCTTCCACATTAAGAATGGAGTGGCTTTCCCCTGAAGGCTAGACACAATATGGTCCTTCACACCTTCCAACAAAATTCTTCTTGTCTTTGCTATCTTCTTTTGCCATGCGTCAAGTAATGCAGCATCGCTAGATCCTGGCTTAGGAACGTCGCTATTGATGAACTCCTTCAGTCCATTATCCTCCAGCATTGCCTCTATCCTATCCTTCTAGGCTATGTAATTCAGGCTCCCATCAAGGGCATACTCCAATCACAACCCATTGAAAGACATTTCAATGTATACTCAACTTCTACACCAAGAATATTCTGCAGCAAATTCGAATTGTCCACTAGCACAAACTCAACAATTCTTCACAATTTCTATCTTTAAGAATTAACACTACTCTGATACCATGTAGAAATTAGTATACACTAAGCATGCATACATACATATTCCCCTGATCTCACAATACTTAACTTCTTGCAAAATACAGAATCATTCCACTATTAATCTTTTGCGGAAAATTAATTACAAAACACATGTGAAGCATAAATAAAAAAATCGCACATAACACAGTTGTTTAATGGGAAGCCTAAAGCTAAAAACCCCAACTATCATATATTATCTATCATGGATATCATGTAACAATCTCATACAAAGCTTAGTAAATCAAGCTCTCATTACAATCAATCATCACACACTAACATAGAAGAAATCTGCAAATCCATGCACCGATCTCTTCCCTCCTGCTAGCCTTCCTCCACTGCAAAATTCCTACTAAGGAATATCTCTGAATGAATTTGAAATAATTTTTCCTTTCCTGCGCAATCCTCATTGGAAACTCCAATGTGTGTGTGGTGCAATCAATGCATCACTATATTCACAACAGATAGTCCATCTTCCCTTTCACCTATCTCTCCACTGGGTCTCCACTGGAACTGACATGCACTGTAGTTAACTGCTGTATTGTTCAGTTGATTAATTATTTATTATTTGTGAATTAATTCACTCCACTCTCACTAGTGTATCATTCAGTTATACTAGATACAACTAGCTCAATTGAGTTTAACTCCAATAACTGAGTTAAACTGAATAACAACTTCATGAACTACTCTTCCAAATCCGTCATAACTTTGCCACTTCAGTTCTAACTGAGTCCTCCATGCATGAACCACCAGTAAACCCTAGGAATTGCATAATTCCTTCAACCCACTGATTTTCCAAATGTGTGCACTGAAACTAAGTGCTCAAGAGATTAAGTTGTTGTTTATTGTCAGATTATTATTAAGAGCTTATAATAATCGGCACTTTTATTTTTAGATCGACGATCTATAAATAATCTTCGCCCAATATTCTAAAAATAGAATTTCATCTATTTTTCCAACTTGACCAACCATCCACAAATAGCATCCTGCAACTTCTAAAATATGATCACCATGTCTAAAAATAGGCATAGTCTAAAAATAGACTTGCGCCAAAAATAGCCTGCCTGCCCACTTAGTGAAGGCAACTCTTTTCACTAAGCTCATCATCTTGTTGAATCTCAACAAAAAGTAAGGGGCCATGCCTTCCACTTCCACCAAGCAGCTGGACAAAGGCAAAGAGAAATTCATAGAGGAAAAAGAAGAAGACCAGCATGAGACTGAGCAGGAGTTTGAACTCATTCATGTTGATAGTGATGATGAGAATTAGGCAAGGGTCACAAGAATGTTTCTCAAAGGTAAGGATGCCCAAATCAAAGATTTTCAAACCAACCTAGCTAGGACTAGGAATTTCATCCACTATTATGAGACTAAGAACAATAATTTGGAGGCACAAAAAGCCATTTATGAGGTTAGGGCAATCAAAACCCAGAACAAGGCTAAAAGGACCAAGGTTAGGCTTGATGAATTCTTGGGTGTTTTTGAGGAGAGTGAAGATGAAGAAGGGCAGTTGTCTAGAAGAAGGCCAAGAACAATGGGCTTGAGGAAGGCCTTGGCCAAGGAGAAGGAGCAAGAAATAGCATTGGAAGAGCAGCTCACTCCAAGTGAGCTTCTTGCCATGGATATTGAATATGAAAAGGAGCCTTGGTTAGAGATGGCTAACACATACTTGGAGGATCAACTGGCAAAGACACAAAGGGAACTTGGCCTTCAGAAAAATATGGCCAAACACTATGCCTTGAGAAATCAAATTGCAAGGGCCAAGCTCAAAAGATACCTTGACAAAATTCAAGCACTCAAGGAGGAAAAATATCAAGAAAACCTTTAAATCCTAGTTGATGCTTCTCTGCATGCACCCTAAACACCACGAGGGAGATATTTGCAAATTTTGGCAAGATTTTGACAATTTTTGGTTTTTAACTGATTTTGAGGGCCAAGGGCATGCTGCAATTTTTCTACAGGAATCCATTGGAGGTAAATTTTACATATTTGGATTTATCATGCAAAGGGCATCATTCACACCAAATTTTAGATCATTTGGAGCAGTTTTGGTCCTCCAAAAGGCCCAAAAACATGAAAATTTTCACCTTTCTGCCATGTTTTCAGGGCTGACACTGTGCTCTTAGCAGCCTTGGGAGTTTTGGTTTTTAAACAAGACTTGCTTCTTGGAACCCTACTTCTGCCTGCTTCTTTTAATTTCTATGTTTTCCTCCTTGATAATTTAGCTAAAGAATTCTTGATTTCTCTTTGGTTTTTACTATAATGTTATGTTGAAGTTCTATTTGTTTGCAAGTAATGTTCATAGAATCCTTAACTACTCTCTAAATTTACTTAGCTTTTGTTTGAGGTCTACTTAGTAATATTTGATTGAAGAATCCTTTATTTCTCTTCATGTTTTTCTATACTATCATACTGAAAGTTGTTTCCTTGTTCATAGTATGTTAAAGGATCCTTGATTACCCCTTAACTTATTGTATTCGCAACTCTATGTTCATTTCACCCACACAAAACCTACTTACATCCATTTGGCCTTGTTAAATTGCCCTAAGAGACACCCTTGACCTATTTTTGCACTCTTCAAAGCTTTGTAGACTCCATAGCCCAATGGATTGATTCACTCTCACTCTACCTATTTTTCTTAACAACCTATCCAATCAAAAAAACACACAAGCAAACCCTAAACCTAATAACTAGCCTAAAATCAAAACCCTAAAATCTATTATGTTACATCTTTCACAAAAACATAGGGAGAGCCCTCTCTGAGTCCAGGAAGGCTAGGTCCTAGGACTCCAAAGACTGGTTTAATGTTACCCCTATTCATTTGTTCTGCCAATCTAAAAAATTACGGGACATAACAGTTTCCAGCAGCAGCAATAGTAGCAGCAACAACGTTTCTAGTGCTAGGATTTAGAGTTGTTCCAACCATATTTGGTCGGCTTGAGTGCATTATTTTTGGAGCACCATGTATATTCATTTTTTTATTATTATAATGATATGGATTAGCTATTTTTGCTCATATGTATGATGTCTTGATGTATTCCATAATTTTTCCAGTTCTACATGTTTTATTCTTATTTTATCATAGTTGGAATTATGCATATGTTCTATATTCTTGTCTTTCCCATTTTGGGATATTACACAAGTATATTTTGACTCTGCATCCTCCAAGGCACCTTCAAAATACTCACAGGTGGTCACCCCCGGGGAAGGTCCTTCAGAGAGAGATACAGGATGAGGAATGGAATGGCCAAAAAGAGAGCAGATTGAAGCAAAGAACCAGTCGGCTAGGGAAAGGTTGAGAGATGAGCTAGGTTAGTTTATGGATAGGCATCACACCAGGCTATTGATAGCCCTTGATGTGGAAAATGATCAGCTTGTAGTTGCAGTGCAACATTCAGCTTCTCATCCTTTACCACTACGGTCCAAATATAAAGCCCTAGAAATGATACGCGAGCTTGATTCCATCCCTTTGGCTGACAAGATAAACCTACACAAGGATATTGGAGAGATGTTGCATACTGAGGTGTTGAAGCACACCCTAGATTTGGAAAAAGCTCAGAGTAAGCTAACCAAGATGTCGGATACCCTGGAGAGAGAAAGGGCTAATGCAAAAACTCTTTCTAATCAGTTAGATAATTACAAGAAAATGATAAGAGGTAAATTCATTGATCAAAACATGGCCATGCAAACTCTGCTAAAAAAGATAGAGCTAGATGTACAGGAGTTTCGACGCAAGTTAATATCCCTTGTTTAGAGCACATCCAAACAACGGAGTTGGATCAAGTTGAGAAGGAAAAGGAAGCCCTCACAAAGTTTATCATCCAAAAAGATGAGGAGATAACAGAGCTAAAGCAGAAAATGGCCGAGCTCCAACAAGTGTAAGATAGTCATGTCTGTCTAATTTAGGTCCCTGATGATCCATATAATGCTTCAGAACACTTATCCAAGGCCTTGGTATAGTTGAAGGTTTTAGAAGATGAAACCCAAACCGTGCGCAAGTTATTAGATGAAGCTAAGGCAGCCCTCTTCGAGAAGGAAAATATGATATCATCCATGCAAAAAGAAATAGATGCTAATTGCAAGGAATCCTAAGAGCTAAGAAATACAATCAAGGACTTGAAAGCGCAGATCAAAGGTAACATGTCCTTGGTGGAGGCAAGACAAATGATCTGGAGTGAGATTATCCAAGAGGTAAAAGACCACTAGGAGCTCATCACATTGGCAAACGACAAAAATAATGTTATACGTGATTTCAAGGTATAGCTGGATGCAGGTCGCCGAGAAGGAAATGAAAAAGTACTGATCATGTGCGAGTACATTCAATTCATCAATGAGCTCCCCACCGAGGAGCTGTGCATGCGTAGAGTGGTTGACCATTTTAGAATGGTGGTGGAGTTCATGAAGATGATACATAAGGAAGAAGCACGATTTAAGGCAGCTAGATGCTGGGGAATATTTACTAGAGGGGTGGAAGCATTTGATCAGGAATGGAACAAAGTGGTAGAGGTCATATTTCCAGCTTGCTGGGACCCTCTAGGCGTGTTTCTCCCATGGGCGACATACGAGAAAAAGATGATTGAGATCAAATGAAGGGTTGACTAGCCTCTGGATAAGACCTCCCATCTTAAGGCAGAAACCTTGGTGGCATCGCTCCGCAAATAATTCCTATTAATTTCCAAGGTCAAGCACTTCTTCTCTTCCAAACTCAACTACTCAAAACTGACTCAGCTATGCACATTGTTTGAACTTTTTAGCTCAACACCTTTACCTGCAGATGTTATATGATAGAGGTGTTATGAACACACACACCCATCGGCTGCATCCACTTCACAGTCGAGGGTGCCTCTGTCATCCCACGACTCTGGTTCTTCCTCCACTCTAATGTAGCCACAAAATTAGGGACCTTCTTCCACCCCTCGGCGCAACTGTTGAAGATATCAAGATTCGGCCTATGTGGCCTATAGTTATTTTGTTTTATTTTAATTTTCTGTTATGATGTTTATCCGGTGAAATCAAAATTTCACCCTTGTTATTGTCATTTTTTGTTATGGAGAGTGTTGCTCATAGCACGTTGCAGTTGGACCATATCATTTTGATGTTGATGCATGTACTGGAAATCAAGAAGGGATATCTGGCTGAGGGCCGGTAGAAGAAATTCTATAAGTAAGAAACTCATAAAACATGAAAGGGTTCTGGTTTTTTTTGGAATTTTGGGGTCCATACTATGTGGCCTTTAATGTAATATTATTTTGAGCTCTAAAATGCACATCCATGATAGCGGTTTTTGGAAGCTAATATAAAAATGACTTTGTTTATGAATGGATTCAAATGGGGTTAATGAGAAGTATGTATGTGCCTATCTTATGTCTGTTTAAGTTTCTTTCCAATTTTTAATTTGTTCTTCTAATGTCTTGTGTGTGAAATGTTTGTTGTAAATGATCTAATTCATGAATTTGTATATATTATTGTTGAGGAAAGACGACACGCATGCGTTAAGTTACTTTGCAACCTTAATATCGCTCCCGCGAGACTCCATCTCCATCAATCTCTCATTTGTCACTTTTTCCTCCATGTTATTAGAATATTGGATTCCTATTACAATAGGCCCATGTTATGAATATAATTCATAACGAATATAACAAATATAATTATTAAATATTCAATTAAGGATTATGTAAGTGGTCATTAAGTTAGTGAAAGGGCATATCTAAGAGACATGCCCAGTCATGAAAGGTCACCTACATAGGTATATAAGCAGGGCCTCATTGTAAAATTTTATCATCTATCTATCTATCTATCTATCTCATATCTTTTATAATATAATATTCGTATCCTCATGTATATCTTTGTATTCCAAGTGTTCTAGAGTATTTTAACCTGAGAAGGAACTTTGTTCACTTCATTTGGTATCGGAGCAGTTCGATCTTTTGGCCGCTCATCGCTGCACAGAGCTACGCTCCTCAGTCCAGGCCTTTGGCCATAAAAAATTTGCCAAAATTGTTGTCATCAAAGCGTTTCGCTACCAGTCTTGGAGTTTCTCCATTTTCACCAGTAGGCCTTTGGCCAGAATTAAAAATTTGAAGAAATTTCACCAGTAGGCCTTTGGCCAAAATTATAAATTTGAAAAAAAAAACAAAAGAGAGATATATATAAAGAAGTACATATACGTACATACCAATACAATTTAAAAATAAAGAAGGAAGAATAGATAAGATTATTTTGATTATTCTTTAAGTGGTTTACAAGCTCGTGGTTTTAGAAGCCCATGGTAATTTCCCATGGTATTTTCAAGGTAAAATAAGAACAAAAGGAGTAAAAAATCTCTGTGTGAATGGTAAGTTTACTTTTACGTGGAGAAAATTAATCGATTCAAATACACATAAGTGGAAATATATTTTATAGGTGAATATATGTGAATAGCCACGTTTCACTAGAGTTGTAACCTTTCAACAAAAAAAGAGTTAAAAAAAATCAATTGTTAAAATAATATATATATATATATATATATATATATATATATATATATATATATATATATATATATATATATATATATATATATATATATATATATATATATATATATATATATATATATATATATATATATTAATTTAATTAATTAAAATTAATTAATTAATTAAATTATTTAAAAAATAATAATTTGAAGGAATAATAACCTCATTAAAAATAAGAAGAGAAAGTTAGGAAGGGTTACCTTAAAAATCCTAAAAACTCAATTCAACAGACAAAATGAAATCAATCATTGATGAAAAGGAAATTAAATCCAATTCGGAAAGGAAAGAAGGAGGTAAGTTTACTTTTACGTGGAGAAATACACATAAGTGGACATATATTTTATAGGTGAATATATGTGAATAGCCACATTTCACTAGGGTTGTAACCTTTCAACAAAAAAAAAGAGTTAAAAAAATCAATTGTTAAAAGAATATATATATATATATATATATATATATATATATATATATATATATATATATATATATATATATATATATATATATATATATAATTAATTAAATTATTAAAAAAAAATTGAAGGAATAATAACTTCATTAAAAATAAGAAGAGAAAGTTAGGAAGGGTTACCTTAAAAACCCTAAAAACTCAATTCAATGGACAAAATGGAATCAATCATTGATGAAAATGAAATTGAATCTAGTTCGAAAAGGAAAGAAGGAAGATTTCCTGAAAATTATAGTATATTTGTCTGTTCACTAATTAGAATTAAAGGGTCACTTGTGGGAAAGGAAGTTCTTATATATATCTATATATCTATCTATCTATCTCATATATTTTATAATATAATATTTGTATCCTCATGGATATCTTTGTATTCCAAGTGTTCTGGAGTATTTTAACTTGAGAAGGAACTTTGTTCACTTCATTTGGTATCAGAGAATTTCCCTTCTTGGTTCCTCTACACCATCGCCACCCTATATCCCAAGGTATGTTCATTAGTTCTTTATTTGGCCCATTTGAAATATCTTGCATTCACATAGCCCCATGTACATTCTAAGTCTTGTTCAGTTTACATGAAGCTTAGTGCCCATATTCCTCAGTTACCTTGAACCACAGTTCCATCAATCCTAAAGAAAGATACATTCAGAGGACGATCCAGATGAATACGTTTAAACCCTTTGATTTTTAAGATGTCCTAGGCACTCAAGGTTGTCTCTAGGAGTGACAACAGGATCATTCCCAATTTGGTATGTGAAATGCTAATGGATCTAAACATTGACATTAAAGATGTATTATTATTGGGATTACATGTAGAAACCGATAAGACTCTTAAGATTACATGCACAAAAGGAAAATTTGCAAGGAAACTAAAGAAACAAACAAAATTTATTAGCCAATTAATTTTTAATGCATTTAAACAAACCTATTATTTTGTTTGTACAAAGAAAAATCACAAGAACAAAGCTAAAACATGCAGTTGCAAGAAAATCAAGCCAAAATGGGATATGAGGAAACCAAGTATCTGAAGGAGAGTGTCTTTCAAAAAGAGAAAATCAACCAAAAAATGTTACAATGTTTCATCTACAAGAAAGAAGGACATTATGCAAATAATTTTCCTAACAGAAGTAAGAAGTATGCCAATATTATATAGTTGTTCTATACAACATTGGATCTTACTCAATCGAAAATTTTTTCTGATGATGATCCCGAAGTTGTATATTTTATTGATCTACCCTCTTCTAACATATCTGAACTAGATTCCCCTATTTATACTACCTCCTCTTCTGACTATGAACAAAATTTCGTTTGTATACAAATGTTTTCATTTTTTTTTCTTCCTCTCGCATCGATGCACTAAGAGAGAAGCTTAATCTATTCCTACTTGGTAATTTCACATACATTGTTCCTTTGAATCCCATATTTCTCTCCTTTGATGTGGAAACACAGTGACTCCTAATCCTTCTACCTCTAATCATTCTCCCTCTTCTTCTTCTTCTCCACAACTCCCTTCAAATTATCGAGCCTACTTCCCAGAGAAGAAATTGACACTCACCTACGAAGACAACAAGAAAGATAAATTGAAATCATGAAGTTGCAAAATTATATCAAAAGAAATAAAAGAGAATTAAAATAGCTTCTAGAAAAAAAATTCAAATAAAATAATGATTCTATAATTTGGAATTTGCAAGCATATTCTCTTCTAAATAATATTTAAACAAAGTATCAAGAAGTAGGAATTGATGAAGAATATGAGCATATAAAATATGAATACCAACTGCGATAAAAGACTAATGAATTCAAGCATATATCTCTCTATCCAGAATATATTATGTCAAAAAATTTACTTAAATTCAAATTCATTTCAGATAGAATTGTTATTCTAGTTTCAATTAAAGTTGACGGACTTAAAAATTAGTATGATACAATGGAAATGGTAATTTGTGCATAATATGATTCAATCCCATGTTTTGAATGGAAACCAATTAATACATGGATTAAAAACATGAATCGAAAACTTTTAATAATTTCAAGGTAAGCACCCAATTTTCCTTTTTTATAAATGATTTGATAAGCATTGTAACCTTAAATGAATATAATCCTAGTGTTGATCTCTTATTGGGGAAATATTTTTTTTATGATCATTTTCCATTTACTCTTGATCATGGATTTGTCTCAATGAAATTTGGAGAGATAATTACAAAGGTTCCTTGTATAGTACACATATAAAGTCAAAATCCCAGATGCAATATCATGTTTATATACAATAGGGGAATCCTTAAAAAATATTGCAATTTAAAGGAACACCTCAAAAGGCTGCATAAATTCCAATGAGTCCCACAAAACAAATAATATGCAAGGAATAAATGCAATAGCTTCGTGATAGAAAATTAATAGAGAATAGAAGAAGCCCGTGGCATGTCCAACATTTTATGTCAATAAACATTCTGAGGAAAAAAAGGACAGGTTCAAAATAAGGTTCACAATTCTACAAGTTATGCCTTTTGGTATGAAAAATGCTCCCTTCGAGTTCCAAAAGAGAATGGAGGACATAATTAATGGTTTGGATTTTATAATTGCATATATTAATGATATTTTTATTTGTTCAAATGATTTAAATAAACATGCAGAATATTTCAAGAAATTTTATCATAAGTTATATAAACATGGTTATCCCTATCTCCAGAAAAGGTGGAAATAAAAAAAACAAGGATTGAATTCTTTAGAATGATTATCTTTGATGGAAAAAATCAACTTCAAGAACATGTGCTATGGAAACTTAAACATTTCCCAAATGTGATAAAAGAAAAAAAAAATTGCAAATATTTTTGGGTTCCCTTAACTATGTTTGACATTTTTATAAGGGATATGTTGTAACATCATTTTTATAAGGGATATGTTGTGAAAAATAAGACAAAAAATTTAGTCAATTAAAGATGGTATTAGGCATGATCAACTTAAAGGTGTCTACAAGATTGATTGCTCATGCGGAAAAAGTTATATTGGTGAAACCGGGCGCTCTCTTCAGAAGTGTCTTAAAGAACACAGAGCCAGTATTTAACATGAGCGATCGCGCACCTCGACCCTTGCTGATCACTCCTCGAAAACTAAGCATTATTTACGTCTTGAGGATGCTAGAATCATTGTGAGGGAGGAGCACTATCAAAGAAGGAAGATTAGAGAAGCCCTTGAAATTATAAAACACCCGCACAACATTAATAGGGATGGAAAATTTGAGATCAGTGACAGTTGACGATCTCTAATTTGGTAGATATACTCCTTAAGTGCATCTTCATCCCAAGTATAGTTTCGCAGGTTTGCTTCTCTTCCAAAATATTTTAGGGTTTAGTCATTAAAACAACATATTGTGTTATTTACTTTTAATAATTATCCTTATTAGTTAATTTTTATTTCCACTAATAAAAATTAATTAATTAATAATTATTATGAGTATCTCATATTTTTAATAAAATTAATAATTTGTCTCATAATAATAATTAGATTAATTTTCCTAATAAAAAATTTAATAATAATAATTATTAAAATTAAATAATAATAAATAATTATTAATATTTACTAACATTTATTTAGTATTAATGAATATTAAATATTAATTAATAAATTATGATTTATATATTTTTATAAATCTCTTCAAATAAAGACTAAAACTTTACTCTTCCCAATAATAAGAGAATTTAAACCATTAAAATTAAATTAATAATAAAGAATAATTTCATATAAATAATAATTATTAATATTTATTAACATTTATTTAGAATAAATGAATGTTAATATTAATTAATAAATTATTATTTATATAGTTTTATAATATTTTTCACTAAATAAAGATTATAATTTACTCTTTTATTAAACTTTATTATTTTACTTAGTCTAATTCTTTTTTTAAACTTTAGGATAGTAATAATTTTAATTTTATAAAAAAAAAAGAAGTCTTATTTCGTGAGAAAAAATATAGTTATTATTATTAAATAAAAAAAAATATATAAGGATTAATATTGAAAAAAAAGTTACAAAAATTTAAAAAATTAAATTAAATTTACAAAAAAATTATTTAAATTTATTAAAATAAAAATTTTAACATATTTAAACTTTATTAAAAAATTATTAAATCAAATCAAATCAAATTAATACAATTATTATTGAAGTATTGATTAAAATTACCTTATTTAAACTTTTTAAAATTATTAAATCTATAATAAACTAATTAATAAAAAAATATTAAATTAATTAATAGGATATTAATTTGTCAGCTCTCGTCAGCTCTTTTTTTCCCTTATCTCACTATTTATACCTCCCCTTGCATCCTTCTTTCAATCTTCATTCAATTTCTTGTCCTGATGATGGATCCCTATTGGGATCCGGAACATCGATCATTGTTTATTAATACTATGGATAATCCAGAAATCTCTTCAATAAACATTATTTTCATTTTTACATGTTGTTGAATTTATATATATATATATATATATATATATATATAGAAAAAGAAAAAAAAAAGAAAAAATGAAAAGGGATATAAAAATATTGTAAAATAAATGAATAAATCCCAAGAAAATAATAAAAAAATGTGTGTTGGTTTAAACGCCACATGCTAAGTTAATTAGTTGTTTAATTAGTTAAAGTTTAATTAAATAATTTATTATAATTTTCATTAAAGTTAACATTTTTCGATGTGATGTTTTGTCGTTTAATGTAAAGGGTGTGTGGATCTTAATTGCCAAGATGCTCCTCGCCCAGATCAACGAATGGGGAAACATTTTAGACCCCCCCATTTAACCTAGGTGGGAGGTCTGGAAAGTTGTTTTAATAAAACCATTTTTGTAATGTGTCTTCCACCCAATCATTTCAGGCATCCCCCCCGCTACACCCCCACACCCACACCCACACCCAACCCCCTTATGTTTACCACTTACCACGCCCCCCTCACCCCCCTCCTATGTTTACCACTTACCACCCACCACCCCCACCCCCGACCGCATGTGTTTGCACCACGTAGAGTGGAAGGGCTCACCCCCATGTTTACCACCTCCCAGCCATCCCCCCAAACCCCCTTATTTTTACCATGCACCACCCCTTACCTCACCCTGCCTTTATGTTTGCCACTTACCACCCCCCCCCCCAAGCATGTTTGCCATACACACCCCCCCCAACTATGTTTACCACTTACCACCCACCTACCCACCCCCCCACCCCGAAAAGCACCATCTCCCTCTCCCGCCAAAGGCTATCAGTCATTTCGCCTTCACCAACTATCCTCCTTTCATTTGAAAAAATGATTTACCGTTATCCACCCGCTCAAACACCATGACCATTACCATAATAAATACCCCCGCTCTCATAATGGATATCCCGAACAATTAACTCCAGATTTTATAAATAAACACATGGTTTACCCTATTTCTTTTACACATTACGTTGGAAAAAGATGCATATCCAAGCTCCAGTACAACCAAAGTGTTACAAAATTGTACAAACCTGCTAATTACTAAGTAAACATCATTCATTTCTTGATTATAACTTCAATATGTCCACAAAAGGGAAATCTAAGATGGTGGAAGAAAATCTAATAATGCCTCTAGTAATAGACTTAAATCATTATTGGCCCACCAAAATTTCATCCACTTTCACCCTCATTTCGATCATTTTAACCTCATTTCGTAACTCTGTAACTTCATAAGCCCTACATTAGTAACCATTTTCATGACCACAGGGTTTATCATTGTTATTTTCCAAGTCACTTATTTTAAGTATTTTAAGAGAATTTATGATTTAATACTAGGAAATTAACATGTTTTCATATATCTCTAAAAGTGTTATGAGTTTTGTGATATTGTAGGCCTACTTCAGGATTCTAGAAGGGTCCTATTTGGCCACCTAACTACAAATCCGAATTTCGAATTCCAACTCATGAGGATTTGTAGAATATTTGAGGAAGACGTGGATCATTAATTTAAGCACATTCAAAGGAGAAGAATCATGGATGTTTTGATATGTTTCCTTATCAAAACTATGAGAAAAATTGGAGAGGATTTGTATCTTGTATTTTTAGATGATTAGTTGTAACGACAAGAGATAAATGTGGATTTAGGAGATATTTGAGGATTTGTATTTATTGAGTAGTTATCTTCAGTTTTTGCATAAATAGGAGTGCATCCTTCAGAGGAGCACTACTTATTAATTCATTCTTCCAATCAATAAAATAAAATAGTTCAGTCTAAGATTCTCCAGCATACTGTTACTTTGTAGATGTGATAGTTTTTTGGTGTGCTTACTGAGGAATGGAGGGCCCCCATCAACCACAATTTGCACATCTTTGTACATATTGGTAAAATTGTGTAATTATGTTATTTGATTTCAGCAGGTGTGATTTTCCTTCCAATAAGTGTGTTTTCATTCCAGCAAGTGTGATTTCATTTCTACAAGTGTTATTTCAATTATGCAAGTGTGGTTTTATTTCATTTAAGCAAGTGTGATTTCAATTATGCAAGTGTGATTTCATTTATGCAAGTATGGTGTGATTTCAATTCTACAAGTGTGATTCTATTTTCAAGCAAGTGTGATTTCAATTTCTTTATGTTTGGTTTGTATTGGATTGGATTAGATTGATTTAATTTCTTAGTTTCAATTGCACTAGATTAATCTATTCTGATAAATAATCACCTAGTACATATAGTACAGGTATACCTTGCCAGTTCACGAACCCCGGGTTGACAACTAAATGATAGGGATTTAACTCACAATTAAATCACCCAATAATCATCTGCCATTAGTCGATCAAGAATATAAAATCTCTAAAAGCCAATGTGATTTTGATCTGTACGGATTGCACAATTGGATAAAAGAAAATTCTCTGATATTAGTGATGAATTGAGTATGTGGGATTCCTTCCTACCTCAATTCATTTTCCCATAGACACACGCCTTCCCAAAATTTGTATCTTGGTGCCACTTTAGATATATTCCAAGTCAAAGGGTTGTTTCTTCGAACAATGGCATCATATTTATAGTCACCTCTGAATCTATATGCCAAATGCTCCAAATTAAAACCTCGGCTCCTCTAAACCCTTTTTATGTATATTCCCTCATGGAAATATATAATAAACTTACCTTTCCCCAAAGAGCCAATATTTTTGAAATATTTCTACCTGAAAATGCTGAATTTCCAAGGAAAAAACCACCTTACCCACCTTCATTATTTCCAGAGATGGCTAAGAAAGTTATTTCAATAGTTTCTTGTTTATCAGGTTATCAATCTGATCAATGGGTTGATGAGGTTATCCTATAATTTTTATCAATATTTTCAAAATATGAAAATCCCTCCATTATCTTCCATTACAATGAATTTTTAGCAGAGTCTATTCATGATCAATTCATGAAATTTTCTACCGAATGAGCCTACAAAGACACGTCAGTTCTTGTATACTTTTTCTTATTTTATCAGTTAGACAGATTTCAATTTCCATTGAAAAAATTAGATGAAAAGGGAAACCCTCATTTTGTAATTCATTGGACTTCCTTGGTAAGGAATAATACCAATGAATTCTCCTTTAGTGACTATACATATCAGTTTTTGTATATAGTCTCCTGTCTACTCAATAGTGATGTTGTTCCTATAATTTCCCCTAAAATTAAATGAATTCTTCATCACAGCGAGAAAACGAAGACATGATATTGGTATTTATATCAAAATCACATAGAAATCAGAGTATATGGATGTGATATTCCTCCATACAATTTGCCTAAGTTTGTGCCTATTATAATTTTTTCATTAGAGTAGATTAGGCAGATGATAAAAATGGATGAGATGCACTTTGTGTCAACTAAGAAGAAGTCTTTGTTCAATATCAAGACTCAAATTGGACCTTTCATCTGTAATTCCAAAATAGAAGAAAAGGAGGCATATATTATTCTGAAAGAAATGAAATTTGAATTAAGTTTTGCCTATTCTTATGACCCCTTGGGAATTATTTCTAAGCTAAGGGTAGAACATAAAACTACACTTATTCACTTATTCCCAGACCAGAGATTGAGAAGTATATGAATCAAGAGGAGTAGCAAGAGAATACATTACAGGAAGTAGAAGAGCATGTTTTTACTTATACAACATTACAGACTCCATTTCCACAGGAAAAGTAGACTAAGAGAGTAAGGGAAAATATTTCCCCTTTAGTTTCAGAAATTTAGCAGGCAGAATTTGTAATGTACACAAAAAAAAAAAAAAATCTTCTTGAGGATTCATTTATGGGAGAGAGCTCACAAAATACATTAATTTTGACAGGGCCTCATGCTACCACTTTTCCAAGAGTTGAAGATATTTTCTCAGGTTATCCTACATCTCAGTCTCTCAAGGTCTAATAGAAACAACTCAGGTAGGAGAACCAACTAATAGTCAAATTGAGCCAAATATTTTTTCTAAATAAAGGGAAATAAAATATAAAAATCAAGCACTAAAGGCTACTACTTATTCTGAATTTTGGAAGCAGAGTTCAACATCTAAACACATACTCCTTTTTTCCTTTGATGTTGAAAGGGGACATATGCAAATGGATTTCTGAGAACCTAAAGTTCCATTTCCAAAGACTTCGGATGATTACCAAAAGTTGATTTTTTCTTTTAATACAAATTAAATCCATGCTATAGACCATATTGAATTACATAAGCAAGCTGGAGAAATGATTTATTCCACCCTCACTAGTTCAGCCATGGAAAAATTTAAATTACAAGTTTTAGTGAATAATATTCAATCCCAGTTAAACATGGAAAATATATCTTCTCTGGAAAGGATACTAAGATAAAATATTTGGAGGACTTGATAATCAAATTGGGATATTATCCCATTAATATTAAAACTGCCAAGGAAATGATTAAAAGGAAAAAATTTGATATTGAAGCAATGAGAAAATAATTGAAACTCCCTACTACTGAAAACCCTTAGACTAAAGAAATTTGTGAATTAGAAAAGGAAAAATAAAACATGTTCAATATTATTATTGAACAGAATACACAAATACAGAAGATGGAAACATAATTAGAGAGTTTATTAAAGGGGAAAGAATAGCAAGCAAATCAAGCATAAATTATTCCCTTAGCAACAATTTAAATTACAAGTAATTCAAGAACAGGGGTTTCTACTTCGTCAACCACTATAGTAGTGGAAATGCAGTATACAGACTCAGCTACTGACTTAGCTAAAGCTATGGGAGACTTTTCATTAAGAGGACAGAAAATTGAAAAACTAAAAGCTCAACTTCATAATCTTCAAGAGCATAAAAATAAAATTGATAATGCTTATGTAGTAGAGATTCAAAAGAGTCATAGGTTGAATCAGAGAATAAAGACCCTTGAAAATGAGTCTTCTATTGCTCAAACTATTGCACAGGCGAAAGAAAGCATCTGGAAAGGCGTCAATGAGTCCATGAATTATTTATGGCCTTCAATTGAAATCATGTTTGAGTGGGACGAATTATTGGAAAAGAAAAAGAAGGTTATAGCAGAGGTAAAAAAAGAATTGGGTCATAAACTAGGAGATGCAACAAAATTAATCGTAATTTTAAATTAAAAAAAAAAAAAAAAACTTGAAAAATATGATATTGATGCCAGAATGGAAACTATTCTGGAAGTCAAAAAGATTCACATTAAAAGAAATTTAATGCTACAACTTGAAAACAAATTCCATAATTTAGAAGCCATCCTCCAGAAGTTTCACAGAAAGTTTAATGTACTACGTCAGAAAGGACTTTCAGGTTTGAGAGGAATAGGAGAAAATCTGGTTACTCTTGAAGAATACCAAAAGAGATTATATTCCATAGCTACAAAAAAATCTAAATTTTCTAAGATCAAAGGAACCATTATAGGGAAATCATTTATTGAAGGTTTGAATTTTGATCTATTGATTCAACTTGAGATCAAACATTTGTTTTTAGTCAAACCCAACTTTCAGAAATACAATGAAGTGGAGGAGACTTATAGAAAATTGATTAAATATACCATTCCCGATGAGGACAGATGGGAAAATATATTTCAACTCATTTATTAAACAAAAAAACAAGTTTACAACAACAGGTACAAGATTTCAGCCGCAACATACAGGATTATAAGAGAAAAGGATAGATAATTGGAAAGGGAAAAAAAACTGCAGTCTTATCATCCCGACCATCATCAGAAGCCTCGAATTCAATGCCAAAGGGGTTGAGCAGTTTTGTTTTCCTATATTTTAAATCTATTTTTGTAAATAGTTTTGAGATATTTTGTAAACAAATCTTTATATTTAAATCAATATATTCTTAGGAAAGTTGTATAAATATTTTGTAGATTGAATTATGAAGGGTTGAAACCTTGTAATAGACCATTAAGCAGAGTTGTAATCATATGCATTTCTTCTGATATTAATGAAAGGATTATGGATTTACCTTGAAGTAGCTTGTGTTCCTGTGAGTTCTTCTTTCTTAATTTTTTTTTTCATTTTGTAATTTCCACATATATTTGATATTAATGAAGAAATTTGGGTAAGATAAGATTTAATATTAATATGTCTAAAACCCCCCGTGAAGTTATTATCAATTACAAATACTAGTTAATTAGGACTATTTGTTTTAATTAATACCTCTATATTTTTAAATTGTCACTTATTCGTAAATTCAAACGTATTTCCTTTGGCTATATACATAATTTACATGCATCATCTATATATGGTTAATTAAATACTCTATTTGAATATTTAAAATATCATATATTCTCTTAAGTTCTACCATGCACATCTATCAAAGTTGAATTTAGGTTAAGAGGTGAAGAATCAACCCTTTTATTATATCATGAACAATTAAGACTCTACACTTGTTTAAGAAGTTTAGAACATTGGTCATCCAAAATTCAAAACAAAAAAAAATATTTTAGATGCTCTGACATAATTCCCTATCCTAGAATTATCTACAGAGGTACAACATGATAAATTTAATATGACAAATGTCTTTATAGAATGCTTAAAAAGGGAGATGCTACATGGACTTTACAGGTGACTATTGTTGTTAAAAGTATTAAATAAAAATTTCAACATCTTCCTAAATTAAGATTTCCAAGGGAAGGATTCCCATATATCTTAGAGATAGATACTTCTGATACAACTTGATCAAGGATATTTTTACAAGATCATAATGGGATGGAAAAAAATTGCATGTATACCTCTGTTACATTTCATGATCCAAAGATAAGGTATCCATCCATTCATAAAGAAATAGTTGCAATAAGCAAGAGCATCACAAGTTTCAAGTTTTATTTAAAACCAGTTTGTTTCACTATAAGGACATATTTGAATCATGTAGCTAGAGGCTTAAAAACCATATATTAATTTGTATTGATATGGTCCTGATCTGGATTCGTTGGATTGAAGGATATGATTTTCAAATTCAATAGAAACCAACGAAAGAAAATAGTGCTGCTGCTCTACTCACCAAATAAGGGTCCTTACCAATTCTACTTTGAAATGTTCTTACGAAAAAAATAAAAGGGGAAATTCATAGCTTGTGAATCCTTAGAACAAATCCCTCCTAAAACATCTACAAAACATGAGGGAAAAATTATTGTTGGAATTTTTTTTCTTATATGGTTAAATGGAGTCGTGAAATTCATAGAATTTTGAAAATTTGGGCCACTAAATATGATGTTGTAAATAATTATATATATTTTATTTATTTTGGATATACTCTTCTTATACTATTGATAGAGACCCAAATTGAAACCAAGCAATTTTTTATTTTCTCCAACCAATAATGTCCTATAGATATTGGTGTGAAATCCATTAGTCTGTTAAATATAGAGAGCCAATGTGGATATCAATTGAATGTATAGATGTAGCTCCATTTTTGTGGGGAAATTGGTTCTCAACTCTCATGAATAAGTACACTCCATTTAATGATCCAGAACTTGATAAATATCATAAATTTCCAGAGTTGCATTCAAATATATGGAATGGGGCAAGAAATTATTAATGGTTTTATTTCAACATTGTATTTGATTTTATAGATCTAGAAATTATGGCAGCAGATCCAAAATTGTCTAAACCTACTGGATGGAGAAATAATTATTTAGGATTAATTCTTAGAATCTAAACAAGAATATTATTTAAGTAGTTCTCCTTTTCAACAATGATTGTGTATTTTCCCCCCTTTTGTTCTTGATCACGCGTCTAAAGATGAGTAAAGTCAAATTTATTCTCAAGGATCTCAATATCTACACCAAGCTTATCTATCCTTTCATGAAGATCCAAAATTTTCTTTCCAAAAGCATGGTTTACCCTGTACAACAAATATATCATTGATTCTCTTGTAAAAAACATGTGTGTGTGTGTGTCACCAAATTTGATCCCCATATGGCTAAGCCTCCAAGGGAAGAGATAAAAAGTGATTGTCCCTACTTTTCAAATTCATAAATAAAAAATAATAAGGATCTTTATACAAAAGGCATATGTGTCAATATGTCATTATAGTTGGCATGAATTTTATATGGAAGTGGCTAGTTGCTTTAATTTTGAATTCCTAATGCAACTTTTGGATTATTGGCTACCTTCTTTTCATGTTATAACAAAGAGGTAGGGGAACTCATTTGAACATTGGATTTGTCTGAAGTTATAAAGTATCTTATATATGCATTATGTATATGCTCTCTCCTTACATCTAAGTGTTATATTGGAAATTTAAAATAGAATAAACCTTTGTAATAAGTCTAAAGTCTCTTGTTCCTACATTTTGTGAATGCTCTCTCCTTGCATATTAGAGTGATCTTGGAGATAAAAAAATAAAATAAATCACTCTATGTAATAAGTCTGAAGTCTCTTACGTATACATTTTGTGCATGCTCTCTCTTTGCACCTCAGATTGATCTTGGAGATTAAAAACAAGATTTCTCTTTGTATATCATATATTTTACTTAATATAAAGATCCAAGTTTCCCTATTGTGAGAATTTTGGTATAAGATCCAATTGTTATCCATTAATACATTATAGGTTTCTTATACTTTTTTCCAACCAAGTATGCAACATATTAAGAATTTGAGACATCAAAACTATATATGCAGAGACTTTGATCATAATTTTTACATTGGAGGGTCACAAGATTGTTAAAGGAAAGTAGTCCTAAGGTTATTCGAATATTGTTAAGTCTAGTTTTCAAATATTCTTTCCTCTATGATACCTCTTACCTAGATTTGAAGTAGGTTATTTGATATTTGTAGTAGGAAATGGAAAGTAAGATGGTTAATATGGATTCAATTCAAATTGATAAAAATGAAAAAAACTCTTTTGTTATGAATATATCTAAATTCAAGTTAACATCTAATTGACATATGCCTGAAATTTATGCCACACATTTCTCCAATTTCAGATTTGTTTATAGATTTCGATATTCCAATTCTACATAACTTGTTTCATTGTCAAAAAATGCTTATCAAATTCATTTAATTAAACCCAAGGATATTGATTATGAATTAAGGCATCACTCTTCATATATTTATATTTGGATAATAAAATTTTTTATAAATCCTCTTCTTCAACATAAATTACCAATATCTGGTTTATGTTGCATTGTTTATTCCAAACACATTATTTTCCAACATGCTATTATGTTGGATTCAAAGCGCCATTACATAATGGACTATTATGGACATCTATTTATACAAAATAATTTCTTGCCTTAACATATTCATACATTAATGATGTATTCAAACCTATATCCAACTTAATGGTTTCAATATGGCTTATAAATCCCATGTTTCTCAACTTCATACCTACATTTGTGTATGATATATAAACACTACCTTACATTGCCTTGTTAAATATGTTCCCATAACACTAAAGAAATTCTGGTGGTTTGGAAACGAAATGTGACACCCATTATTCTTGAATTGTCTCCTATTCTTATTTATATCAATTGGAATCAAGAATATATCTCCCTAAATATAGAAACCAATGATGTTGAACAAAGGATATTGTCAGTTGGAACCTATTCTACTGGAAAAATTTACTGGATAAGTTATCTGAAAAAATTATCTAAAATTAAAAAACAACCCCTTGTGATTGGAATGGTTAAATAATAAGAAGAATATAGTTATAAGAAAAATTAGGGAGAATACATGAATTTAAATTTTGAATATAAATTTTCTCATCCTCTTAGCTAAATAAAACCAGAGTTCCAGTAGATCGACCAGATAAAATTTATTCTTATGTACTTACATCAATAAGAGATCTTGGTTGTATTTCACATTTCGAATGTAGATCTCCAAATGATATCATGAAATATCTTCATGCTTAACATGAATGGGCTAATACACAAAGATAATTATCAAAAAATCAAGTCACGCTTCAAGAATTATCAATGAGGCTCACATGAGGATCTATAAGACAACCCTTGAATTGGTGGGAAAATACCATTTGATGATGTAAAACCACTAAAATCCTTGATTCAAACAATTGATAAAGATGTTATGGTAAAATCATAGATACAATAAATCATTACACATATATGTTTTTCACTCAAATATTGTGTGATTTAAGCTTATGAGAAAACATAAGTGTACACTGGAATAATTATTGTACAAAACTCTAGGTCTCTCAAGTCTTACATATGTGCGATATTATCTCTCCTCTTGGACAAGAATCATTAATGATTAGGTTCATGATATATTTATTTATCTAAGCATTGATATTGAAGATCTCTCCTTAGTTGGATTACATGCAGAAATCAAGAATAAGATTACCTGCACAAAAGGAAAAGTTGCAAGGCAACTAAAGAAAAAATATGTTTTTTAAACAACCATTTTGTAATGCATTTAAAGAAACCTATTGTTTTGTTGTAGAAATAAAATTCATAAGAACAAAGGCCAAAGGTGCAGTTGTAAGAAAACCAATCCAAAATTTTATACGAGGAAACCAAGTTTCCAAAAAATAATGTCTTTTAGAAAGAGAATCAACCAATAAATGTTACAAATGTTTCATCTACAATAAAGGAAGACATAATTATGTAGATAAATTTCCTAACAAAAATAAGAAGTATGCCAAGGTTTTAGAGTTATTATCTACAACACTCGATCCTACTTAATGTCAAATTTGTTGCAATGATGATCCCCAAGTTGTGTGTCGAAATATAATCTTATTCATAGTTTGATTATTTTAAAAAATAAAAAATAGAAATAAAACAAATAAACCCTCTTCTTAAATATTTGAATTAGATATCATATTTCTGCTACCTCCTCTTCTAACTATGAAAAAAAATTCCTTTGTATAAAAGTGATTGCTTGATTCTTACTCCCATATCAATGCACTAAAAGAGAAATTTAAGTTTTTTCCTGCTTGGGATTTTCATAGACATTGTTCCCTTGAACCCCATATTTCTATCCTTCACCACATAAATGGAATGATGTGTTGAATGATGTGAGTGTTGTATTTTATTAGATCATTATATATCCATGCAAATATGTCTTTGTACTTTGTGAATGGTTGGACAAATGTGTGCTTTTCTACCAATTCACAACATTAATCAATTTTGGGTTATATTAAATCCCCATATTGACAAGTCCATGCATAAAGATTGGACTATGAGTCTTTGCATTTGTTCTCGACTACAAATTTAAGAATTACCCAAGTGAAACCACCCTTTTGGAGATGTGATTACTCTTGTATGCAGTCTATTTTTTTTTCTTGTTGTACTTGTTGGCCGTGTTCTTTTTCCTCAAAAATATTTTTATAAACGTGTATGCATTGGTCAATTAGTCCAAAACTTATGTATCATCATTCAAATATACCTATCAATTAGTGATGTCATCAGGGATAACAAGTTTGAAAATAAATTCAATTGAAAAGTAATGACACAAAGGAGTAAACCCGACAGTTCCTTTGGTTAGAGTGGCAAAAACAATAGTTGTAGATCGAGGAATGGAAATGATATTAAATGATTTGAAGAACGAAATCAATTTTCATTCCTCTTGTGGATCCCCTCTGAGATGCAAATACAAGCAATGACTTTTGTTGCATACATGTCAGAAAATTATCTCTTAATCACTAAATAATTTTAAACATTATACCTTCAAGTCCAAATATTTCTGCAACACAAACATAAGTGCTTCGTAATTAGCTATGTTATTGGTATAGTCAAATTCCAGTTGGTAGGATATCAATTTTGTTTGTTTGTGGGGATCAATAAAAAAACATTAGGAATTGGCCCCATCTTACATCTTATAACCATTGAAATATACATTCCAAATGTTATTATATATTTCTACATCAATGCAACTATTAGTATTTACATCTAATATACAACAATCATTGTCATCAGTATGCAAGCATTGAAGTAGTTCACTGATTGTGTGTCAAATGATAAGAGTGGTGGACTATGTTGTATAGCAACCAAGATTAGTTTCTAGGAAAATAATTCCAAATGTATTGTGCAAAAAACTAATTGGTTCACTTGGTCCTTATAGTTGTATCACCATGTTTTTCATGTGAGGCTCACTATCTACGGGCCTTCTTTGATTATTCTTTCATTTATAGGCTAGCTAGAGGTGAGACCAATCTGAAGTGAGTTATCCTTGAAGCTTATCTCACCAGTCCCTACTTAGAAAAAGACCATAAGTTTCATATATGTCAACAACTATGATGTTTATTACTTGATGAGATATGGGATTAGAGGATAGTCTAATCAAGACATCTTTCAGCTCACTTATCACCTTGAATTATAATTTATCCATCTTAATGATCTTAAAATTAGTCATTTTTGGAACATCACTGATTTTCTATCACATTGAATAAGGTATGACATTGGAGGAACCTACAGAGTCAACCAATAAATTTTCCACATTGTGGTTGAGAATCTCAAAGGTTAGAAGGAAAGGTGGGGTTTGATACTTTTAATGGCCTCTAATACTCACAACATTGATAGTCGACTTGGAAACATTTGAGTTGCTTGGTGTTATAGAAAGGGTTTCCTTAGAGTTTTTAGGGTTTACTGTGGGGTTAGGTCGAGTAAGAGAGGGTTCAAAGTTTTTCAGAAGTAACTCTCTTGGTTAAGGGATATTGAAAAGGTTGTAAAGTGATACATTTGCCTTGATCTTCTTCATATATTAAATCACATTATACTCCAAGGGTTTGTTTTTTGTAAAATTTGTCGATATAGTATTATCAATTGTAAATGAAGGCTTGGTGTTATAAGTAGAGGTAGAGGATTTTTTATTCTGCACAGAAGTTGAGGTCTAATTTTTACTCTGCACAGGGATGGTTTGTCTTGATATTTTGTACAACATTAGGGCTTGTCTTAGGTGAAAACTTACTAATTTTCACAAAACTTTGGTGTCGTAGCACCTACCTTATTATATATTTTTCTTTGGAAAGTTGAGAAGTATCAAGTGTAGGTCCCTTACTTTGAAGATTATAGTTTTTGAGGGTTTTCTAGGTGGATTGGTTTTATCCTAAAGAAAAATCCCCAATGGTGTTTGTATTAATATCTTCTACTCAATAACATAAGAATATGGTCAACCCTTCAATGGCTTCTTCTTTAATTATGTTGGATTCATCATTAGATTATTGGGTTGGGTGATCAGAAAGTTATTGATGTTCCAATAGGTTTGATTTTTATCCCAAGAGCTTATTAGCAATTAATTTCATAATTGAGTTAAGGGTAGGTTTTCTCATAATGACTGGCCTGATAATATGAATACAATTTTTCCATGCTAAAATCATCTAAGTTCATGTTCACACTCAAAATATCAGTGGGTTTGGGATAGTTGTTGATTTCCTTTGAAAATGATGAAAATTTTGGTGTCCAGATGATATTTCCCCTGAGTTCTTCAAGTAAAATACTTCATTTGACAATTTATTCACAAATTTGAGTATCCTCTCCCAATATTTAGCCTATGTGTTTGTCAAATTATTTGAAATTAGATTCTTCTACCCACTAGACTTAGGCTCTTATTTATGTTGAAAAATGGCAACAAGAAGAGGCTTCTAATTTAATTTTCCCTTAATTAAATTAGAAGTAAATTTTGATTCCACGTCACATGATAACTTGTACGAGTTAACTAAGTCAAGAAGACTTAGTTAGCTTATTCAATTCAAGTTGAGCGTCAAACTAGAGGCATGTAGAGTGTTCCCTAAGTTTTAGGGGCCTAGTTACAGTTTATTTTGAGTTTTAATTAATTAACTTAACTATTTGAGTTAAAATAATATTAACTAGTTCTAACTGATGGAGCAACTAGTGAGAGGTAAAGTGAATTAAATATGATTTAATTCATATGCAGTGACCAATCAAATAACTCGTAATTCATGCATAATAACTCATGCATGTCAGTTCTAAGGAAGACCCAGTTGAGATTGGAGTTAAAGAGAAGTGTACTATCAATTGTATAATCATAAAATATACAGGTGGTGCATGGAGTCAGAGGAAGAGCCTTGATGTATTGCACAATCATTATTTGGGAATTTCCTAATTAACAGGGACCCAATTACCCAAGAAAATGCACAAGAAACTATGGAATCCTAAGGCCAAGAAATTGGTTAAGTATTGAACCAAGCTAGCCTAGGAATTAGTGATATATACAAAGATAATACAGAGAGCTATCAAGCCTGAGAGAAGCATTGTACTATTATCATATTCTTTGAATTATGAAATATACAAATAGTAGGGTTTTTAGCTGAGGTTTCCCCAGATAAATATTTGTATTGTGCGATTGAAATTCTTTCTCTTTCTTGTTGATGTGATTATGTGATCGTGGTTGGTTTCCGTAATTTTTAGAGTAGATTCAAGTATTTTTTTTTAGCATATTACAAATATCAGTTTGAATCTACGTGGATTTTCTACATGGTATCATAGCAAGAATCACTATAGAATAGAAGAATACAATTTTGTTTTGAGCAGGTGAATCAAATTTGCAGATCTACTCTTCAGGACCAGCAACAGGATCAAGATGTATTTATGTGGATTGAGACTCGAATATGTCCTTGAGGGTAGTTCAAATTATATAGCTTGGCAGGACGGGATGGAATAAATGTTGGAAGAAAACATGTTGAAGTAGTTCATAGGCAATGATATTCCCAGGCCCACAACAACAGATGCTCAAAATGTGGATGCATGGAAGAATAATGTAGCAAAGGCAAGAAGGATTCTATTGGGAGGATTTCGAGATCATATTCACTCGAATCTCCATGGAAATGAAACTCCATATAATATGTGGAAGGCCTTAACAGATTTTTTTTAGAACAACAACGACCACAGGAAGCTGGCACTAAAGGACAAGCTCAAAAAAACCAACATTAGAGAACTTTTGAGGTCTAAAATGGGCCTCCTAAGAAAAATGTAAAACCAAAAGAATATTTATAAGAACCAATAGGATTCAAGATGATTATGTCAACCATGGGGGATGATTCGCCATTTTTGGGGTAAAAAAGTAAAAATATTAAAAAATAATAAAATAATAAAACTACTTTTTCAACTTGTATTTTCAACTTATCTCCCTTAGGTTTTACTCAAGTTTCGAGTGGGAGTACTCGCTATATGAAAATTTTAATTCCTCATCCAAGGAGTACCCATATTACATACTTTTGATGGACTCTGCTACATGAGAAATGAGAAATGCATTAAAAAACGTGATTGTAATCACATTTTTCATGTATTTCTCATTTTTTGTGTAGTAGGGCCCATCGAAAGTATGCAACATGGGTAATCTTTGGATGAGGAATAAAATTATGCATCTGACAAGTCTTCTCACTAATTCGAGTAAACCCATAGGGAGATAAGTTGAAAATACGAGTTGAAAAGTAGTTTTTTCTTTTTTTTCCCCCTCTAAAATTTGATGATGTAATCTAATATTATTTTATTATTCTATTATTATTTTATAATTTCCTTAGGAGGCCCATTTTAGACCTCAATATTCCCCTAATGGATGGAGAAGTATGACACAATACCAAAATACTTGACCAAGTTCACTCAGTGTCGGGATGAGCTTGGAAGTGTTGGTGTTACAGTTGTCAAGGATGATATGGTGAGCCTAGCCCTTCTATGCCTTCCCAAGAGTTGGAAAAAGTATCAGGATTTGGTGAATGGGAGGGAGAAGCTACTAGAGTGGGATTGATTATGGTCCAACTTGGTACAATAAGAGATTCAACGGAATACCAGATATGGATCCTCATCAAAGACTGATGACAAGGAGAACTGTGCCTTGGATGGAAAGGAAAAGAAAGGGAAAGGGAAGGAATCCCATTCCAAATCATATTCTGGTCAGGTAGGAAAGAAGAAGGACTTGCCAAAAATTAAATGTTTTCACTGTCATGAGCTGGGACATTATGGAACAAAGTGCCCATATAAGAAGGTCGAGAAAACGCCCTTAAGAGGAGCAGAAGGTGAATCTCTTACTTCACATTTTGAGTTGGATTTCACTCTCATCACATGCATGGTGTCATCGATAATGGGTTCTGTGTGGTACTTGGATAGTGGAGCTTCATTCCATATGACTGGAAACAATGAATTCTTCAGCAACTTGGAGGATAAGGATCTCTAGATGCACATCGAGATGGGAGAGGATGGGAGGTATAGCGTGACAAAATAGGTAATGTTTCCTTCCATAGGGAGTCTAGTACTCTTCTCACATTAAAATATGTCATGTATGTTCCTGGTTTAAAGAATAATTGGTTTTCAATTGCTATGTTAGAAGATTGTGGCTATTATGTGATATTTAGCAAAGGAAAGACGTTCCTTTTTCACAAATCCACGTGACAGGTGAATAATATTTGGGTTTGGGTAAATAACCTCTACAAACTGGATGTAAAATATTGTTTTTCTTTGAGCACAAAAGCAGAGAAGGTGCAGAGTCAAGAGATCGGTGACTTATGGCATGGAAGACTGGTCCATATACATCATGGCGCTTTGAAGATCATGCAACATATTTCTACAGGAATTCCCAAGGGTGCACTTGAGTAGTGAGATACATTCAAAGGGTGTATATTGGGTAAGTACTCCAAAGCCTCCTTTCATGATTAGGACAATCGAGTGAAGGTGATCCTTAAAAGAGTTCACTCAGATGTATGTGGACCTTTCTCGACAACCTCCATAACAAAACACAGGTATTATGTGATTTTTGAAGATGATTTTTCACACAAAAGTGTTGGATATTATTAATGTATAAGAAATAATAGACATTCTCAAAAAAATTTGAGTTCAAATCACTTGTCGAGAAATATACATGGAATAAGGTGAAGCCTTTCAGGAGCGACAATGATGGAGAATATGTGTCAAATGAATTCAAGAACTTTTGTGCTTCAGAAGATATTCGACAGGAATTGATAACACCTCATAACCCACAATAAAATGGGGTTGTTGAAAGGAACAACATAAATATTTTGGGATATGCATGAGTGATGTTACATGATCAGGGCCTAATGTTTCACTTGTGGGTTGAAGCATGCAACACAATAGTATTTGTGCAGAACAGAAGTCCTCATCAAATTCTCAAGATGAGTACACCAGAGGAATAATTTTCATGTGAGAAACTATATGTGGTACACTTTAAAATTTGTAGTTCATAAATTTTTTTCCATGTAACCAAAGATGCTACGAAAAATCTAGAACCAACATCTGAGTTGGGAATATTTGTGGGGTACATCGATACACCTCACAACTATCAGGTGTACATGTCATCTCACAGGATGATAGTGGTCAATAGATATGTGAAATTAGATGAAGAGAAGGCCATGCAAATTTCCCTTGAGAGGGAGCTTCAGTTGCATGCAGTTGAGGAGCTCTTAGCTCCAAAAGAAGAACCTCAAGATTTTGAGCAGTCACAAGTAAATGAACAAAAAGTGGAAGCAACTACTCGTGTTGATACATCCAGAGATGGAAGGAAGCACACCAAAGGGGCTAACAGGCGAAGAGCACCCACATCAGAGCGTAGGCAGAAAAGGTACCCAAATATATACAAAATATACATGGCTCTTATGTGCAAGAGTGTTGAGATTGAGCCATCCTCATTCAAGGAATTAGTGCAACAACCAGTATGGGTTGATGCCATGGTTGAGGAGTATGACTCCATTATCATAAATAGTGCATGGGAAGTTGTCCCAAGACCTAAGGACAAGTTATTTGTAGGATCCAGGTGGATCTACAAGGTGAAGAAAGAATAAGATGGTAGTGTTGATAAAAAAAAGGCTAGATTTGTGGTCAGATGGTTCTCTCAGATGGAGGGAATTGATTACGAGGAGACCTTTGCTCCAGTTGCAAGGTACTCATCAATCAAATCTATCCTTGCACCCTCAATGTAGATGGGATGGAAGATACATCATATGGATGTAAATACAAACTTCCTCAATAGAGTGATTGAGTAATAGGTGTACATAGAGTAGCCAAAAGGATTTGAGACCTTCGACAGAGATTCACATGTGTGCAGACTCAAGCGAATGTTGTATGTACTACACCAAGCAACCTATGCTTGGTACACTAGGATCGACAACTACTTCACTAGGTTGGGCTTCACCAAAATTAAAGTAGATGTGAACCTTTACCATATTGTGGTAGAAGGTAAATTATTGATTATTGTATTATATGTCGATGATTTTATTCTAACAGGTGATGAGCAACTGATCAAACCTTTCAAAGAGGATCATTCAAGAGAATTTGAGATCAACGATATGGGGATATTGCATTATTTACTTGGTTTGGAAATTTGGCAAAGAGACGGGGAACTATTTGTATCTCAAGGAAAGTATGCCAACGAGATTATGAAGAAATTTCACATGGAGATAAGCAAACCCATAGAGACTCATCTAACAGGAAATTGGAGGAAGGAAGATTCTACTTCAAGCAAAGTGGTATAACCTACCATCTACAGGTAACTTGTGGATTCACTAATGTACTTGGTGAACACATGACTGGACAAATGTTATGCGGTTAACCAACTTATTCAAGGAATATTTAAGCCTGCCAAGCTCTATTGGAAGGTATCCAAACATGTGTTGAGATACCTCAGAGTCACCACTCAGCTTGGTTTATGGTACAAGTAGACAGAGGGAGTGAAGCTTCAAGGCTTCACAGATACATATTGGGCAGTGATTCCATTCAACACGAAGAACCCATCATGGGGCATCTTCAATATTGGGTCAGCAGTAGTTTCTTGGTACATCAAGAAGCAGAGATCAATTGCACTCAGTTTAGCAGAGGAAGATTACATGGTTTCTAGTCAAGTAGCTTGTAAGGCTATCTAGATGAGGAAGATGCTTTTTGGGTTGTTTGGTCACCATATGGATCCGAAGGTGATTTATTGTGATAACCAAAATTGCATCAAAATCTTGGTTAATCCAATTTTTCATGACAGTTCCAAGCATATTGATATCCGGTATCACCATCTCAGAGATTGTGTGCAGAGGAGGTTTATGTCATTAGTGTACATTCCTATAGAGGAGCAAGATGCATACATCTTGAAAAAGGAACTGTCAAGAGGAAAATTCGAGTTCCACAGACACACGATCAGGGTAACAAACAATCCCTTTATTGTTGAGAGGGAGTGTTGAAAAATGGCAACAAGAAGAGGCTTCTAATTTAATTTTCCCTTAATTAAATTAGAAGGAAATTGTAATTCCACATCAGAAGAAAAATTGTGCGATTTAACTAATTTAAGAAGACTTTTTTAACTAAGTCAATTCAAGTTTAGAGTCAAACTAGAGGCATGTAGAGTGTTCCCTAAGTTTTAGGGGGGGCGCAGTTAAAATTTATTTGGAGTTGTAATTAATTAACTTAATTATTTGAGTTAAAATAAATTGAAATAATGCTAATTGATGGAGGAACTAGTGAGAGGTCAAGTGAATTAAATATGATTTAATTCACATGCGTTGACCAATCAGATAATTGATAATTCGCTCATAAATAACTCATGCATGTCAATTATGAAGAAGACCAATTTGAGATTGAAGTTGAAGGGAAGTGTACTATCAGTTTTATAATAAAAAAATTGTACAGGTGGTGCATGGAGCCAAAGGAGGAGCCTTGATTTATTTTGAAATCATTATTGGGGAATTTCCTAATTAATAGGGGCCCAATTACCCAAGAAAATGCGCAAGAAACTAGGTAATCCTAAGGCCAAGAAATTGGTTAAGTATTGAACCAAGTTAGCCTAGGAATCAACGAGGAAATCAGAGATAGTGCAAATAACCCTCAAGCCTGAGAGAATAATTTTATTATTCTCATATTTTTTTACTTATGCAATATACAGATAGTCGGGTTTTTAGCTGAGGCTTTCCCCAGATAAATCTTTGTGTTGTGCAATTGAAATTATTTCTCTTTCTTGTTCACGTGATTATGCGATCATAATTGGTTTCCATAATTTGTAGATTAGATTCAAGTATTTTGTTTTAGTATATTACAAATATCAGTTTTAATTTATGTGTATTTTCTACACTTTAGGTGTTTTCCCTAACAGGGATAACATTTCCTTCTCTGCTTTTATAGCTTCCTCAATTTTTGAGTCGAGATGTTCTTATCTTCCCTCTTAAAAAACGTGGCTATAGATGGATTTAATGTTTAATAGTAATATTATATGGCTCATTAGAGAAATTTTGAGGTCTAAAATGGGCCTCCTAAGAAATATTATAAAATAATAGTGGAAATAATAAAATAAGACTATATTACATCATCAAATTTTAGAGGGGAAAAAAACTACTTTTTCAACGTGTATTTTTAAGTTATCTCCATAATATTTTACTCTTTTCGAGAAGGAGCACTCATTGGATGCATAATTTAAATCATCGTCCAAGGAGTACCCAAGTTACATACTTTCGATGGACGCTACAAAAAAAGGAGAAATACATGAAAAAATATGATTGCAATCATGTTTTTCCATGTATTTCTCATTATTCATGTAGTGGGGTCCATCAAAAATATGCAACATGGGCACTCCTTGGATGTGGAATTAAACTCCACATCCAATGAGTGATCCTACTCAAAATTTGAGTAAAACCATAGGGAGATAAGTTTAAAATATAATTTGAAAAAGTAGTTTTTTATTTTTTATTTTTTTAATATTTTTACTTTTTTACTCCAAAAATGGTGAATCATCCCCCAAAGTTGACATCATCATCTTGAATATTATTGGTTCTTATACATTTTATTTTCATTGTACATTTTTGTTTTGGGGCCCATTTTAGACCTCAAAAATTTCTCTACTAAAGGTATCAGAAAGGTGAGAATTTTCAAGGAGCTTATTCAACAAAACAATGAAACGTTTTTTGAAATCATTCACTTTTTATTTATTCTCCATCTTGATTACAATAAGTTTTTTAAGAAGGGTAGCAGGTGATTTCTATTCTTCAAATTTACAAATAGAATCCTTTTTAGAGGCATCCCAATTGACTATTGAAGTATCTTGTAGATTATAATACCATGTGGATGTTTTGTTCTCGAAAGTATAAGTGAATAACCTCCAAACAACATCCTCATTTTGTACATTCATTAGATATAGTGCTAGATAGAAGTTATTTATGTGGTATTCAAGAGTGATAGGTCTATCAGGACCAAATTTGCGGAGGATCCTTTTCGACCGTTTAGGACGATCATGCAAATTTACTGCAAGGTTGAGGGCTCCTTGAGACATCCATTTGTGTTAGGGATTACTGGCCATTATATCTAGTATATCATATTGATTTAATTCATCCTCATAATTGGAGTAATGGATATAATCAATATGACCAGTCCCACCATTAATATCAAATAGTACATGAGTAGAGGGCAGAGAACTAGATGTACTTGAAGTTATCTAATGAAAGGGACCAGGGATTTATTGAAAAGCATGCTTAATAATATATTCAACAAATTCAATAGAGACACTGTCTTTCTTGATTGGTCTTCTAGTAGCCATTTTTTTGGGGAGATGAGGAGCTATAGGGATTCTTCCCATATACTTAGTGTAAGCACAAGTAATATGAAAAAACGCATTCACTTTTCTAGAAGGGAAAATCCTCGTTACAGGGTTTATGTTCTCAAGTTCAGAAGGAATGTATTCATAACTAGTTTCCATTTTGGTATGCTACATATAGGTAAGAGAGGCATGTGTCTATTGGGAGGGGTTTTCTTCACTTTGAATGCTTGCTTGATATGAATAAGTATTATTACTAGTAATGCAATTCATACCCTCCTTATAACACAAAAATAATTGTTGACTGGGATGAATGACCTAACAACAATCACAAGGGGTTCTCTTTGATATGAGGTCCCAATTTGACCTCACATCATTTGGGATAAAACCATCCAAATTCTGGAATGTTAACCATGCTTGCTTTATTGAATGTTGTGGTATTGATTGATCGTCACAACAAGGGGACATGAAAACTAAAGTACAACTATATAATTGTGGAAATAAAACTACTCTAAGAAAACTGAATTATAAAATATATATGAGGATACGAAGAAATGAGCTAATAAACACAATAATAGTTGTATCAAGAACACAATTCCTTGATTTATTGGCACATAAATGTTTAACTTATTAGAAACAACAAATAATATCTAGACTCTAATCTAGCAAGTTATCATTAAAGAAAGTGATGGTGAATAATTAATAAAAAAGAGAGAAAGAGCTATATAGTTAATGGAATATTCTGTTAGATAACAATAAAAAATCTCAGAGAATGTTCCCATCAATGAAAGTATATGAGATTAGTCTAAAGCACAATCATGATGAGCTAAGTCACAATTTCGACAATAACATTTGATCCTTCTCAATATTATTTGTCAATGAATATAGAGTATGCCAACTTCCTATATCCTATCTTTTGATTTCTATAAAATTTTACCGAAGACTAGAAAGTTAGAAAGTTCAAAAGTTCAAGTATTCAAAAGTCCTTACTAGGATTTTGCATCATTTTCATATTAGATTAGTAACTTCCCTTGGGATAGTCGGGCTTCCAAAGGTTAGTAATTATAATCTATTCAAATTATCATTATTTTAAAATATGATTAAGGAAATAATTTCTAACTCATACTAACTAAAGAGACAACTACTATAGTGTGATTGGATCTTCCATAGGGATGCACAAGACTTTCTGAAGATAGGAAATCCAAATATCATAAAAGGAGTATATCATATTAACACTACAAGGAAAAGACCATCTAGAGGATGGTTTTGAGGAACCCCTTATAAAAATACCCAAGACATCCATTTCTAGTAGAGGTTACTAGAGGAGGTTGGTGAGTGGAGGTTTTTGCGGATGTTTTTCTTCTGGTGTGCTTATCATCATAAACCACACCAATGTGTTCAACTACAGAAAGCATCGGTGCGCAAAAAACAATGGCACACCGAGACACCATGCAATCCATACAAACATGCCCAGTACATCTTATTACTATAGTGCACTGGTGCTTTAAAAATATTCCACACCGGTGTGTCCTAAAACCCCGCGCCAAAAATAAAATAGCTCGGTGCGGTCCTAAGAAACCGCACTGGTGCACCTATAAAACCCGCTCACCGGAACATCGCTAAATAAATAAACAATTACGGCCAAAAATCTGCATTTTTCACTTTTCAGTGCTCTAGAGATCTCAAGCACCAGTGCAACTTTACCTTGTGTGAGGCACCCTGTCATTGGTGCTCCCATTGCACACACTACTGTTGTCCATTTCCCACCATCTCCATTTTGAATTTTTCAAAACGGTGGGAAAATTTAGTTTTGCAAATTCTACAACCAATATGCCTCCTCGATAGCCAAATGTAGAGGCATTTTCCTTGTTTTTCCATAATTAAACCTTTTAGCAGATTAGTTTTGTAAATTAGCTTAAAATTCACCTTCTTATTAAAAAAAAAAAAAAAAAAAAAACTCATGCGCGGTGCACTCAAACCGTTCGGCTCACACCGGTTCACTGTGCCACCTGTAAATTTATAGGCAGCACCACAACCGGTGCTAAAGGTATCCGCATTGGTTCTGGGATGGTACCAAAAGGCACACCATGATTTTTTAAAATTTAAAAAAAGTGTGGTGCGGTCGGTTACCCGGCCACACCGTTGACCCCATTGAATAGCGGCAATGTGGTGCGTTGATGAAAATATCCACCCTAGGGTGTGTAATTTTGTCAGCACATCGCATTTCGGTAATTCGACATGGTCAACGGTGCGGCCTGCTAAAATACCACACCATTGACTATGTATTGATGTCAGGAGGGCTGTGTGCTAACCAAACTATACACCCTGAGGCGTATAGTTTGATCAACGCACCACCCTCCTGACACTGGTCCATAGTCAATGGTGTGGTTTGTTATACCACTGCATTGTTCACTTTGGAACAATGCCAAGAGGGCGATGCGCTAAAAATTTTCAAGTGTACCGCCTCCGGTGCGCGACAAAAAAAGACGCACCGTTACCGGTGCATGCATGTTTTTTGTGACGCACTGACTGTTTTTTTTCAAAAAAAATTATATATGTATATTCCTAAATAAATGTCTCATTTAATAAAATATATATATGTAATATTTCAATCATTCATCGACGTGAAAGGAGATAAGAGAGGGGACAACAACAACCACAGGTGGACCAATATAACATGGTTCGCCTATGGGAGGAACGAGAGAAGGAGAGAGATGCGTACCCTCGCCCTATTACACCAGCTACCCAGGGGCTCCTAAGGCAGATAGGCCTCCTCAATTTCTATGAGGAAGCTACTTCCCTAAAGGGCTATGGTGTGTTTTTGCGATATCTTATCCACAGGTGGAATGCCCACCTATAATTTTTCCGAGTTGGTCCTAACTAGTGGTACGCACCCACTGAGGAGGAAATCTATTTCATTACTGGTCTATAGAGGAGAGGGGTGGATTTTCCCTCATTCCCAGAGGTTCCAGTTGGCTATGCAGCAGGGAGTCAGTTGTTGTACTCCCAAAGATACATTAGCATGGATATACTATCTCCTTCGGATTTTCAGGTCTTTGGAGGTCAGTTACGTATTTCTGCATTTGGTAGTGAGGAGGTGAGGTGCCTCTCACTTATGATTTCGACCATTTCACACAACACCAGCAACGGGGAACGCAGTGGTTTCCCGTTTCTATATTATGTTGATTCTTTAGTACAGGAGCCACAACTTTTCAGGTGGTCTACCATTTTTTTGCGGCAGTTCTGTATAGCCTTAGATAGATGTTGTGCCCACGCATAAGGGAAGGTCAACTTCCCTTTTACTTCAGAGATATTTTGTTTATTTTTTGAGAGGTTTCCAGAGACAGGGCCTACTTTTTTTCGGAAGACTCATAAGCCGATGTTGCATGCACGGATGCACATGTGGGGACAGATGATGCCCAAGAGGGGCGAGACTGATTTTTCTGTGAGGATATCACATAACGCACTGGAGTTTCTAGCCAGTGTTGACAAGCATCCCTTCGTTATGGTCCCCTGTCCTTATGCTAGTTTGGATTGGCGAGGGTGTGCCAACATCCTCTTCACAGATGATGAACCACCGAATGATAGAGTTAATATTACTATTTTATTTAAATTTATTCTAACATGTTCTTTAAATTATTTTATTAAATTGTTTAATGAAATTGTATAATTATTGTTGTGTACTTATATATATTTTGCAGACATTAGATCTTTTTATGGTGATGAGATGCCAGGGCCACCAAATGATCCGAGTGTGGATCCTGATGATGATCAGGATATGGTAGATGCCAAGGATCATGAGTTTGGTACAAACAGACCTGCTCCTGCTGGTGCATCGGTATCGCCTTTTGCTAGATGTAGGCTTGACAATAGATTTAGGATGGATTTAGGCGACTAACTCTATGCATTGTTTATTGAGGCGGGAGTCAGGCCCGCCACTATTAGAGATATACAAGCCGATGGTAGGCTGGTACATATGTGGAGAGGCATACCGTGTAACATGTACAACCTGATGTGGCATGTCGTAAGAGCTATGAGGTTAGTTATGCGGTTGAGGAGGGCCCTTCGACATTATATGCGTGGTCGAGACACATCACATCGATAGTCTGCGAGTAGCGACGTATCATCGGATGATCACGATTAGGGGAGTGATCATCGTTCACCTCACATCGCGCTAGATAAGAAGTCTGCAGCATCGACCAACAGTCATCATGGAGAGCAGGTTGGACCATCAGCCACGTCAAGTCAGCAACCTGAAACGTCCAGCAATACTCATGATCATGAGCAGGCTGGACAATTGACCATGTTGAGTCATCACGATGAGAAGCTGACAATTGATCCTGATCAGCATGAGGCACCATTACTAGATCAGCAGGCACGTGATGATCAACATGTATTTGAGCTTGTTGAGGCTGCACCACTGACTGAGAAAGCCTCGACTAGTACTTCTATTTATGATGTGCCACTAGCTGATATATGACATTTATATTACAGTTGTATATTTTTGACATTATAAAGTTATATATATATATATATATATATATATATATATATATATATATATATATATATATTGTCCATTTATTTTATGTTCATGTTGCATTTATACTTAATTTAAATGTTGGTGATCATCATGATGTGTATATTGTTAGGTCATGTTAGATATGTTCATTTAATGTGCATCTTGTAGATAGATGTGTATGTGATAGCAGTTATTTGACATGAGATGTATATTTGATGTTTGTGTTGTGATGATGTTATACAATGCTAATTGTGTTTTATTAGATGATCATGATGATGATGATGTTAGCGAATTTGAATGTGTTTTTTAGTCGAATATGATGTTTGTATGATGGTTTTCGTGATCATGATGTTTATTATTTAATTTAATATTAAATGATCATGATATTTATTAAATATTATGTCGTGATTGTAATTGAAATTTTAGTTTTAATTGTATGTAAAATTGTAAAATTGTATTTGTATTTGTAATTGTAATTTTAATTGTAATTATATGTAAAATATTTGTAAAATTGTAATTGTAATTGTAAATTCTATGTAAAATTCTAAAATTGTAATTGTGTGTGAAATTCTAAAATTGTAATTGTAATTTTAATTGTAATTGTACATGAAATTGTAAAATTCTAATTCTCATTCCAATTCTAATTGTATGTAAAATATTTGTAAAATTTTAATTATATTACCGTGAAATTATTGTAATTGTAATTGTAATTTTATGTAAAATTCTAAAATTGTAATTGTATGTGAAATTGTAAAATTCTAATTCTAATTCTAATTCTAATTCTAATTATACTTCTAATTCTAATTTTAATTGTAATTGTATGTAAGATATTTGTAAATTTTTAATTGTATTAATGTGAAAATTTTAATTGTATTAATGTGAAATGATTTTATTAAAATGTTTAAATTTGTAAGTTTGTAAAATTTTAAATAATTGTAAAATAATAAATCTAGAATAATATGAATTTTTGTAACATAATAAAGTTTAGAAAATAATGCAAACAAATTCATGTACTTTAGAATTATCATTATTTTTTTATGATCTTACATACAAAAAAATAACTTTATACAATACGCCATTTTTTTTCAGATCAACATAATTGCAAATTATCAAGTGAAATATTGATTTTAACATTAACAAAATGAAAATTACCAATTAATTCAAAATACATATTATAATGTTTCGAAAAAAGTGTCATCTTATAAGTTATAAGGTAGTTAAGTCCTCTTCTTTATAAAAACCCATCTTAAAAAGTATAAATATTGATGAAATAATACATGTACCATATCACTCTCAGTTCTTATGATCACCCTCATTATCTTCTAGCTCGCATGGCATGATAACACTATTGTTCTAAAAAATATGTTTTGATCTAGGGTCATGTCTCAATACTAACCACCAATCCCTATCCAACACATATGGGTAAAAAAACACCTGGTTGTAGTGTTTGGGGAAAAAATAGGGCTCCTTAGCTTCATCCCACATCTTTCTAGAGTTTATACATATTTCAGCATGCGGGTAATGACCGGTTGCACCATATTTCTCTCTGACTTGGTTAGCAACCCAATTGTTGGGCATATTTTTGGCATATTTTCTTTTAAATGATTGGGATAAGGCACACTTCTACCATTCAACCGTCTAAATTCTTTCCTGTCACTATCCCATTTCATCCTCTTTTGTTCGTACAATGCGACCCATGGTTGTGTCGCTTCGGAATTGTAAAGAACAAAGTTATTGATTGCTTCAATTTCTGCATTCACTGATGAAATTAAACCGACATTATGCAGTACATAGATATCAAATATACATTATATAGAATTTCAACTTGAATATTTACTTTGTGTAAATTTGAAAAGTTATAAATCTCTTACTCTTTATCAAGTGATTTTTCCATTCGTTTGGAGAAACTCCCCTTCCCTTTTGTCTTCATCCCTTTCATTGTCCCAAATCACCACACTTGGTCTTTTGTCGATCTGCTTGATGTACTCACTGGCATAATATAAAGACTCATATGATATGTACCCCTCTGCCATATACCCCTTGGGTTTTTCCCTTTGTCGAACAAAAACTTTCAATTTCTTCATGTACCTCTCTAAGAAGAACATCCAACGACAAGAAACCACCCCAAAAAAATCAACCTCATCTACTAGGTGGATTAGAAGATGAACCTGCAAGTCCATGAAACTCATCGGCAGTTCCTTCTCAAACATACAAACAATCTCATCTATCTCTTGACGCCACCGTGGAATGTTAGCCACATGAATCTCCTTTGACATGATCCAAAGTAAAAATGTAGATAATTTATATATGGAACATCCTAGGTCTTGAGGGAATTCATGTTTCACACACCCACGCACGAATAAAGAATAATGACACTGCAAATTTATAAACACGTGCAATAATTTACAAAATTATTTATGTTTTATGATCCCTACATTGGATAAAATTTATTAATATAAAAAATAATAAAATCATTCTTTTGACATTATACGTACTCTTAGAAGATTCAAATGGTCATGCGATTTCAACCCCAACAAATGGTCATCCATGGTGAATCAGTGCCGTAGTGAAGACCCATATGAAGATGGCACCCTCACACCCATTATAACTTCCTTTGCCAAAGAAAGATCATATTTTTTTAAAATCCATGGGACATCGCCTTTTTTGAAATACCATGATTAGAGAGACCAACGCCTGCCTCTGATCCTGTACTTTCTAATCGTCTTGACCAATGTTTCTTTTTAGTTTTTGAAGTAATAAGATCTTTCCTAATAGCCAATGTGTCACTTTGTTTCAATGATATGTACCTCCATAAAGAAGATGAAACATTTTTAAATATATGCATGGGATCTAATAAGTGGGCAATATTAAGATGCTCCCAATATGGGAGGTTATAAAAGATAGATTTCCTTTTCATCCCAATGGGCAATTTCTCAACATAGGTGTCAAAGAATTCTAGATCATCAAACATAGGCTCCCCATTTGAATTGAACATTTCTATGAACTCCTTCTCCTTCTCTCTCTCATATTCTCTAAGCCATTCAGCTGGTGTCGTTATTTGAGGCCTATGGGTTCTCTCTCATTTACCATTGAAAGCGAATGTTGCTCTTTTGTAAGGGTGTTCTTCTGGGAGGAATACCCTGGTGTAATCATATACTGGCTTTCATAAGTCCTTAGACTGTCTAGATTTTAGAGAAGGTCCACAGCATTTACATCCAAAATACCTTTTTGTTACAAGACCTGTGATATTATTGTATACAATTTATATGCAGGGCATGTTAAATAATATCATGAAGATCAGAACAATTACAACAAATTAAATAAATAATATGCAAAAGAATATCGTTACGTATATAAACAAATCAATAAACATGTAATTTACCAGAGAAAACTCCTAAGCCTGGATATTTATGTGTTGTGTAAGCACATATTCCATACAACGTAAAAATCCTCTCTGTTGCAATGGGTGTTGATACATTGTATACATTTATCCCATCCCATAATTCCTTTAATTCATCTACCAATGGTTGTAAGTAGACATCCATATTCTTCACTTGTCTTCTATCAGGGACTATGAGAGCCAACATAAGATGTTCATTCTTCACAGAAAACCATGGGGGGATATTGTTATTGATCACCACTATAGGCCAAATAAAATAGTTGGTGTTCTAGAGGGAATATGGGTTAACGCCATCCATGGCTATGCTGAGTTGTAGACTTCATACTTAATCCTTGAATTTTTCGAGCCATGTATTCTCTATATGATTCATGGCTATTGAATCAATTGGGATTTTCATAACTCCCAACTCACTTCTGTGTGAGGCATGCCATCCATGTAACATAGCTAATTCTTTGCAAGGAAAGAGCCTTTGAATCCTTGGGATTATAGGCATGTGCCTCAATATCTTAAAAGGAGAACCACGTGATTTACCCTTATTTTCTTATTTATCATACCTGTCATGTCCACATTTCAAACATATCTCTTTGTCTGCATATTCTCCTCTATATAGAATACATTAATTTGTACATGCATGATATGATGTGTACTCAACACCAAACATTTTCAACAATTTCTTTGCTTCTTCGCAGCTACCAGGAAAGACATTATCACTTGGAAGAACCTTATCTTTGAATAACCTGTAGGTGTTGATCATCATGGAAAATATTAAATGTACATTGTGTCGAGGTATAAAAGGTGTCTTTTTAACGCTTATTTATCTCACATTAATTATCAATCCGGGAGCGACTTTTTATTTCAAGAGTGTACTCAGTCTGAGGCAACAACTTATCCAAGAGTAATGCCTTTCAATATGTAGAACAGTGTTCGAAATACAAGAGTAAATGGATGCTTGAAAAATAAATATAACTACAACATCATAAACTCAAATGCTCCGAAATATTAATTAAACCAATCTGCAAAACATCGATAAGGGATACAGTAGCAATAACTCCTTCCCTTAGAAATCGATACAAGATAACCAATCTGGGAACTTGGAAGCAATAATCAGTGTCCTCTACAGTTGGTGATATTAAAGCAATCGAAATGAAAGCAAACTCAATCTTCATGCTGATGACAATGAATGAAAGGAACAAAATCTAGAAACTAATGAATTGAAACTGAACAACACATTGAAATCGAACAGCAATGTAAATGAATAACAAACTAAAACTAGAAGAATTGAACAACAAATATTAACTAATGGAATTGAACAACAAAACTCTATTAAACGGAAAATCATATTGAACAACAAACTGAATAGCGAAGCTTTATATCTGCACTCTGAAATGAACAGCAGTTAAACGAAACAGCAAATGGAAGGGAACATCAAATGCCAAACAACGAAGCATAACAAGATAAGTAATTCGAGGATTAAGATTCTTTTTAAATTGGGAAGGAACGGAAATGCAATCCATTATAATAAAATAGTAAACTATTAAACACGGAATTATGAATTAAGATAGAACCAATATCACTTCCGCGAATCCAAGGATTTTCTAAGTAAGGCAATATGCTGTCTCAATTAACCCACGCTGTAAGAAATAAGATTCAGATCATACGAAAATGAAATAACTCATAAACAGAGCGCGTCATACATAAAGACAGTAAAATGATAAACAACTATTGAAATAAACTCACAGTAACATGCATGTAGCAAATCGATCACACGCTACAGGAATTGGAAATATAACACAGAGGAGCAGTTCACACTGCGAGGGATCAGGCCCTTAACCACCAGCAGGGACTGCTCAAGCTACTTCAGATGATGCAAATGGAACAACAAATTCAATTAATCATTAAACTGGGGCAGAATTACAATGGAATCGTGTTTTCAATAACACAACTTTTGATTAAGTTTACAATTCACAAAAGCAACAACTATGATCCATCGTTCTATTGTCCCCCAATACACAATACATGCTCTCCTTTTATAATCAGAAGGAAGAGAAATTAAATAGAAAATATGATCTCCCATAACAATATTGGATTGTTCCCAACAACTTGATCAACCAAAAAATATATTTGCAACAATCTTTCAACAAGAGCAAGGCGAATTTGGCTTTGCAGCTGAGATTTGGAAGACGAGCGCAACAACAAATCTGAGAAAATCGTGCTCAAAGAACCCTGCGTTTCTCTCAAACCAGGCCGAATTTTGGCAAACCATTATGTACTAAAGTTAACTGGGCCCATTCTGGACAAAACCCATGTTTCAGATTTTCCATATTATTCTTCATTTTCCCAGAATCGCAACCGAAAAACTGTCACTTCTTATTCTAGCGAATTTCTGAGTTGGAATATTTGATGATGATTTGGAGATCAAATCTTCAATCTGGAAAATATCTTGGAAACTAAAATGGTGAGTGATATTAAAAAATATATTAATAAACCATCATTGATAAAATTATGCATAATAATCATCAATTTATTAAAAATAAAGGAGAAGAAATAATATTCATCCATAAGAGCATAAATCATTACAAAATGGATTTATATAATAAATTATAATAAATGATATGATAAAGAAGAGTAAAAATGGATGAAATAAGTGTTAAAAAGTGGTCGTATTCACGACCCAACACATTGATGCCAATATAATTATTAAATTTCATAAAATTGATCATTTGTAATGTTCATTGTGTGCATATATTTCTCAAAATTATATAAGGGGGGACTTTATTGTAAATTACCTCAAAATTTATAAGAAACATGCATTCGACAAGCCAAAATTTGCTTTCAATTTGTACAATAAAATCGTTGTCCCTAACTGGGTATACTTTCACTAACCGCCGGGTCCAAAGAGAGGGGTGGTGGAAGCAAATTTAAGGCTTTTGAAAAATGTGTCAGTGATATGAGCATCATCCCCTAGCTGATCATAGTTTTGGAGTGCATCTAACAATACTTCCTCCATGGAAGTCGTATCCCTTAAGTAATCATCCATACCAACCTATATTTTATTGCCTCCATTGCCATCTTGTGAAGAACTACTATTGTTGTAGTCATTCCTAATTAGTGAATCTGGACGTAGCAGGAATTGAATCAGTAGTTGATTCAACCATTCTTGGTATCGTTCCTCTCCAATTTTTTCTCTTAATTCAACCTTCTCTCGATTTGAAATTGTCGGGGGGTGCAATGGAAGACAGTAGGTAGGTCTCTCATCATCACTAGAATCCTAATAATTTCAAAAAATATATTTGAACATGATTAGTAAAAAATATATGATATCAATTAGTAAGAATGTTGAAAATCCATGATTAATTTGTTTGACATTGAAATTAATAATTACATTAATATACCAAACAATTATTATTACCATCATTGTCCCGGGATTGTGGCTAGAAGATGAAATATTGTTACAATTAATAGGGTGAAGTGGCTGTCCATTTTCATCTACCAAATGCACCATGCATTATGTTTGATGCAGAAGCATCAAAGCTAAATTTTCATTATTCATTTGTGTGATTTAGGGGGTGAGATTTTAATTATTTATTTAATTATTTTGCTCATTTTTAATAAATTGAAAGAGAAAATATAAATGTGAGGATTATTATAAATATTCCTTAAATAATTAAGGATATGAGTGGAGTTGAATTAGGTAGAAAATTTAGGGATTAGGAATTCCATAAACAAGACTTAGTTGAGTCCAAAAAAAGATAAATCTAATTTAGATTTTAGTTGAGATTTGTGTGTAGAAATTTATGGAATGGAATAAATTCATATTTATGTATAAATAGGAGAATTGTGTGAGGATGAAAAACAAGTGAGGTAGTGAGGAAGTGAGGAATACAGAGAAAGTGAGGAATGGGTTGAGAGCTTTTTGTAAAGGGCCGAAATGCCATTCATTATAATATTTGGCCAAGGATTTCTTGTGTTATTGTACATCAGTATATTTGTGTTTTCATAGCTCTCTTTCCTGTATGTATATTTTAAGTTGCAAATTGTTTTCTTAATGAAGAATTAGATGAGTGTTTTCATACTAAAGGAAACACATTGTTTTATATGCTAGGATCTGATTTAACCCAGAATCCTGGCATCAATGTTGCTCCTGATAAGAGCTTCCGACGTTTTGGAGTTGTTAGATTATTTTGTGCTTATGAACTCGATTCTAAATTTGCATGAACCTGTAAATTTGTATACATTATAAATTTTATTAAGCTGATTGACATGGATAAAAAACATAAATTCAATTAGATAATGAAAATATAAATAAAATATGAAATAAATATTACATCTCGAGATGGATAGGGAGAACTCTACGATGGACTTTGAGAAATATTATGGAATGAGTTGGATTTTGAAGAATTGTCCATTTGATATAATTATGATATTTTCTCCCTACATTTGAGAAAAATCAACAATAAATTTTAGCGCACACACCTAAAAGTAATTTCGGTTTCTAAAAAATGGACTTATTTTTATCGGTGCTTATGTACAAATAACCGCACCGGTGTGGTTTCAGTTACTCCGCATCGGTGTCATGTTATTAACCGATGCACCAATGCGGTGTTATTAATTGACGCACTGGTGACGAAAGCCGCAAATAAAAAAAACGCAACTTTATTTATTTTAAGTGAAAAAAAAAGTGGTAAATTGAAAAATGGGCGGCAAAATATTTTCGAAAATCTAATTTCATAAAAAAATTCTTTAAATACTAAACATTTTTCATTATTTCAATATTTTTGCAAAAATTTTCAGCCAGAGATTTGTAGGAGATATACCTGGAGCAAGAGAGCACGAGAGCGCTGTGGAGCAGCGAAATACTTTTGAACAGAAGTATTCAAACAATCAGAATTCCAAACCTCTGGTGATTCAAACCCTGTAGCATAAAATTTCAAACGATATCATGATTAAATTTTATTGTTTTTTTACATTTTCTGCAGTATTTTTTACGTAGTAAGTAAAAATTTCAATTTGTTGTTCATTTTTAGAAACAATATATATATATATATATATATATATATATATATTCCATTTTTACCCTAAACCCTTCGTTCTTTTTGTTTCTGCCCTTATTTCTTTCTATTTCTGTGATTTCAGAATTCGGGCTTTTCATTTTAGATTTATAGGGTTTGTATTGCTACATATATAAGCCTATGACATCCAACCCATGAAACGACTTGCATAGTTAGATCCCAATCCATGTCGGCCCTTGCGTGAATTTTTAAAAATAGAACTTTTTAATCAGTGTGCCCTGCGTAACATAGCACACCGGTGCGTTGACTTATCCCAGCGCACCGCGCACGTACTAACTGATAAAAAGTTAAAAAAAAAAAAATTAATCCGTGCGCCATATGTAAAATAAGGCACCACTGTGCTATTTCATTATAGCGCACCACTCATGTACTGTTTGGAAAAAACAATTTTTATTTTGTGTTAATCAATGCACCATGTAACATATAACGCACCAGGTCTCCCAGTTGACAGAAAGCACCGTACAGTGGTCCCTTTTTTCCGTGGGGCATTTATAATCTGAATAGACCGCACCCTCCCCTCCATGACACCATATTCTACAAAAACTAACGCTAGACGATTTTTATTATTTTGTCTGTGTTAATCGATGTGGTGATTAACATGTAACGCACTAGTGCTCCTTGTTGACATAGAGCACCGTATGGTGTTTTATACTATTTGGGTGGTGCATTTATAATACCACCATGCACCGACGTCGGTGCGTACACCATGAAAGCACACCGGTTTCTTGATATATTTTTTTACTTGAAAAGTTGACAATTTATTTATAAAATATATTAATGAATGATATGGTACAGGTTTCATATTGATAAAGAAATGGCTGACAAGAGATCAAGTAACGAAAATAATGATAACACATCAAGAAAAGAAAAAAAGGCAAGTTCTTTGTAAATTATTTACAAAAAATACTATTTTTGAACTATATGTAAGTTTAACTAATATGTATTGTTTATTGTGTATCATGCAGAGCCACAAAATGACGAAGCTCGATAATATTATTTCTGATCTAGGACCAGAAGAGCGTAAAATCTTGATGGAAAATTTGCAAAAGGATGAATCAGGTGAATGAAAAAATACTATCGATCCAATATGAGTTTCTTTTTTTAATTTTCATTAATAATATACTTAAAATTATTAGATAACATGTTTCAAAAAATATATTAATTCACAATTGTTTAATGTTCTACAGGGACCAACAACTCAGAAAATGAATGTTTTTCAAAGAAAAGAAAAGAAAAATAGAATATGCAAATGAAAATGAATCGCTCCTTAGCTCATCTGGAGTGGCGTTGGAGGTTAACGAAAGGGGGAAAAACTTTTACAAAAGTTTGAGGGATCTAGTGGAATGAATATATAAACGTTCTTTCCACTTACAATACAAAAAACAATCCAATGATTCCAAGAACCAAATTTTATCTAAACTACAAGAAGATTTTCTAGAGAATTGGTCAATGAAACATGTCAGACTTTTAATAGCAAAAACGTACAACAACAAAAAAAAAGTAATGAAAAAGTGATGTTCTTTTAAATGTTTTTCTAGAATTATTTATAAATATCACTTTTGTTATATTTACTTTTCATATATCAATATAAAAATTAAATAATTTATTGTCATGTTACATTTTCAGGAAGATTGTGAAAATCTCAAAAAATGAACGAGCTGATATCAGAAATATTCCAGTAGGAATTTCCAAAAAGGTGTACAAGGAGATGGTCAAAGAAATGGACAAAATTGCATTGCAGGAGGAGCCATCTCAACAACAACGTGTTTCAAATATAATATTTAATCATTGAATTTTTTGATCATTAGGTACAATTAATAAACAATTTAGCATTAAATATTAATTTTCAAGCATTTTCTAGTAGAAAAGAAAAGAAAATGGAACCTATTCAACAAATAAAACAGGCCGACAAGGAAGAAAAGGGTTGATATCTAAGTGTGTGAGTAATTTTCACTTCCTTATAACAACTTAACTAGATTTAATCTTTGTATATTTTAAGTTGTTTTACAAAAATCGTCGTTGAATGCCTTCAAACAGGTGCTAACGTACAAAGAATAACCATCAAACGAATTGATTTACATTGGGTTGTTAGCTCCCCGTAATTTTCTAGATTGATTGAGATACAAATGGACAGGGGTAACATCAAACCAAGCTTTGGAATCCAAGGACCTAGCCTTCCTGGATTCAGAGAGGGATCTCTCTATTAGGTGCAAAGATGTGAACTTGTTTGCTGATTAGGGTTGACTTTAGGCTAATTATGAAATATTGGGTTTGTTGATTGTTTTTTGTCGGGTATGATGCTTAGATAGACTAGATAGAAACAAGGAAAACTTCAAGTCATTGGGCAATGGAGTCTAAAAAGGTCATAATAGGTTCATTAATGGGTTAGGGAGTATTGTAGGGAAAATCTAGCTTGGTTGGTGGATCTTTGAGGTTTGAAGGATCATGAGATGGACATTAATTTTGAGAAGCAAAGTTTGACAAAGAGCAGCAAAGAATTCTCTATCATATAATTAGACAAAGGGATTTGGAAGAATCATAAGTATAGAGAGAAAATCAAAGGCAGAGCAAACCCTAAACTCTTTGATTCAAACTTAAAGTAGATAATTATCCAAGACAAACATTCAAATGAAATACAGAAATGCAAGAAACTTATTTAACTTTTAGTGATTTCATCATTAAAGACATAAAAAAATTAAGATGCACAAATAACTATAATCAGAGAAGGAGAGAAACCCTGAACATCCACGATTATAGCTATGAAGGCCCTTTAAAACAATTAGTTAAGTAAATGAAAAGAGCACGATTGAAACAAACTTCTTTGACAAACCTAAGTAAGGATGCTTTAAATAGATGACTTCAAGAATAGTGTTCTTAGTGGAAAAAAGAAGTAGGGCTAGCCATAAATCATGCTAGATACCATATGTTTTAAACCATTCAAGAAATAAACAAGCTTAGGAGATCCTTAGAGAGCAAAGAAGGATTCTCTAACATGTCCTAGTAGAAGAAAACATTAAGGCAATGAAGAACAAACTGACCTAAGGTGCCATTAGAAAACATTTCTTAGTCTAAATTCTTTGTCCTAATGCAACATATAAAGATGGAAACAAAATTATAAACTATAAAACATGAACAAAAAGAAACACTTCGCCATCAACCAGACTCATGGATCCTGCAACCAGTCCTCCTCCATCAACAAACAAACCAGGGCATTCATAAACTCCAAGACATCAAGTTATTTTCAAATTCCAAGGGACTATGTATTACTTTAGAATTAGTCATAAAAATCCAACCCAATACATAAGAGCCTCATGCACTATTTATGGAGCAAGTGAAGAGGTGGAAACCATAAGAGGCTTCCAGAAATCGTAATTCTGTCATAAATGTCATTTATGTGCTTAATGACCATGCAAGGCCCAAGACACATAAAATCTAAAATAATAAATGAAAAATAACATAATATAACTTCTCAATAAAATCTAGATTGATTTTCCCAAGAAAATATTAAAAAACCATTTTGCCATTAATTTGTGTGTTTTGTTGACTTTTTGGCAAAAGACAGTCCATTTGTGCAGCGCCACTTTTGCAGAAAATAGGTCGTTTAGCAACCAAGTTTTGGACCACTTCTCGATGTCATATTTGGCCCTGAGATGGCTCGTTGGAAAGCCTGAAGAGTCTACTTTCCAAAAAATCTTGTGGTTTTCTAATCCAGCTCCTGTAACCTAGTCAAAAATTCAAGAAACTCAGCCTATCATTTGCGCAGCGCCAGGCCTAAAACAGAGGCAGAAAGGTGATTTTTGAGATGTTTTTTGACCTTTTGAGGGGTCAAAACTGCTCCAAATCTTCTGAAATTTTGTGTGGATGTTGTGAAGTCATGAAAAAGCCAAAAATTTCAATATTTCCTCCTAAATATGCTCCAAATTTTTGCGGAGCGCCAGTGGCACTGCACAAATGAGGCCAAAATTTCTCAAAAAAAAAAATCTTCTCCAAATTCCTTCAAAATTGGTGGAGACCCTCCTTAAATGTTTTTAGATAATTTCTGAGAAGCCTCAGCTAAAATTCCAAGGCTGTTATGCTCATTTTCCATTTTTAGGTTTTTTACCTTAAGGAGAGCCTCCTTGAGTTTGGCACAAGCAAACTTGCTCTTCTTTGCGTAATGCTTGGTCATCTTCTTTTGGAGAGCAAGGCCTCTCTTGATCTTCTTGAAGTACATATGCTCATTCTTGTAGTATTGAATGATGCGCTGTGCTCTTTCAAAATCCTTCTCCCACTCCCTGATTTGTGCATCTTTGTCTAGGAGTATCATTTTAGTGATCATCTCCTCATCATCATTATCATTGTTTAAGTCAATGAACTCAGGCCCTTGAGTAGTTTTATTTATCCTTTTACTCCTCCTCACCTTTACCTGCCACTCAATATTTCCCACCTTTCCTTGCCCTTTTCCACTGTTTTGATAGCTTGAGGAGAGATGGCCCTTTTCCTTTTTGAGGCAACAAACACATCTCTTTGTTCTCTGTAGTATGTGCATATGTGAGGGGTGATGATGGTAGTTTTGACTATGTTTTCATCATTGCTTTGACCCTCATCACTACCATCAACCTCATCCTGGCTTTGTTCTTTACTGAGGTTCTCTCCTTGGTCACTTCCTGCACTATCATTTTGAGTTTCTTGGTTATCTAGAATTTGATTAGTGTCATGACAGTCATGACAGCTGTCATGACTGTCATGAATATTTCCTCGACTGCCTTGTGCACTTTGCTCACCGCCTTCCTCATCTAGCTGCTCTTCCCTACTATCTCCATCATCTCCAATGTGATATTTTTGTTCATTATTCTCACTACTTTGTGTTTCATCATTGTTTCCTCCATCACTTCCCATATCCTCTGCCTCTTCTTCATACATTTCTGTGTTTGCCTTATTTACTTCTTCACCCTCACCCTGATCTCTATGCGATCCTTGAGTTCCACTCCCTTCTTCACCTGATGCATCAAGGGAAGGAGAGGAAGGGATGTGTGCCTATGGTGAGGGCACTTGTGTAGATGAGGAAGGCAGTTTGTTTTATGAGGATGCTGTGGGTTTGAGAAGAACTCATTGTTTATGAAAACATCCCAAGGTACACCCTACTGCTCTAGCTAATGTACAACCACCATCTTGATCAAGGAATGGTGGAACAAGTTGTCCATTTGTTGGGGGTAACTCCTCCTTTGGACAACAGAACAATTTTTCATAACACTCCTGTAGAAATAGTAGGGTAGGTCAAGTGCCTTAACCCCTGTGAAATGCATAAGGAGTCTAAGATGATAGGTATAGACCCTGGAGTATCTCCCCTCACAGGTGAAGTATTTCATGATAGCCAACATCAAGGGTGCATACGTGTGTTTGAGATGTGAGAAAGGGAAAATTGTGATACTGCCTTCTCTATACCTCCTTTTGATAAATGGAGAAAATAAATCTCTTTCTAGCTTACCATTGTTGAACCATTTCTCACCCACTGAAGGGATACCAATGGCTTCGGATATGGACATTGCTGAAATCTCAAATTTCACCCCTGCTAGGTCTACATGTTTGTTTTGTAAATCAAGGATGAGAAGCCTTGTAAGCTCAGGATTTATCTTCACCTGCTTGACCTTATCACAAAACTGAAAACACCTTGTGTTTTGGAAGCATGACAAGATCCTAGGAGAAGATGTGATAGCCATTATATCTTGGGATTCCAACCTATTAACTTTCCCTCCCTTGTGCTTTGTCTTTGAAGGCCTTTGACCTCCTCCACTACCACTACTATTTTCAGTCTCTGACATGGTGATGGGAGACACTGGTATGAAAATTAAGGTTTAATGGAAAAACCAAGTGAGAAATGATGATGAGGTCAACTTTAGCTAAGGAGATGAGTTCTGAGGTTGTGAGTGGTTTTGCAGCTTGAGGAGTTTAACCATGAATATAGTAACAACCTTAATTCCCTTACCCATCCATACTATCAAATTTGGTTTGAAATTTCCTTTTTAGAAGAGAAAGATTCCTTTGTGACTTTGACCTAGGGTTTTTACCTCAACAACTAGACAAAAAAAAGATGATTCTGTAAATTTTCTTGGGGGATCAAGAGAAAATACCACTTACCACTTTATTCAAATTTATTCAATCTTGGAAGCACCTCAAAGGATGAATTTAGGCATCAGGGAGTCTTTTTTGCAATTTTTCACCTTTTTAGACTTTGTGCAGTGCCTCTTCCCGAGCTGTTGGGTCGGGCGGTTGGCACAGCGCTGGGTAAGGTTGAATGGGAGTTAGCGCAGCACTGGACGGTCTACACAGCTTCTGGGCGGGTCGAGCCATCTATTTGCGTACTGACGAGCAGAAAAGACAGCCACTACACATCGTTTGGGTGAGTCAGGCAGCCCGTTTGCACAGCCCAGGTAAATGAGTTGAAGTGTCGGGCGAGACGGAGGGTCTGTCGGCTTTAGGGTGAGCCGGTCCTGAGTTTTTGCAGCACCCGAAGTTTGCGCAGCGCCGAAGTTTTTTTGCGTAGCGCCGTGTAAAACTGAACGGGATGGATGGGGGTTTGCATAGCACTGGCTCCTTTTTGCGCAGCGCCTAAACAGTTTGCCCAGAAACGGTCCAGAAACCCTGAATTTCTCTTTGGAGCTTCTTCCTTCCTTACCAAGTGTGGAAATGAGCTCAACAATGAATTCAAAAAACATTTTATGCCTTTGAAAAATACAAATCAAACTAACAAACCCATTTTTACTATGTCTTGGTCTTTTTCCATTTGTCTCATAGCTTTTTGTCCTTTGAAGGGTTTTGAAAACTTCCTTAAGGCACTTTTTTCTCCTCTTGTGGTGTTGATTTGCAAATGTCATTTTCACCCTTCTTCTTTCTAATAACTTGGGCATTCAACAATTTTTCATGGGAATGCTTTTGTCATAAATAACACTTTCTTATAACCTTCTTGCCATTTTTTGACTGTCGATGACCTGAAGACTGTTTCATTTCCTCTTTTTCCTGTTTTTAAGGTAGTAATAGGTTTATTTTCCAACAGTAAAACAAACTATATTATGCTATGGGTTTCACTTGCGAATTTTCAGAGACTCAACCTTATGTTTTTTGTTGTCTCTTGTTCACTGATGATCTTCCTGTGATGATTTTTCCATTTTTAACCTTACCTCCTAGCTGATCTGATGGCCCTTTTGGTCTTCTTTGCAGGAAAGTGAGCAAAGGGAAGTTGTCCCCTTACTAGATTCATGCTTCAGATCAAATAACTCTCTTGAAGTACCTATTAATTAGTTTTGGACAAAGTTACTTGTCCCTTTCCCTCTTTTTTTTGAAAGCAGTCTCCTTGTAGGTATAAAACACAGATTTGTAGGATACCAAATCCACCCTAGGACTCATGAGACCTTAGGTGACTTAGTGGAGGCTCTCTAGACTTGGATTTTGGACTTAAACCTAGAAATTGGGCTCTATCAAGTGTGAGATAGATTTTATGATAAATTGATGTGTTGAATATCAAAATCCAATGTACTTAATCTGTCTAAAGAGTCTACAAAAATAGTTTGAGATCATCAATGCTTGGAGTGTTTTGGGAAGGACAACAGAGCTGCTTTGATAAGTGATCTTAGTTGGTTGGGGAGGGTTGTAGGTAAAAAAAAAAACATAGGTTTTTTAGGCTAAGTTGACAAGACATGGTGAATAATGAATGGCATGAGCCTGTGATGGGTCTTCTGGGAATGGTAGGCTAGGCATGACTGGACAAGATGATAATATAGTGAAAATTTTATCTTAGGATAATGAAGGTAGTGAGATTTATAGAACTCACAATGTTTCATGAACTTTGTTTCTAGAAATCTTATGACAAGCACTTAGTCATCCTATAAAGGAAAAAATCATTGATTACTAACAGTGGCTCCACTTGGGGAGGGTGGCTCCTTTTCAAGAGATGTCCAAAACTTCAGATCTCGGTTTTTACGGAGACCAGTGCCTCATCCATTGGGCATATTTTTCTCTCTTTTAATTTTTTGATGCTTGATTGAGGCTGTGATCTTAGTAATCTGGAAACACATGATTTATATCAGCATCATCTCTATCTACCCAACCTACTTGCCTAACATTTTTTCTTCCTTGGGTGCACTTGAACTAGAAAACCCTTGACATTTTTCTTTTTGAAAACAAAAATCAAACTATCTAAATGTACCCTTATTTCTTCCGAGAGTTCAGATTAGGCTAATGAACTCTCTTTATTTTCTACCTAGTCTACTTATTTTTCAAGATTGAGCTATTTGACAAAATTTATTCACTAATATATTGACATGAAATTGAAAACATGGCTAAATCAGGATTAGGCAGTCTAATTCACCATGGGCTGTGGTATTAGAACAAGTTTCACACAAGTGTTATTTTTGTACATAGAAAACTTAGGAAACATAAGGGAAATATATGTCATTTGTTAAGCATCTCTATTTTCCTCTTTGGTTCAGATTTGATCATGTGGAACCATCATCTTTCATTTCTAATTTATACCTATTGACAAGTCAAGATTAGATGTTTTGACAAGTTCTTCCTTTTACTAACCTATCAGCAAATAAATTGAAAAAAAAATTCAGCCATTATTAGGCTATATGACTGAACAATACTTCTCTTTTTAAAAACAATTAGCGGCATTTAGACTTGCACACTTTCAACATCACTATTTTTTGGTTATGGGGCTGTACCTTTCTTTCAAAATCTGCCCTCTTTTTCCTTTTTCTATTTTTTAGGGATTTTTTCCTTTATGTTTCTTAATCAATTAATTTTATGTACAATGAGTGCTATATACAAAGTTCAGGAATCTTGACAAAAGTAGTGTTTGAGCATCCTTCCATTGACAGGACCTCCTAACATTTTGTCTCTCTCAAGATCTTGCAGAAAGAGATCATTGTTGCCTCTAGCTCAATGAATGATGTAAGGGCGTTTCCATAAATTTTCAAAATTACCATGTTTGCCCTTGTCTTCCCTTCTTGAATCCCAATTCAGAACTATGTCTCCAATTTGGAAATCATTGGCCTTGGTTCTCCTATCAAAACTTTTCTTGATATTGTATTGTATTCCTTGTGTCTCTTGTAAACTTCCTCCCTTGATTGCTGCAAATGAATGGTTAGGTTCAAACTTCTTTGCATGTCATTTTCTTTTGATTGTACTTCTTGGAGGAGCTTCATGACTAGAACTCCCAAAGAGATGGGGAAAACTACATCCATGCCATACACTAGTTTATAGGTAGACATACCAATTGATTTCTTGGTGGTTAGTCTATCAGCCCATAGTGCATGCACTAGTTTTCCATGCCATGCCTTCTGATTGTGTTCTAGGAGCTTCTTGATGATGTTCAAGAAGCTCTTGTTAGAGGACTCAGCTAGTCCATTTCCTTGCGGGTAATAAGCGGTGGAGTGGCCTAGTTTGATGTGATATTTATAACAAAAGTCCACCATTTTTTTAGATGTAAAGGAAACAACATTGTCATTGATGATCTTTCTAGGGAAACCAAACCTGGAAAAGATGTTGCTTTCAAGGAATTTGATAATAACTAAGTTAGTGTCATTCCTAGAAGGGATGGCCTCTATCCATTTGGTGAAGTAATCAATGGCAGTGAGGATCCACTTATGTTGGGCAGATGAGGTCGAATGGATTTCTCCAATGAATTCCAAACCCCACTGTTGGAAAGGAGCTTCAACACTGATGGGATGCAAAGGCAAAGGTAGAAGTTTTATTTTACCATCGAATATTTGGCACTTATGGCAAGTCACGACTAATTTGTGAGTATCAAGAAAAAGGGTAGGCCAATAATAGCCAGCTTTAAGGATCTTGTTGGCTGTAGTATTCCAATAGAGGTGACCTCCATGTTCCCATTTGTGAAATTCATGCATGATCTTTTCTGCGTCATCTTCAAGTAAACATTTAAGTAAAAAACCAACAGAACTCTTCCAGTACAATACTCCATCTAAAATGTAGAAATTTAGAGCTTTTTGTTTTAAGAATCTAGCTGTAGTCTTTGACAAAGAAGGAGGAGAATTGAGATAAAGAAGCACATAAATGATATCAGCATACCAAGATGAATTTAAAAACACTTCTTCAATGTATGGAGCTGCAAATTATTTTGTCTTATCTAACACATCAACCATATTCATGTCTAAAGCTTAGAAATTTGATTCAACCATAAGTTTTGCAAGTCCTTGTCCTTTAATCAATTTAATGGGTCTAATTTCTAAATCATATTCTAAGATAGTAGCAATCCACTTGCCCCTTTTACCATCAGGGTCTTGGTTAAGTATGTCTTTGACCACTGTGTACGGGACAAAAGCTATGATATGTGGATGCAAAATATAAACTCTAAAATCTTTCAAAGCTTTGATTAAGGCAAAGGCTTGCTTTTCCATGATTTTATACTTTAGAGGAGCATCCCTCAAGGCCTTGGTAAAGAAATCTATGGGCTATTCTTACCCCATGATGTTCTTTTGAAATAATACTGTAGCAACAATGTGTTCAGATGCAAATGAGAAAATGTAGAAATCCTTGGTGAAGTCAAGACTAATTAAGACTGGTGTTTGTGTGAGTGCTTGTTTTACCAGCTCAAAAGATTTTTTTTCTTCCATATTCCACTTTAATCATACTTCCTTTTTCAACATGTTTGTAATATTCCTTAGGAGTTCAGCAAGGTTGGGGATGAATCTTCTTAGGAAGTTGATCTTCCCAATGAAAGATTGCAACTCTTTAATGTTTCTAGGATGGCTTATTTGTAATATGCCTTCTATCCTTTTGGGATCTATTTTGATTCCTTCTTCAGAGATGATGTGGCCTAAGAGTTTTCCTTCCTGAAGGCCAAACAGAGTTTTCTTATGATTCAAAGACAGGCCATACTTTCTACACTTCTCAAAAACTTGTTTCAAGTGGACTAAGTGTCTTCATCAGTTTTAGAGTAGACAGTGATGTCATCAAGGTATATGACTATGAAGTAACCTATGTCCTCTGAAAAATCTATGTTCAATTCCCTTTGGAAAGTGGCCCCTGCATTCATTAAACTGAATGGCATTTTAACATACATGAATGTACCCCAAGGTGTAGTAAAAGTAGTTTTGAGTTGGGCACTTGGAAAGACTAGTACTTGGTTATAACCTGAGAAGCCATCTAGTAATGAGATTCTTTGTGAGCCAACTAACTTTTGGAGTATGTGATCCATTTTAGGCAAGGGGTAGTTGTCCTTTAAGGAGGCCTTGTTCAAATTTCTGAAGTCAATGCAAAGTCTAATCTCCCTAGTTTTCTTCCTAAATGACACAAGGTTGGACACCCATTCTGATTATCTAATAGGGACTATGATCCCGACATCATGCATTTTTTTAATTTCTTTCTCAACTGAAGGTAACAATATGGGGTTAATCCTTCTCAATTTTTGTTTGAATGGTTTCTGATTTTCCTTGAGAGCAAACACATCTTTATATTCTCTAAAAAGCTAAATGCATTTCCGTTTGCATGAGGAGGGAGAGTTTTGGACAACTTGATTATTTTGGGCTCTTCCATTCTTCCAATGTTAAATTCTTCTACATTTGTTTCAGTGGATTCCATCTTGGTTTTTTAGCTACATCATTAAAATCAAACAACTCTTCTAATGGTGTAAGGCCTCTTGGAAAAGTGTCATCTTTACATTGCAAAACCTCAATTTCTCTTTGATCTATTTTATAAATATTTATGCAACACAAGGAATTTGAATGTGGTTTATATCAGCATCAAAGGAAAACTCTGTTTTGGGAGTTTCGTCTTCAACAAAAATATTTCTCTCAAATATTAAACTCTATTTTGTGCTTGCAAATTCATTTCTAGATTGCAGAAAATCATCTATTTGCTCATCACTCTCAAACACTTTCCAATGGTCCAAGTTGTCCAGTACAGTAGGCATGTTTTTAACTTTGATGAGGTATTGTTTATTTTCATAAGGTAATGGGAAATTTCTGGCAGCAAAAGCAAGCTCATTGGCAAGGCAGTTTTGGGCTCTAGGGATGAAAGTGAGCTCATACTTCTCAAAGGTTTTGAGAAGATCTAGGGCAGCATTTCTATACTCTCCCAGTCTAGGGTTCTTGGCTGAATATTCTCCCTTTATTTGTCTAATGATGAGTTCTGAATCTCCTTGAACTGATATTTTCTTAGCTTTGAGGTATTTAAGTAAATGTAAACCAATAAGGAGAGCCTCATATTCTGCAATGTTATTAGTGCACTGGAAATCTAGTCTATAGGAATGGCCTTCATTTGTATTATGGATCCAAAACCCAGCTCCTGAGCCAATCTTACCATAAGAGCCATCAAAGCTCATATGCCAAAGTGTGTCAATTTCAAATTCATCACTATTTTGTACCTCAAGGCTGCTAGAGTCTTGGGTGTCATTTTCTTAGTTAGAGGGTTGATTTGGTTGTTCCGGGAGGCTTAGTTCTCCTCCATTTCCATTCACTTATTCATTAATATAATTTTAATTGTACAATATGAATGAGTCAAGGTCTGAGTGAATGGAATAAGCCGGTGTGTTATTTGGCCTATCTAAGCTACTCACCATATATTTCATGTGGGATTCCCGGTACAACCTCCTTGTTTGGTTGAAAACTGGGATGGTGGCATAAGTCATGTCCATTTGAAGAATACCCTGGAGTTTGGCCCCCCATGATCTAGATAGAAGCATGCCATACTTTGGGGGGATGTCAGCAACAACTATGTCCATGACTAGAATTTTAGAGGGGATTTGTGCCAGATTGACACACAGATCCTTGATGAGGCCTAAACACTTAACCCTACTTGAATCAAAAGAGTAAAAGTATTTGTAAGGCTTTGTGATTTCTAGGCCTAATATCTCCATCACAACCTTTGGCATGAGGTTGTGTGAAGCACCGGAGTCTAGCATAACATTATGCAGAATTTTGTCATGTATGTTCAAACTTACATAGAAAGGGGGGACAACTCCTTCTTGATATTTTCCCTCCACTTTAGGACCAAACAACAGCTATGGTTTATCTTCAGTTAAGTTTAAAGTGTCGGTATCATTCCCTATATTTAACACTTTGAAAATCTGGGATCTATATACCTCTTGGGTCACCAATTCAGTGAGGGGCATGTTTATCTTGATTTTGGCAATATCCCCTTCAATGCTGAAAGGCGTAGGTGTCTTTATTACATTTACATCAGTTTTATCAGCCATAAACTTTTCTACATTTTTTATTTTCTGATTCTGATTTGATGGTTTGGACAACAATGTTTTTTCAGGGCCACTAGTGGAAGTACTAGGGCAGATTGAATCATTACTAGGTTGGCTGGTTTTTAGCTTGTTTAGATCATCTTTCTTAGCCATAGTATTTGTGTTTTCTGCTATTTTTTAGGAATATGTTCAGGATTTTTCCTAACAGAAGTGTTTGACTGATTTTTTTTAGGAATATCTTGATTCTTTTTGCTCCTAAGGTCACATTGCCTATGGACTTCCATTATGGCATTCTCAAATCCTAGTTTGTAGTCTTCGGAATATTCATATGATTTTTCATTTTTTTTTGAAGAGAACATTATTTGTTCTTCTTTGGTAAGAAAAGTAATATCCTCATCATCAGAACCTATGACATTTACATGGTCTTCTTCCAACTGTTCTGGTTCTCTCTCTTCTTCATCTACATAGTTGTTTTGGAAAGGGGGTCTAATTTGCTGGTCATTCTCTCTTTGTCTGATTTGGGGAGGATCTCTTCTAAAATTCTGATTCCTATTCCTATTTTGAGGATTGGCTTGGTTTTCCCTAGGAGGTGTTCTCTCATTCAAAATAATTTTTTCCATCATCCTCTCCATTGTCCTGACTAGGGAGTCAATTTTGGTGTCGGAAGAGGAGGTTGAAGGTATTTTTTCATCTTTATAGGTTACTCTCTTCTCTGATCTCATCCTAGCTCTTTTCTCAATTAAGTTGGCTTCTACACTCACAACCCCCTTTTGCATGTCTTATGGAGTTAGGTAATCTCTCTCCCTTAGTTGATAGGCCATGTCAGCATCAAAGCCTTCTGGAAATTTTACTAAGGCTAGGCCTTGGGGAGGTTTTATGTGAGGTGGGAGGGCATTGTAAACACTATTAAACCTATTTGAGTAGTCTTGAACACTTTCCCCCAGATTTCTTTTAATATTTTTATACTCAGAAAGAATTTGAAAGGGGTTTTTCTTATTTTCCCACTTGTTTACAAAATTTTGGTAGAGGGAAGGGAGATCATGAATGGTGTTAGGAATTAATGATTTGAACCATTTTTTGGCTTCACCTCCTAATATTTGTGAAAATATCCTCATATTAATGGTTTCTTCTTTTATTTCCATGTAATCATAGGCATCACCGATCCTATCTACATGTCGTTGGGCAGTGATGGATTCAGCCCCTATGAAATGAGGAATCTTAGATTGGTAGTCATTTGGTAGAGGCACTAGAGGTTGTGGTAAAACAAAGGGGGCATACCAAGCTACCATGATGGGAGGAAATGGAAACAAAGGTTGATTTACAAGGGGAGGGTTTGCGGGAGGTGGAGGAGGATGGAGTGAAGTGGTTTGCAAAATGGTGGTGTGAATGGGTGTAGTTGAGGAACTTGGGCCAACGAACTGATTCTGAGCAGATTTGGGATGAAAAGAGCTGAAGTGATGGAGTTTTTAGCTCCTCGTAATTTTCTAGATTGATTGAGATACAAATTGACAAGGGTAACATCAAACCAAGCTTTGGAATCCAAGGACCTAGCCTTCCTGGATTTGGAGAGGGATCTCTCAATGTGCAAAGATATGTCTTTTTTACTGATTTAGGGTTGATTTTAGGCTAGATGTTAAGTGCAAGGTACTTTGATTGTTTTTTGGTTGGGTATGATACTTTGATATATTTTAGATATGAAACATGGAAGATTGTTAAGTCATTGGGCAATGGAGTCTAACAAGTCCAAATAAGTTTGTAAATGGTGTTAAGAGCATTTGTAAGGAAATTTTACTTGGTTGGTGGATATTTTAAGGTTATGATGGATTTATGAAATGGACATAAAGATTGAGAACAAAAAACTAATAAAGGGCTGAAAACCAAATCCTTTATATACTTGTAAAACTGAGGGAGTTAGAAAATTGATAAGAACAACAAGAGAATTAAAGGCATAAGCAGAACATAATCCATTTTATTTCAGACTGAAAACAGATAATTAACCAAGACAAACATTCAGATAAAAACTTTAGAAAGGTAAGAAACTTATCCAACTTTCAGATCTTTTATCATCTAGAGAAAAAAAACATTTAAGATACACAAGTAACAATAAACATAGAAGGAGAGAAAACTCTAACATCCAAAGTTACAGCTATAAGGTTTCCTTAAAACAATTTTAGCTAAGTAAAGGAAAAGAGCATGATTTTAAACAAACTTCTTTGACAAACCTAGACAAAGCTGCTTTAAAGAGATGATTCCAAGAATAGAATATTTCAGTGGCAACAATATGCAGGGCTAACCATGAATCATAATTGATGCTAACTGATCTAAATTATTCAAGAAATGGACAAGCTAAGAACTTGTTAGAGAGAAAATACATGATTTCTCTAATGTATCTTAGCAGAAGAAAAAATTAAGGTAGTGAAGGAAAAACAGATTTGAGGTGCCATTAGAAAACATTTCTTAATCTAAATTCTTTGTCCTACTGCAACATAGCAATATGGAAAACTAGAAAACATAAAAAAAAAAAAAAAACTTCACCATCAACCAAGCCTATGGATCCTGCAAGAAATCCTTCTCCATCAACAAGCAAATCAGATCATTCATGAGTTCCAAAACATCAATTTCTCTTCAAGAGCTTCAAATGAATCTGTATTATTCCAGCATCAGTCATCAAAATCCAACATTTACAATGAGTTCCAATGTAGTATTTATGCTGCAAATGAGGAGGTGGAACTCTTCTAGGGTTCATAATGTTATTAATGACAAAGTAAATATATCCTTGACCTTGATAACCATGCAAGGAATAAGGTAGGAACATTTGTAGATACCTCTTTGTTTTAATAACTCTGTCTTTACTTTCTAAGGATAAAACAGGTGAAAATATTGACTTTGAGGATTTATCATTATCTTTTACAATAATTGTCCTGACAATTTAAACTATATTCTTTTGTGTAATAACTGTCGATTTGCCTTTACATATAAATAATGGCCAAAGGATTCGGTTGATATTTCTGATGAAATGACTGCTCTTTGTTGATGTATTCGAGGCTGCTTTAGCCTAATCTTTCCTTTAATTTCATCAATAAACTGTGTTTAAGGCCTGATCTCACTTTTTGCCTTCATAATTCATCATGTTGCCTTTATCACTTTACTGTTTTCTTTAAGCCTCTGTTCATTTTTATTTTAGCTGTGTTTTTATCCTTAATCCGCTTTGATTAGTATTTAATCTTCTGTTTATGCTTTTTAACCTTCATTATTTAATTTATTTGATCTTTAAACTTCACTGTTTGTGTATAGGTCTGATGCACTGGAGGGTTTCATAGGCTAACCAATGTCCATGAAACATTGATTAAAATTTTGAAATTTGACCCTTTTTTGTCCCTTTCTGCATTTTATTGAGCTTTGAGGATCATCACCCTCGGCCCTGTGTATCTGGCCTCCATAACACCTGCAAACAAACAATCAAACATATTATAAAACCTGCGTTGCTGAGTAAATTGCTTCAGAGGCTTGGATGGAAGCAAAGGAGCTGTGCAGAGGAGGATGAATGCAGCAGAAGGAGATTCCATTATCGAAACCATAGAAAACAAGGTTTAAACTTGGTTTATGGCACGAGAGTGGAAAGGCGGTTTTGAAGAAAATCACAGGTGGTTTTCGCATGGCCAGAAGGTGGTAAGTGGTAATGGGCTAATCGAACGCGATACAGGTTATAAGACAACACGTGTCCTATCAAAACCACCCATTTTGCATTAAATTTGGGCATTAAATCATTTTGGTGGATTGAGCGTGAAATCAATTATGGGCCATCAAATCTGGAGGATCGACGGTTGGGATTTATTCGTAATGTCGCACAAATCACAAATGATCGAGAGGGGAAGCGAAAATGCAGAAGAGCGATGATCATTGGATTTGGAGGATCAACGGTGGAGATGAATAGCGGGAGTGTGCAAAAATAAAATACATGGCCGGGGGAATGGATTGTGAGCCGTTGGATCGAGATGATCAACGATGGAGATCTTCTCATAGATGCGCAAAAAATATGAAGGGGCGAGAGGACGAGTGAAATGTGAAATTGCAATGATGCACTGATCATTGGATTAACAAGATCAACGATCGGGATCTATTACGAGGGGACCATGGAGGTACAAGGGGAAGAACAAGGAGGAGTCCCGTTGGCTGTTGGATCGTGATGAGATGAACGGTGGAGATTAACTACGGGGGGAATAGGGAGTACGGAGGAAAATCTCGAGGTGTGCCTCTGCAGTAAATCTCAACCATAGATCTGAGATCTCCCATAGTCAAAAGAGTCAACTGCGGGGGCACTAGGGAGTATAGGCCACTTTGGTTGGGTGCCACCGCAGTGAACCTACGCTGTTGATCTGGGTTAATCAGACAGTTCAAATCAAGCGGGAAGAGATATAAGGCTGGCAGGGTGGAAGAAAAGGGGAATCAATGCGAGCCATTTGATGTAGGGAAATGGAAGACTAAGATTGAATCAGAGTCGCGCACATCAGAGATCTGGACGGACGGGAGGAGGAAATGTGGAGGGAGCGATTGCGATGGAGCGATGCGATGGAGAAGGCGAAGTGTGAAGCAACGTGGACTGTCAGATCTTAGGGATGGACGGTCCAGATCTCATCGGAGGATCGAAATATTGGCGAAGTAAAGGGTCTAGGAAAAAAGAAACTGGGATCGCCGATGTGCGATGGCCGATAGAGCGAGAGTCGTCCGATCTTGGGAGAATGAACAGTCCAGATGCGATTGGGAGATCGGCCATTGACAGAAAAACGAGTTCAGGAATAAGGAAACACGGATCGTCGATGTGCGATGGCCGATAGAGCAAGAGCCGCCCAATCTTGGGAGAATGAGTGGTCGAGATGCGATCGGGAGATCGACCATCGGCGGAAAAAAGAGTTCGGGAATGAGGAAACGGGGATCGTCAATGGCCGATGGGCCGATGGGCCTAGCGCTCGATCATGGAGCGGGGTCCCATGGCGAAAAAGGGGCTAAGGCTAAGCCGAACAGTGCTTAAGGCCTCTTTCATATAAAAGAGCGGAATAAGGCCTAAAAGTGGGTTTTTTGGGCTTTTTAGAGTTTCCGGTAGGATAAAAAGGATAGTTAAACCATACAAAAAGGGATTTTTTTATGATTTAAATGGTTTTTATGGGAAAATGAGGGTAAATGAGGGAAAAAGGGGAATTTTTAGGGGAATGAGATGAATGTTTAGGATAAGTGAAAATGAGTGAAAAATGGAGGGATTTTGGAGGAAATTATGAAGGTGAAAATATGGAAAAAATGGCTGAAAATAGTTTCTTTTATAACAACAGAGTTTCTTGAGGAATTTGATTAAAGATTTTATGAGAGATGGATAACTTAGGGATAATGAACACAACGATATTTCCAAAACTCATATATTTTGATGAAAATATTGTTTTTGGAAATCCATGGACTAATCTTGCCATCATCAGATATAACATAATTTGTAGATGGCTAACAGTGGCTCCACTTGGGGAGGACAAATTGCTCTTCAGGTGTCGAGAACCTCAGTTTATCAATCCCTGGCTTTTAGTAGACTAGTTTCTTAATCCATTGCGTAGCATTCTTTCATTTCTTTTGTTGGCTATCTTTGGATTTGAGAACATTTCAGTAGTCTGCAACATATGACATTTCTTCAAAGCAGCATCACTACCTACCCAATCCTACTTGTCCTAGAATTTTTTCTTTAGTGGGTGCACTTGGATTTGCAAACCCTTTCACATCAACATTTTATTCTTTTCAAAATAGGAAAAACTAATCTAAATCTATCCTTATTCTTCTGAGAGTCCAGATTAAACAGTTGGCCTCTTTTTTTTTACCTATAATACTATCTGTCAAGATTAAGCTATTTGACATATCTGCATTATCTATATTCTAAAACAAAAATTTTAAAAATAACTAAATCAGGATTAAGAAGTTTGATTTGCTATGGTGTTTATGGCTTTATGTACAAGCTGCACATAGACTTTATTTGCAGAAAAATAAAACAAATTTGTGAAGGCTTAAAATCTGAAAATTATAAACATCCTTCTATTCTTTTCTAGCTCTGGTTTTGATCTATTTAGAGCTATCTTTTTCCTTTTCTTGGTTTACATTTTGAGATTTTTAGAACCATCTCTATTTCTCCTAATCGAATCTACTGATAAGCCAAGAGTATACAGTTTGGAAAATATTCTTCACTAACATATCAGCATGAAATTCAACTTTACTCAATCATGTTTAGGCTGTATGATTGAATAACTTACAAGTAGTGGCATTTAGACTAGCTCACTTTCAGAAATTCTCTTTTTTGGGTATGGGGCTGTACCTTCTTTTTTCTTTTTCTAATCTGCCCTCTTTTTATTTTCTGTTGTTTTTGTATTTTTTCAATTTTTCTTTCAAAGAAAAAGAAAAAAACTAACTAAATGCTCACAAGCTGAGCTTTAATGACATTCCTACCTACCCTAATCTAACTTGGAAATCTCTGTTGTTTTATATGATACAATAGTGCCAGTGCAGCCAGTTAAGCAGTAACAAAAAAGGGTAGAAAATATGACTACTTGTCAGAGATAACCACAGGGTACTTTGAATGTGGGTCTTCAAAACCAAGGCCACCACCAGTGGTGACCACTCCTAATGTATCTGGATCTTGCAGAGTATCAATGCTTGGGAACTTGAGCCAATCAGGGCCTTCATATACTCTGCCACATGATCAACAAAAACATGATGTATACTTTCTTTTTTTAGGCCTTCCATGACTGGTAGGCTATCTGCATCCTTGACAGCTTTAATCACCGTAACTTCAGTGTGGCTCTTGAAAGCACAATCATCCTTTTCCTTCACATCAAAAGGCAGTGAAATTTCTTCTTGCGTTGGGGGAGGGATACTTTCCAAAAATGCTTTAGGGTCCCTGAATTGGTATGACTAATCTTGTGAATTCAACATTTCAATTTCAGTTTCATATCTTTCAATCACCAAGTCTAGGAAAATTTTCTTAAGCTCAAGGTTAGCATTGAGTTTTGAACTGAGAAGGATAATCTTTGGAAGGTCCTCATATTCAAGTTCTGCCAATTCACTTGATATTTCATAATGAAACTCTGCTATGAAACTTGACTGCATTTTTGCAAATTTCTCAGATTCTTCTATTAGTGGAGTGATTTGGTATTTTGGGATTGTGGAGTCACCAGGTGAAATATTTTGAACTTTTCTGTCCATTGCTAGCATGATTAGGATTGCTCAATGCATTCCCAAGGGAGTCTAAAAGGACTAGTGAAGTAATAGGCCTACTGGAGGCTAGTGGAGTCGCCAGGTGGAAATTTTTATCTTTTCTAAAGGTAAAATGTTTTAAGGTCCACCACCAAATTCTTGATAAAAAATCAATCTAGGGAGTGCTTTTGGGTTTTTAGTTTCTTTATGCAGCCTTAAGGTTAATGAGTATCCCCTAACTAAGTCATTATCTCGCTAGGATGATGAAGTAATTAGTTTCTACTCTGACTATAGGTTGGTTTTTAAGTCAAACTAGGGATGTATATGAGTCTATAAGAGTTTGTCAGGCTACTATGAACTCTATCCCATTTTGATCGCCACTATGTTAGCTCCCCGTAATTTACTAGATTTATTGAGATACAAATTGACAAGGGTAACATCAAACCAGGCTTTGGAATCCAAGGACCTAGCCTTCCTGGATTCAGAGAGGGATCTCTCAATGTGCAAAGATATGTCTTGTTTACTTATTTAGGGTTGATTTTAGGCTAGATGTTAAGTTCAAGGTACTTTGATTGTTTTTTGGTTGGGTATGATACTTTGATAGATTTTAGATAGGAAACATGGAAGATTTTTAAGTCATTGGGCAATGGAGTCTAACAAGTCCAGATAAGTTCATAAATGGTGTTAAGAGAATTTGCAGGGCAATTTTACTTGGTTGGTGGATCTTTTAAGGTTATGATGGATTTATGAAATGTACATAAAGATTGAGAACAACAAACTAATAAAGGGCTAAAAACCGAATCCTTTATATACTTGTAAAACCGAGGGAGTTAGAAAATTGATAAGAACAACAAGAGAATCAAAGGCATAAACAAAACCTAATCCATTAGATTTCAGACTGAAAATAGATAATTAACCAAGAAAAACATTCAGATAAAAAATTTATAAAGGTAATAAACTTATCCAACTTTCATAGCTTTTATCATCTAGATCAGAAAAACATTTAAGATACACAAGTAACTATAACCATAGAAGGAGAGAAAACTCTAACATCCAAAGTTACAACTATAAGGTTTCCTTAAAACAATTTTAGCTAAGTAAAGGCAAAGAGCATGATTTTAAATAGAATTCTTTGACAAACCTAGACAAAGCTGCTTTAAAGAGATGATTCCAACCACAAAATATTTCAGTGGCAACAATATGCAGGGCTAACCATAAATCATAATTGATGCTAACTGATATAAATTATTCAAGAAATGGACAAGCTAATAACTTGTTAGAGAGAAAACAAATGATTTTTCTAATGTATCTTAGCAGAAGAAAACATTAAGGCAGTGAAGGAAAAACAGATTTAAGGTGCCATTAGAAAACATTTCTTAATCTAAATTCTTTGTCCTACTGCAACATAGAAATATGGAAAACATAATGGAAAACTAGAAAACATTAACAAAGGAAAACTTCACCATCAACCAAGCCTATGGATCCTACAAGCAATCCTTCTCCATCAACAAGAAAATCAGATCATGCATGAGTTCCAAGACATCAATTTCTCTTCAAGAGCTTCAAAAGACTATGTATTATTCCAGCATCAGTCATCAAAATCCAACATTTACAATGAGTTCCAATGCAGTATTTATGCTACAAATGAGGAGGTGGAACTCTTCTAGGGTTCAAAATGTTATTAATGACAAAGTAAATATGTTCTTGACCTTGATAACCATGCAAGGCATAAGGTAGGAACATCTGTAGATACCTCTCTGATGCAGGGGCATTAGGCTAAAACAAATTCCATGTAGTTTTATAGACTTGGGAGTTTTAAGTCTTCAAAAAGATTATATTTTATGTAATGAATTTAGTGGGTTTTAATTAATTTTAATTAAATGTGGAGAGAAATGTAACTGCTCTCGAATGATTAGAGAACAGGGAAATTCCATTAGTTAGGAATGTGAAGAGTCAGCTTCAGAAAATCTGGGGATTTAGTCTAGATTTAAGAAATTTGGAATTTTAAGAGTTTTGTTGAGTTGTTAGGGGAGCTAAGTCGATTCATTATAATTTTTATAAATGTAAGCCTCAAGGCATTAAGGAGAGGGTTGTTTAGAGGCATAGTAGTGAGGAGAAGGGCCATCGAGTTGAAGATCAGGCCTGGAGAGTAAGGATTCTGATGTAATTATTGTGTTTGCAGATATAAAGAATCCAGTTATGAGTTTGTATTCAATTATGAATTCTATAGTGTGTGGAGTTACTATATAAGATTGTGTATTTAATGGTGGTTGTAAAATTCCGTGAATCGATCACAGGGTGATCGATTTCACAATTTGCCTCTATTGTTTATTTAATTTCTTTATGAAATTTTATGGTTCGAACGCATCTGAATTCCCATTCTAAGTCTATGTAAATTAAATGCGCAATTACCCTATGTGAAGGGACTCTAACCGTATCGGAGATTCACTTTGATATTGATACGTTTGGAGTAGAGAAGTGGTGGTTTTAGATTTTCATAAATCAATACCATTTCTTGTGTTAAAGCCACAATACAGAGGATCAATGAGATTGGTCCTTTCATAAAGGAAACAACTGATATCAACACTTGATTATTGATTACATTTGATTTTTCATTGAAAACTCTATTTGCTAGAGCGATATCAGTTGAGATAGAAATGTTGTTGGTAAGGTGCAATTCCAATTCCGACTTCAATACAAGTTGAGTACAAACTCTAATCTGACAATTGAACTCTGTTTTGATATGAGATCTGGTGGAGTCCGGTTCAATACAGCCAGAGCTTAAAAAATTTCAATTGAATTTGTTTAAACCTGCAATTAGACTATGTTTGGTTGAATTGAATCGGGTTGGGGTCGATTCGCAGCGGTAAAGAGGAGAAGACAAAGTATAAAGGGGGTGAGTTAAAATATGGTGCAACCCCTGCATTGAACGCATTCAAAACTATATTTGAGGTGGAGCGGTTTTGAAAAAGGAAACTAGCAGTCTCGCATTCCTCAAAATTGGTAAGCAGAATCTGGAAAAAAAAATGCGATAGCATTCGGCATGTGACGCGTGGCAAAGGTGGTAATTTAAAAACCATCTATTTCGTAAAATATTTGTGTGCTAAAGTTCTGCAGTTAAAAAAATGCGACTTCCATTGGATCAGACTTGTGAAAGATCCAAGGGTGTTCGCACTTGAAGCTGCAGGTTTGTTAATGCAAGGTAAGTGGTATGGCTATTGTGGGCCCGAGTTGAAGTTCAGATTTTATTATTGGTTGTGATGGTTCAATTATATGGTAAGAAGTGGGTCGAGAAGGTCGTTTTTATAAGTGCAGTGCTTTTAGTTCTAAACAAAAGTCGAACTTTAAATTGAAATTTCCATGTGGTTCAACGCATATGAAGTGTTGACATCTTGTGGCCAGTTCTTAATATTTTGAATTTTAATAAAAGTTGAGGGCTAATTTCAAAGTGAGCTGGTAATTATAAGAGTTGAAACTTGCACCAGGTTATGTAAGTGCAATTATTGATTCGCATTTGCATAAAGTGAAAGCCGAAGTTACAGTTGGGTTTATTTGAAATCCAAATTTTTGATTTAAAAATCATAAAGTGGGGTATTTCAATGGTTTTATAACCATTGTTTAAATAAAAAAGCTTCTACATGAGAATTGAATCTGGGCTGGTTTTTTTGAGTTTTTATAACCATAAGAATTTTTTTTCTAATATCTCAAATCTCAGATTTGAGATATAGAAGCTTTCGTATATATTTTTAAGTTTTCCATATTAGAATTTTGAAATTGAGGACAAAATTGGTTGCATGCATTTTTATATGCACAGAGAGAGTGAAGATGTGGGTTTGGCAGGGTATGCCTGCCATCAAGTGGTATCAGAGCTGGAATAGCTCTTTTTGAAAGTTCAAGTTTTTTTTGAATGCATGTGTAATGAAATAAGATCAAATTTTTGAAACTGATAAAGATTGCAACATACATAGATGTCGTGCAGGTGAGAGGAACAACAAGATCAATCAGGGATATGAGAAGGTGAGTTGATGAGAAATGTTTAACTCTGGTTTGAAGAATTGTTTGCAGACTTCAGATTTAAGGAAATTGAAGAAATCTCAGCAAAAGCAGATCACAGCTTTGAGAGAAGTGATGAAAGAGTCCAGCAGAGGATTCTAAAGTGAAGAAGAAAATGTGGCAGAACCTTGAGGAAATTCAATAGAGGTTGAATGAGTTCTAAAATTTGCAGAGTCAAGCCTAGAGAGAGCAGAAGAGAGTGCTCAGAAGGTTCCAACAGATAGGGGACCAGTACTTGCCAAAAGACCAGATCTGGAGGGAAGGATTGGTGAGGTAAGTGGCAGCAAGAGAGCTTGCTGTTGCAAAGGCTTGGTGCAGATTATGAGTGAGGAACTCATGGAGGAGAAGATGACTTCCAAAATTCGTAGCAGAGATAGCAGAGGTTCTGAGAGAGGCCACAACAGAAAAGAGGAAGAAGATGCCAGGACAAATGGCATGAGAATGAAATTTACTGATGCAGAATATTGGAAAGAGGTAGCTGAGATCAGAGAACAGTTTAACAAACTGGAAATGATGATAGAGGAAAGCCAGAGAGTTGGTTGGCTCATGAAGAAGAGAGTAAAGTGGCCAAGGCTACAACAGAGAAGAGAACATTAAGAGAACATGCAGTTTGCATAGAAGTTGAGAAAGCTTGAACAAAGGATGGATGTACAATTAGGATGTGCAGAACTCAGAGCAGCTGAGTTGAAAATGGAAATTTTTGTGTGTGAAGCAGAACAGAGTGAAGCCATTGGTGCAGATGAAGAATGGAGATCCACAAAAGATCCTGTGAATCATGGTGAAGGTTTAAGACATCAAGAAGTTTGTCTTGCTGAAGAGGAAATTATTGATGATTTCCTGAGTTATTGGACAAGTCCAGATCAACTGGATGATGTAAAGCCTTGTATTTTTGAATCTAACAACTGTAAGGTGATTACATGTTTTACAGGGGAGGATGAGAAATCTTATGAAGTTGTCACAAGTATGAAGAAGTATCTCTCAAAAGACGAATACTCTGAAGTAAAATTCAATGTTGGAGAATGTATCTTGACTGAAGGAAGCAGTGATGCATTTATGATGGAAACTGTTGCAACACAGGAAGAAATTCTTGTGAATGAAGAAGGAGAGGATCAGTTTGAAGAACTGATATGTGAAACACCAGTTGAGGTTGTTGAAGCTTGTGGTTTACAAACTGAAATTTTGTGTATGAATGCAGGGATAGTAAATGACTCTGAAATACTTCAGCAATGCCACAAAGAAATTGCATTGCTGGAATATTTGCTGGAGAATTCAGAGTATGAAAAGGAGATTGCAAAAGGCAGATTTCACTACAGTGAACAGGAAAACATCATGGAGACAGATGGTGTGAATGAAAGACTTGTTGACAGCCTTGAGAATTCTTCAGAGAATTCTTTGGGAGAAGTGAATCAGCATACTGATGTGCTGATAGAGAAGGAAGGAATTGCAGGACAACATACTGAAATGCTGGAAGAGGAAAGAAAGGCACTGAGGCCTTATGATTTTTGTTTTAACAATTGTTTTATGAATGCAGATTTTGTTGATGCTGAAGAAAAATTGATGCCATTGGACAGTCAAATAAAAGAGGGAGAAAATTATGTGGAAGACTTTAATCCATGGAATGAAGAAATTGGATTGCTAGATATTATGTTGAATAAATAGGATTCAATGCAGGAGGGAGAACCTCAATTTCAAAATTGGGGATTGCAGAATGTGAAGATGTGAAGGAATGAAGATAGTGAAGACTTTCCGAGTCTTGGAAGAGACTTAGGATTGCTAAGGAAAGAATTGGTGACTGAATCATCAAGTGAGACCATTGGGTCTTATGATTTTGAAACTGACAATTTGACTGTGGTTACAGGAATTACAATCCATCACTTGGAGTTGTCTTGAATGAAGATGGGCTGTTGAAATAAGGTGAGACAGTCATGTCTCATATGAAGGAATTTGTTACTGTTAATTACAAGAAGGAACTAATTTTTCTGAATAGCCAAGAGAATACTGGAGGATAGAATTTTGGAACTGCTACAGTGATGGAAAATCAGAATTCTATTCTGATAGAAGATGAAAATGAAAAATTTGAAGAACTTGATTTGACTGCCAGAAGCAATCAAGAGGGTGAAGGAAAACTACTGAGATTGTCAAGGAAGAAGAAGAAGAATATGCTGAAACAAGTTTGCAGCATGTTGATGAAATTCTTGAGAAAATATGGTTGAATTGTTTGCTGAAAACATTTAGAGAAGAGAATGAAATTGCAGACACTAGAGTGAAAATTCTTGAAGCTGTGAAAAGAATAAGAGAAGATACTAGTTTGCAGAATTTAATTATGATTAATATTATACAAGGAGAAATGAATGATTATGTTACTGCAGTTAGAGAATGAAAATATAATTTACTTTTTAAAGGTAAATTTGCAGGTGACGAGCAAGAGAATGTTGCAGAGGGAGATATCTTAAGAGATATTCAGGAAGTTTTGGAGGTAGCAACATGTGGGGTGACATTTGCAGGAGTAAAAACAATGTTAGCAACATTGGAAACGATAGCAAGAGCAGCAGCTGAAGCAAAATCCATGAGGGAAACATTTACAACAACAATTGAGAAGATAGCCATAGGAGCAACAGCAAAATTCTTGAAGACAGTAACAACAACGATATTGGCAGCAACAGAAATTGGAAGAAGCACCAGTGGGAAAAGTAATTTCCAGACAAAAGAAAGGCTGGACATAGAAATTGAAAGCATCGGAAGACTGATGATGAAGGTGTCTCAGAAGCAGCAGACAACAGCAAGAAAACAGAGAAATTTTAGCAAAAGAAAAATAAGAATAGAATGTGAAATCATAGCTGGAGGTAAAATGTAGAACAAGATATGGAAACCTGGAGAAGTACAGTTGAAGAATAATGCAGCTGATGGACAACAACAAATCAAAGTATGAGACCTAGGATGCAAAGTTTTAAGAGCACATGATCAAGAGATCATGATTCATTTTGACCTTGGGAGTCTGATGCAGGGGCATTAGGCTAAAACAAATTCCATGTAGTTTTATAGACTTAGGAGTTTTAAGTCTTCAAAGGGATTATATTTTATGTAATGAATTTAATGGGTTTTAATTAATTTTAACTAAATGTGGAGATAATTGTAACTGCTCTCGAATGATTAGAGAATAGGAAAATTCGATTATTTAGGAATGTGAAGAGTCAGCTTCAGAAAATCTGGGGATTTAGTCTAGATTTAGGAAATTTTGAATTTTAAGAGTTTTGTTGAGCTGTTAGGGGAGCTGAGTCGATTCATTATCATTTTTATAAATGTAAGCCTCAAGGAATTAAGGAGAGGGTTGTTCATAGGCAGAGTAGTGAGGAGAAGGGCCATCGAGTTGAAGATCAGGCCTGAAGAGCAAGGATTCCGATGTAATTAATGTGTTTGCAGATATAAAGAATCCAGTTCTGAGTTTGTATTCAATTATGAATTCTATAGTGTGTGGAGTTACTGTATAAGATTGTGTATTTAATGGTGGTTGTAAAATTATGTGAATTGATCACAAGGTGATCAATTTAAAAATTTTCCTCTATTGTTGATTTAATTTCTGTGTGAAAGTTTATGGTTCGAACGCATTTGAATTCCCATTCTAAGTCTGTGTAAATTAAATGCACAATTACCCTATGTAAAGGGACTCTAATTGTATCGGAGATTCACTTTGATATTGATACGTTTGGAGTAGAGAAGTGTTGGTTTTCGATTTGCATAAATCGATACCATTTCTTGTGTTAAAGCCCAATACGGAGGATCAATGAGATTGGTCCTTTCATAAAGGATGCAACCAATATCAACACTTGATTATTGAATACATTTTATTTTGCATTGAAAACTCGGTTTGCTGGAGCGATATCAGTTGAGATAGAAACGTTGTTGGTAAGGTGCAATTTCAATTCCGAATTCAATACAAGTTGAGTCTGAACTCTAATCTGACAATTGAAATCTATTTTGATATGAGATCTGGTGGAGTCCGGTTCAATACAGCCAAAGCCTAAAAATTTGCAATTGAATTTGTTTAAACCTGCAATCAGACTTTGTTCGGTTGAATTGAATTGGGTTGGGGTCGATTCGCAGCGGTAAAGAGGAGAAGGCGAAGTATAAAGGGGTGAGTTAAAATATGGTGCAACCCCTGTGTTGAACGCATTCAAAACTCTATTTGAGGTGGAGTGGTTTTGAACCAAGAAACCAGCAGTCTCACATTCCTAAAAATTCGTAAGCGGAATATGAAAAAAAAATGCGATAGCATTCGGCATGTGACGCGTGGCAAAGGTGGTAAGTTAAAAACCAGCTATTTCTCAAAATATTTGTGTGCTAAAGTTCTGCGGTTAAAAAAATGCGACTTCCATTGGATCAGACTCGTGAAATATCCAAGGGTGTTCACACTTGAAGATGCGGGTTTGTTAACACAAGGTAAGTGGTATGGCTGTTGTGGGCCCGAGTTGAAGTTCGTATTTTATTATTGGTTGTGAGGGTTCAATTATATGGTAAGAAGTGGGTTGAGAAGGTTATTTTAACATGTGCTAGTGATGGACTTTTAAAACAAAAATCAAACCTTTGAATGATATGACGGCATGGAATCATATGTGTTAGTGCTCGGATTTAAATCCAAAGGCAAAGGCTTATCTAATGGGTTTAATAATAAAGTTTGAATATTAAATATAATTTCCATGAAGGTGAGAATGAAATTTTATTCGTTGGGTCATTGAATTATTCGAATATTAATTCGAATGTGCATGAGATGGATCAAAGCAATAGTTTTGTAATTTGAAATATTATCCGAATGTTTAATATTCACGAAGTGGGTTTGATATGGTTTTAACCATCGGATGAAAGGTAAGGACTTCGCACATGAAATCCGCATGTATGGTTTTATAACCATAACAAATTTATTTTAATATATCAAATCTAAGATTTGAGATATGAAAATCTTCCACCTATATTAATTAAGTTTTCCCAAATTAAGAAATTGAGGACCATCTTGGGTTTTAAATAGAAATGCAATTTTATATCCACAATATAGTTGGAGACTGTGGGAGAGGCAGGGTAGCCTGCCATCACTCTCTGTTTTAATAACTCTGTCTTTACTTTCTAAGGATAAAACAGGTGAAAATATTGACTTTGAGGCTTTATTATTATCTTTTACAATAACTGTCCTGACAGATTAAACTATATTATTTTGTGTAATAACTGTTGATTTTCCTTTACAGATAAAGAATGGCCAAAGGAGTTGGTTGATATTTCTGATGAAATAACTGCTCTTTTTTGATGTATTTGAGGCTGCTTTAGCCTAATCTTTCCTTTAATTTCATCAAAAAACTGTGTCTAAGGCCTGATCTCACTTTTTTCCTTCATAATTCATCATGTTGCCTTTATCATTTTACTGTTTTCTTTAAACCTCTGTTCATCTGTCTTTTAACTGTGTTTTTATTCTTAATCCGCTTCAATTAGTATTTAATATTCTGTTTACGCTTTTTAACCTTCGTTCTTTAATTTCTCTGATATTTAAACTTCACTGTTTGTGTACAGATCTGTTGCACTTGAGGGTTTCACAGGCTAATCAATGTCCATGAAACATTGATTAAAACTTTGAAATTCGACCCTTTTTTGTCCCTTTCTACATTTGATTGAGCTTTGAGGATCATCACCCTCGGCCCTATGTATTAGGCCTCCATAACACCTCCAAACAAACAATCAAACATATTATAAAACCTGCGTTGCTGGGTAAACTGCTTTAGAGGCTTGGGCAGAAGTGGAGGAGCTGTGTAGAGGAGGATGAATGCAGAGGAAGGAGATTCCATGGTCGAAACCATAGAAAACAGGGTTTAAACTTTGTTTATGGCACGAGAGTGGAAAGGCAATTTTACAGAAAACCGTAGGTGTTTTTTGTGTGGCCAGAAGGTGGTAAGTGGTAATGGGCTGATTGAATGCAATACAGGTTATAGGACGACACGTGTCCTATCAAAACCGCCCATTTCATGTTAAATTTGGGCGTTAAATCATTTTGGTGGATTGAGCATGAAATAAATTATGGGCCATAAAATCTGGAGGATCGATGGTTGGGATTTATTCGTAATGTAACGCAAATCACAAATGATCGAGAGGGTCAGCGAAAATGCGGAAGAGCGATGACCGTTGGATTTGGAGGATCAACGGTGGAGATGAATAGTGGGAGTGCGCAAAAATAAAATATATGGCCGAGGGAATGGATTGTGAGCCGTTGGATCGAGAGGATCAATGGTGGAGATCTTCTTGCAGATGGAAAAAAGGACGAAGGGGCGAGAGGACGGGTGAAATGTGAAATTGCGATGATGCACTGACCGTTGGATTAATGAGATCAACAGCTAGGATCTATTGCGGGGGGAACATGGAGGTACAAGGGGAAGAACAGGGAGGAGTCCCATTGGCTGTTGGATCGTGATGAGATCAAAGGTGGAGATTAACTGTGGGGGGACTGGGGAGTACGGAGGAAAATATCGGGGTGTGCCTCTGCAGTAAATCTCAACCGTAGATTTGAGATCTCCCACAGTCAAAAGAGTCAACTGCGGGGGCACTGGGGAGTACGGGCCACCTTGGTTGGGTGCCACCGCAGTGAACCTACGCCGTTGATCTGGGTTAATCAGATGGTTCAGAGCAAGCGGGAAGAGATATAAGGCTGGCGGGGTGGAATAAAAGGGGAATCAATGCGAGTCGTTGGATGCAGGGAAATGGAAGGCTGAGATTGAATCAGGGCTGCACACATTGGTGATTCGAACGAACGGGAGGAGGAAATGTGGAGGGAGTGATTGCGATGGAGTGATGTGATGGAGAAGGTGAAGTGCGATGCAGCATGGACCGTCAGATCTTGGGGGTGGATGGTCGAGATCTCATAGGAGGATCGGCATATCGGTGGAGTAAAGGGTATGGGAACAAAGAAACTGGGATCACATGATGTGTAATGGCCGATAGAGCGAGAGCCGTCCGACCTTGGGAGAATGAACGGTCCAGATGCGATCGGGAGATCGGCCATCGGCGGAAAAAAGAGTTTGGGAACGAGGAAACGAGGATCGCCGATGTGCGATGGTCGATAGAGTGAGAGTCGTCCGATATTGGGAGAATGAATGGTCCAGATGCAATTGGGAGATCGGCCATCGGCGGAAAAAAGAGTTCGGGAACGAGGAAACGGGGATCGTCGATGGTCGATGGGCCTAGCGCTCGGTCATGAAGCAGGGTCGCGTGGCAAAAAAGGGGCTAAAGCTAAGCCAAACAATGCCTAAGTCCTATTTCATATAAAAGAGCGGAATAAGGCCTAAAAGTGGGTTTTTTGGGCTTTTTAGAGCTTCCGGTAGGATAGAAAGGATAGCTTAAACCATACAAAAAGGGATTTTATTATGATTTAAAGGGTTTTTATGTGAAAATGAGGGTAAATAAGGGAAAAAAGGGAATTTTTAGGGCAATGGGATGAATTTTTAGGATAAGTGAAAATGAGTGAAAAATGGAGGGATTTTGGAGGAAATTATGAAGGTGAAAAGATGGAAAAAATGGTTGAAAACAGTTTCTTTTATAACAACAGGGTTTCTTAAGGAATTTGATTGAAGATCTTATGAGAGATGGATAAATTAGGGATAATGAACACAATGATATTTCCGAAACTCATATATTTTGATGAAAATCTTGTTTTTGGAAATCCATGGACTAATCTAGCCATCATCAGATATAACATAATTTATAGATGGCTAACAGGAGTAGTTGAAAGTCAGGTGGAGTAGAAGGAGAAGCTTCCCTACTAGAGCTCTGCTGCAAATATATGGGCTCAAGGTCAGTTAGGTAAATTACACTTTGTGACTTAGTTCTGAATAGGTTCTTGGTATGGTGTAAGTCAAACTGAGGATCTTGTGAAATTGTAAGGTGTTCCGGTGCAGAGCTTGCTCTATGAATGGTCCTCATAGTGGTTTAGTTTCCATCTTTAGAAGTTTGCCATAAAATATTTTCTGGGTCATCAACTATGGTAGGAGGATTTGGGTCTGGGTGAGATTTGGTATTGATCCTTTGTGAAGCCAGATCTCTTACTCAAAAATCAGAGAGGCTGAAATGTTTGGTACTATTTTTGAAAGGTTGACCTCTCTTAGTGTTTATTTTACTCACACAAGGTATAACTAGGCCCTAAAACTGATTTGGACTTATTTGACACAATCCTAGGAAAGCCTATAGGACTAGTGAGATGAAAAAGGCCTACTGGAGGCTAGTGGAGTCTCCAGGTGGATGTTTTTGTAGTTTTTGGGGTATGTATATAATGGTCCACCACCAAATTTTTCCAAAAATCAATCTAGGGACTACTTTGGGTTTTCTGAGTTTCTCTTATGCAGCCCTAAGGTTTCAATGAGTATCTTCTAGCTGAGTCGTCATCTTCCCAGGATGGTGAGGCGATTAGTTTCTACTCTTTGGCTATCAGTTGATTTTCTAAGCTTAACTGAGATTTTGAGAATTCCTAAGGGATACCTAGGATGTTTTTTACTCAATGTCCCACCGTGATCGCTATTATGTTAGCTCCCTGTAATTTTCTAGATTGATTGAGATACAAATGGACAGGGGTAACATAAAACCAAGCTTTGGAATCCAAGACCTAGCCTTCTTGGATTCAGAGAGGGATCTCTCTATTAGGTGCAAAGATGTGAACTTGTCTGCTAATTAGGGTTGACTTTAGGCTAGTTATGAAATATTGGGTTTGTTGATTATTTTTGGTTGGGTATGATGCTTAGATAGACTAGATAGAAATAAGGAAAACTTCAATTTATTGGGAAATGGATTCTAACAAGGTCATGATAGGTTCATTAACGGATTAGGGAGTATTGTAGGGCAAATCTAGATTGATTGGTGGATCTTTGAGGTTTGAAGGATCATGAGATGGACATTAATTTTGAGAAACAAAGTTTGACAAAGAGCAGTAAAGAATTCTCTATCATATACTTAAACAAAGGGATTTGGAAGAATCATAAGCATAGAGAGAAAATCAAAGGCAGATCAAACCCTAAACTCTTTGATTTAGACTTAAAGCAGATAATTATCCAAGAAAAACATTCAAATGAAATACAGAAAGGAAAGAAACTTATTTACTTTCAGTGATTTCATCATCAAAGACAAAAAACATTTAAGATGAAAAAATAACTATAATCAGAGAAGGAAAGAAACCCTGAACATCCACGATTATAGCTATGAAGGTCCTTTAAAACAATTAGTTAATTAAATGCAAAGAGCGAGATTGAAGCAAACTTCTTTGACAAACCTAAGTAATGATGCTTTAAATAGATGACTTCAAGAATAGTGTTCTTAGTGGAAACAAGAAGTAGGGCTAGCCATAAACCATGATGGATACCATATGTTTTAAACCATTCAAGAAATAAAAAATCTTAGGAGATCCTTAGAGAGAAAAGAAGGATTCTCTAACATGTCCTAGCAGAGGAAAAAATTAAGGCAATGAAGAACAAACAAACCTAAGATGCCATTAGAGAACATTTCTTAGTCTAAATTCTTTGTCCTACTGCAACATATAAATATGGAAACACAATGATAAACTAGAAAACATTAAAAAAAAAGAAACACTTCACCATCAACCAGACTCATGGATCCTGCAACCAGTCCTCCTCCATCAACAAACAAACCAGGGCATTCATAAACTCCAAGACATCAAGTTCTTTTCAAATTCCATGGGACTATGTATTACTTCAGAACCAGTCATCAAAATCCAACCCAATACATAAGAGCCTCATGCACTATTTATGGAGCAAGTGAGGATGTGGCAACCATAAGAGGCTTCCAGAAACCCTAATTCTGTCATAAATGTCATTTATGTGCTTAATGACCATGCAAGGCCCAAGACACATAATATCTAATCTAATAAATGAAAAATAACATAATATAACTTATCAATCAAATCTAGAGTGGTTAGCCCAAGAAAATATTAAAAAACCATTTTGCCATTAATTTGTGTGTTTTGTTGACTTTTTGGCAAAAGACAGTCCATTTGCGCAGCGCCACTTTTGCTGAAAATAGGTTGTTTCGCAACCAAGTTGTGGACCACTTCCCGATGTCGAATTCGGCCCTGTGATGGCTCGTTGGAAATCCTGAAGAGTATACTTTCCAAAAATTCTTTTAGTTTTCTGATCCAGCTCCTATAACCCAGTAAAAAATGAAAAAACCCTCAGACTGTCATTTGCGTAGTGCCAGGCCTAAAACAAAGGCAGAAAGGTGGTTTTTGAGGTGTTTTTTGACATTTTGAGGGGTCAAAACTGCTCCAAATATTCTGAAATTTTGTGTGGATGCTGTGCAGGTCATGAAAAATCCAAAAAGTTCAAGCTTTCCTCCTAAATATGCTTTAGATTTTTTCGGAGCGCCAATGGCGCTGCGTAAATGAGGCCAAAATTTCTCAAAAAACAAAATCTTCTCCAAATTCCTTCAAAATTGGTGGAGACCCTCCTTAAATGTTTTTAGATAATTTATAAGAAACCTCAGCTAAAATTCCAAGGTTTTTATGCTCATTTTCCCTTTTTAATTTTTTTACCTCAAGGAGAGCCTCCTTGAGTTTGGCACAAGAAAACCTGCTCTTCTTTGCGTAATGCTTAGTCATCTTCTTTTGGAGAGAAAGGCCTCCCTTGATCTTCTTGAAGTACTTATGCTCATTCTTGTAGTACTGAATGATGCGTTGTGCTCTTTCAAAATCCTTCTCCCACTCCCTAATTTGTGCATCTTTGTCTAGGACTAGCATTTTAGTGGTCATCTCCTCATCCTCATTATCATTGTCTAAGTCAATGAACTCAGGCCCTTGAGTAGTTTTCTTTATCCTTTAACTCCTCCTCACCTTTACCTGCTGCTCAATATTTCCTACCATTTCCTTGCCCTTGTCCACTATTTTGATAGCTTTAGGAGAGATGGCACTTTGCCTTTTTGAGGCAGCAAACACATCTCTTTGTCCTTTGTAGTATGTGCATATGTGAGGGGTGATGATGGTAGTTTTTACTATGTTTTCATCATTGCTTTGACCCTCATCACTACCATCAGCCTCATCTTGGATTTTTTCTTTACTGAGGTTCTCTCCTTGGTCACTTCCTTCACTATCATTTTGAGTTTCTTGGTTATCTAGAAACTGATTAGTGTCATGACAGTCATGACAGTTGTCATGAATGTCATGAATATTTCCTAGGCTGTCTTGTGCACTTTGCTGACTACCTTCCTCATCTAGCTGCTCTTCCCTACTGTCTATGTCATCTCCACTATGATCTGTTTGTTCATTATGCTCACTGCCTTGTGTTTCATCATTATTTCCTCCATCACTTCCCATATCCTCTGCCTCTTCTTCATACATTTCTGTGTTTTCCTTATTTCACTTCTTCACCCTCACCCTGATCTCTATGTGATCCTTGAGTTCCACTCCCTGCTTCACCTGATGCATCAAGAGAAGGACATGAAGGGATGTGTGCCTATGGTGAGGGCACTTGTGCAGATGAGGAAGGCAGATTTGTTTGATGAGTATGCTGTGGGTTTGAGAAGAACTCATTGTTTATGAAAACATCCCAAGGTACACCCTGCTGCTCTAGCTGATGTACAACCACCATCTTGATCAAGGAATGGTGAAAAATTTGTACATTTTTTGGGGGTAACTCCTCCTTTGGACAAAAGAACAAATTTTCATAACACTCCTGTAGAGATAGTAGGGTAGGTCAAGTGCCTTAACCCCTGTGAAATGCATAAGGAGTCTAAGATGATAGGTATAGACCCTGGAGTATCTCCCCTCACAGGTGAAGTATTTCATGATAGCCAACATCAAGGGTGCATACCTGTGTTTGAGATGTGATAAAGGGAAAACTGTGATATTGCCTTCTCTGTACCTCCTTTTGATAAATGGAAAAAATAAATCTCTTTCTAGCTTACCATTCTTGAACCATTTCTCACCCACTAAAGGGATACCAATGGCTTCGGATATTGACATTGTTGAAATCTCAAATTTCACCCCTGTTAGGTCTGCATGTTTGTTTTGTATGAGGATGAGGAGCCTTGTAAGCTCAGGATTTCTCTTCACCTGCTTGACCTTCTCACAAAACTGAAAACACCTTGTGTTTTGGAAGCATGAAAAGATCCTAGGTGAATATGTGATAGCCACTGTATCTTGGGGTTCCAACCTATTAAATTTCCCTCCCTTGTGCTTTGTCTTTGAAGGCCTTTGACCTCCTCCACTACCACTGCTATTTTCAGTATCTGACATGGTGATGGGAGACACTGGTCTGAAAATTGAGGTTTAGTGGAAAAACCAAGTGAGAAATGATGATGAGGTCAACGTTAGCTAAGGAGATGAGTTCTGAGGTTATGAGTGGTTTTGCAGCTTGAGGAGTTTAACCATGAATATAGTAACAGCCTTAATTCCCTTACCCACCCCTGCTATCAAATTTGGTTTGAAAATTCCTTTTTATAAGAGCAAGGTTCCTTTGTGACTTTGACCTAGGGTTTTTACCTCAACAACTAGACAAAAACAAGATGATTCTGTAAATTTTCTTGGGGAATCAAGAGAAAATACCACTTACCACTTTCTTCAACTTTATTGAATCTTGGAAGCACCTCAAAGGATGAATTTAGGCATCAGGGAGTCTTTTTTACAATTTGGCACCTTCCTGGACTTTACACAGCGCCTCTGCTCGAGCTGTCGGGTCGGGCGGTTTGCGCAGCATTGGGCAAGGTTGAATGGGAGTTAGTGCAGTGCTGGGTGGTTTGCACGGCTTCTGGGTGGGTCAGGCCGTCTATTTGCATAGCGTTGGGCAGAAAAGACAACCACTACATGTCAGTTGGGCGATTCAGGCAGCCTGTTTGCACAGCGCCCGGGTAAATGAGTTGAGGTGTCGGGCGAGACGGAGGGTCTCCCGGCTTTAGGGCTAGTCGGGCCCGTGTTTGCGCAGCGCCGAGGCTTTTTTTCTTAGCACCATGTAAAACTGAACGGGAGGGATGGAGGTTTGTGTAGCACCGGCTCCTTTTTGCACAACGCCTGAATATTTTGCTCAAAAGTGGTCCAGAAACCCTGAATTTCTCTTTGGAGCTTCTTCCTTCCTTACCAAGTGTGGACATGAGCTCAACAATGAATTCAAAAAACCTTTTATTCCGTTGAAAAAGATAAATCAAACTAACAAACCCATTTTTACTATGTCTTGGTCTTTTTCCATTTGTCTCATAACTTTTTGTCCTTTGGAGGGTTTTGAAAACTTCCTCAAGGCACTTTTTTCTCCTCTTGTGGTGTTGATTTGTTGATGTCCTTTTCACCCTTCTTCTTTCTGATAACTTGGGCATTGAGAAATTTGTCCTAGGCATGATTTTGTCATAAAGAACACTTTCTTTTAACCTTCTTGGCGTTTTTTGACTGTCGGTGACCTAAAGACTATTTCATTTCCTCTTTTTCCTGTTTTTAAGGTAGTAATAGGTTTATTTTCCAACAGTAAAACAAACTGTATTGTGCCATGGGTTTCACTTGGGAATTTTCAGAGACTCAACCTTATGCTTGCTGCTGTCTCTTGTTCACTGATGATATTCCTGTGATGATTTTTCCCTTTTTTACCTTACCTCCTAGCTGATCTGATGGCCCTTTTGGTCTTCTTTGCAGGAAAGTGAGAAAAGGGCAACTGTCCCCTTACTAGATTCATGCTTCAGATCAAATACCTCTCTTGAAGGACCTCTTAATTAGTTTTGGACAAAGTTACTTTTCCCTTTCCCTCTTTTTTTTGAAAGCAGTCTCCTTGTAGGTATAAAACATAGATTTGCAAGATACCAAATCCACCCTAGGACTCATGAGACCCTAGGTGACTTAGTGGAGGCTCTCTGGGACTTGGATTTTGGACTTAAACCTAGAACTTGGGCTCTATCAAGTGTGAGAAAAATTTTATGATAAACTGAAGTGTTGAAGATCAAAATTCAATGTACTTGATCTGTCTAAAGAGTCTACAAAAATAGTTTGAGATCATCAATGCTTGGGGTGTTTTGGGAAGGACAACAGAGTTGCTTTGATAAGTGATCTTAGTTGGCTGGGGAGAGTTGTAGGTAAAAACAAAAACAAAGGTTTTTTAGGCTAAGTTGACAAGACATGGTGAATAATGAATGGCATGAGCCTGTGATGGGTCTTCTGGGAATGGTAGGCTAGGCATGATTGGACAAGATGATAATATAGTGAAAATTTTATCTTAGGATAATGAAGGCAGTGAGATTTCTAGAATTCACAATGTTTCATGAACTTTGTTTCTAGAAATCTTATGACAAGCACTTAGTCATCCTATAAAGGAAAAAATTATTGATGACTAACATGGGTTAAATATGGGTTGTGAGTATATGTTGGCATATCAGAAATTAATTGTGGAATTTGTAAGCATCTATCGATCTTACTTTACTTAGCTTTCTTCTATAATTAATATAACAAAATAATATTTTATATTAAATATATGATTTGTTATGGGGTATAAAACTTGCACGAAACAAAGTATGGAACTGTGCCAACAGATGAAATCTTGAAAGATGGCATACTACATGGTTTTTAAAGAATGTGTATAGTTCATGAGTCAATTGTTGCTATGGTATGTCATTTATTTTCGATTTACATTGATGTGTATTATTTAATATTTCAATTTTCATTATTATCACCAATGTATATAAACTCATTATAGTTTATTTTTGTGTTTGTAGATGGAAGGTGAAGAAGAAGAAATCAATCAACACCGTGAACAAAACATTTCTGAAAATAACCCAAGTCATGGAAGTACCTCGAGCAATGACAGCAGTTCAAGTGAAGAATGATGATCATTATGTTTGGATATCAAAGCAAGGCGTCAAATATTTTCTGAAATATTTGTCTGTGAAATCAGACATTTTGTTTAATGTAGTGGACATAGTGTCCCAATTGAAAGACAAAGGGGTACCAATAATTGCCCCATTTTCTGTGATAAAGGTTGTCTTATATATATATATATATATATATATATATATATATATATATAGATATATATATATATATATGTATGTATGTATGTATGTATGTATGTATGTATGTATGTATGTATGTATGTATGTATGTATGTATGTATGTATGTATGTTTTAATTTATTCTATTGCGTTCTCCATTGTCGTTATGAAATGTAAGACCACTAATTAAATTTATGGATGATTAAATATTATAATGAAGAGATGTGAAATCTGATGATATGATATAACAAATTAATCCAAACATCACATTCAAATGCACTACTAAAAATTTAATTGATATGAATACTGTTATAATATATGTGTCGTCTTTTGACGAATAATAAATTTTAAAAAATCACAATAATTATGATATGATATAACAAATTAATCCAAAATCACATTCAAATGCATTAATTAAAATTTAATTAATATGAATATTGTTATAAGATGTGTCGATTTTTTATGAATAATGAATTTTTAAAAATCACAATAATTGCATTGTCACAAGTCGATGGTTCTAAAAAATACAAAATCAACATTGGTGTGTGTCAGTTACTGTACACCAATGCATTTGTATGATACAACGCACCGGTGCGTTTATACGACCTATGGGCACCACACAAATACCAATACCAATTATAAATCTCAGTGCTTTTGTGTGATATTGTGCACCGACGTGTTTATGTGAGACTACACACCAGTGCATTGATACAACCTATGGGCACTAGAAAAATCCCAATACGAATTAGAACAATTGGTGTGTTTGTCTGATAATGCACACTGGTGCACTTATATAAGACTATGTACCAATGCGTTGATACAACATATGGGCACCGTACAAATCCCAATAACGATTAGAACAGCCCAATGCGTTGTATCACTTATAGTGTGCCCGGTGTGGTTGTATACTTTTACGGCCCGGTGCATGCACCTTTGACCACCCCGAGCCCACCATATATATGACACGCAGCAATGCGTTGACACCTTAGTAGCACACCAATGAAAAAAACATCCGTAATAATCTACAGTTGCCTAGGTTTTTTAGTTGTGTTGAAATTTTGTTAAAAGATCCACCAAAACCTCTGCTACCAAAAACGGATGTTGTAGAAAATCTTTTTTTGATGATTTTGGCCAATTTTATAACACTAAAAACCTCCTTTATAACCTCCACTAGAGGGTCTTTTCCTTTTAGTGTAATTATGTTGGCAAACAACCCTTCCATGATGAATTTTTATTCTGGCATGCTCTAGGAGAGGGTTTGTATATATTTATTTAGTAAGACCATGAAGGAGTTCAACATTGTTTGTTGTTTAGAGGGCTCCACATTGTGTTTCTTAATGTTGTATTTTGTAAGCTTGTTTTTGAATACATTAAAAGAGAACTCCCTTGCAGTCAACATTTCTTCCAACTTCGTGTCTATTTCTTTATCCAATCTATCTTCTCATTGGGATCTAATGGTTGGAACCTTAATCATCTTATTTAATCTCCTAGGTAAGGGATAATTTTGTTGATATTGAGCCACATATATAGAGATATGTTTCTCCAACTTTTTCTGGATTTTATGGGCTATGTTAACAATGATGGAGTTGTATTTCAATTATTCTTCATTGATCTTGGTGACCTCTATTTTTTTTTTTTGTAGTATCAGATGTGTTATAGCCACAAAATTTTGTGGAGAGGCTAGAATACATGAGATCTCGATAACCCAGAAATTGTTTATTGAAATTCCTCCTAGAAGGGTCTTAATTAGATTATTAACCATTTTTTAAATATTTCCTAAGTCTAAACTTAAGGAATATGGTTAATTAATAAATATTAATTTAGATAGGGTGAAAATAGTCTAGAAGGTCACATAGATCGATCTAGATATGATCCTAGACATTGATTAAGTTTTAATCTTGGTCTTTGGTTCTTCGACGAAGGATTATAAGAGGATATCGATGTGGTGATGGAGAACACACTTGAGACACTTGAGCACTTTGATTTCTTGGCAAATCGATTTCCAAAGTAGCAGCAGTTAGTTACCGAAGAGAGATAGAGATAGAAGTAGTGAGTGAGGGGTGGGGACAGTGATCCATAGGAATTTTTCCAGATCCAGAGAGGCGGCAACAAGAGTGCCTAATTATCCCAGTGATGCAGCATAGAGCTTTGCATTGTATCTTCAAAGAGGGTAGTTCGATTTTCTCGAGAGAAAGTCGTTCTTAGATTCAGAGGCCAGGAAGATTTTCTAGAGGGCAGGAGAGGAAAATTTCTTAGTTTCATAAGGCAGAATGACTTCATCAGAGACTAGCCATAGGCTTGACATCATAGTGATTGTGCAGTCTAGCGCAAAGGATGACACAAAGGCTTCATAAGGCCGAGTTTTCTATAGGAACGTTGTGTTGGGAATTGCCTGTGGAGGAAGGAAAATTCCCTTCAATAATTTTTCCCATATTTTCTTGTTGTGGATTTCTAGTTTTAGTCATCTAGATTGTACTCATAATATCACTGTTGCATAATAATAAAAAACCTCACTGTTGGACTAGTTTTCCCACATTGGGTTTTTTCATGGAATTTTTTCCAAAAATAATTATATTATATTTTATATGTGTGTGCTAGCATTTCTCATCTTCCAATGTTTTATTTTTTCCACATAATTTTATTTTTGAAGGTTGCAATGTGTTTATTTCGATATTTTTCGTAGTAGATAAATTTTTAATTAATTAACAATTAGGAGAAATAATACCATCTGTTGCAATACTAGATTTGAGTGTAGGAATTTTCACATGGTATTAGAGTGTAGTTGATCAAATGGAGAGATCATAAGTGAAAAGAAGGAATTTCACTACTCAATAAGGGCAGTAGGACAAAATTCCCCGGGGCAGCGCAATATTTTTCTAGGAGGCCAAGTTACTTCAGAAAACTCGATTTTCCAAAGAAGAAAAATCCAATTTTCCAGATCGACTGATTCCAAAGGCAGAGGGAGCAACTCATATTTTTTCGTTGGGAAGATTTCTAGATGGACATATAGGATTTTTGTAGCATCTTTCTAGTGTAAAGCCAATGTTAGGTGGAAGAGAGAACAACTCACAAATTTGAGGGAAAATTTTCCTCAGGGAACTTCTAGTCTCAAGAAGTTCAATTTTTCCTTTCTGATTGGGAGTAGTTGTGGGAATATCTTCTCACTCTATAAGGGAGTTTGGGTAGCATAGAAGCATCCAAGTAGAAGGAAAATGGGATTTTTCCACAAATCTCTCATATGGCCACTACAGGGCTTTGTGATCAGGATAGGTTGGATGGAGCTTCAATGATGCCTGGGCTACCACACTCAACCCGCAATCTTCAATCTTGTGTACTCAAAAATGTATTCTAGTTTTTTTTCCCAAATAATTTTAAATCTGGGTGAACTCTATAGTCATTGTGGAAGCTTTTAAATATCTGTTTAAATTTAAACCCATAATTCGATATCCCTTGCCTCAAGCTCTAATTTTTAAACAATGGTTATAAGACCATTGGAATACTCCACTTCATGAAAGTTTGAATTACACTTAAATTCCCAGCCAAGTGTTGGGCTATAAGTCTTCGGTCCCCACCTCACATTAGTTCATAATATATAATTATATATTACATCCTCTCCTTAAAGGAAATCTGAAAGCGTATATTCACCACAACCTAATCATTTCAATTAATATTGAATGTCAATAATCATTATATAAACACCTTTGACTTCGAGTTTAAACCCAAGCACTAATATATATAATGGTTAGCCCACAGTAGTTATAACATTCAACGCTTTCAAAATCTCATGAATAATTTATATCAACTCCGAGACCGAAACCCAAAATTAACATGTATTAAAGCTAATGTACTTTATATTAAGACCTAGAAAACGTTAAGATTCGTTTGGGTCCCACAACAACCATAAATCTCCTTTGTGTTAACAACCCTGCAGCTTGGTGATGCGACCACCGTTCGATCCTTTGATCGACGCATCCAACGGAAATCAAGTTATTTTCCCCAGAACTTTAACCCTAAAAAAAATGTGAAATTCGTGGTTTTTGAATACCACCACTACCTTACGTGTCACGCAGAGACCCTTATCACATTTTTTTTCAACAAACAACTTACGATTTTTAAATTATGCGAGATCACCGGTTTTGTGGTTTGAAACCACCGTTACTGTTCAACGCCAATTGACTTATGGTTTCATTTTATACATGGTTCCATCGTTTTTGTTAATGCTTCCACTCTTCCTTTGTTATTCCGGATGGATCCTTCCATTCACAGCTTTGCTGCTATTCTCGTTCACCTTCTCGACGATGTTCCTTCGTGCTACCTCTCTAACCATCTTTCTTTGGGTTAGGCTTCGATCTCAATCGATATCAGGTTAACCAACAGCGGTCCAATACAAGATCAACATGATCAAGAGTATGATGCATACATCGCTGTATTTCCCATTCACAAGAACAAAATGAAATTTATTTATGGAGTTCTTCACACACAATACGTAGGCAATTATCACCAGAATGTAATTCAAATGCTTCTCTACTATACATAAATCAATAAAATATGAATAAATTCTATCGATTCCCACAAAGGAACCAGTCCAATTCTTATAGAATTGTAAGCTGAGTTTAAATTATTCTAAATAAATAGAGATTATGCTTCAATAAACAAAATAAATCTTCAGCCCCTCTTGAATTTTCAGTACAGGAATCAATTAAATCAATTTCTCAACATCATGAACAATCACGAAGGTGGAACCCTCCTTTTAATACTCCTATGAATCATTTCATTTCAAAATGCCTCTAACCAATTTGTGCTTCGATGCATACAATTCACACCTTCCTGTGATTAATTCACAGAATTCACACAATTCGCACCAGTACACAATAACTCAGAAATGGGGTATAAACTCAGAAATTAAACCTCCGTACTAAAACAATATTTACATGGAAAAGTTTCCCTTCAGGCCTGATTTTCAATTCGATGGCCTTCTATCCTCCTACTCTGCCTCTCGAATCTTCTCTATCTCCTCTCTGAACATCTATTCTATCTACCCGTAGGCTTACATTTATACAAATTAATAATGAATTAGTTCAGCTTCCTTAACAACTCAACAAAGACTCTTGGAATTCTCAACTTCCTAAATTTAGACACAATCTATAGAATAATTGAAACTGATCCTAATTCGACTGTTTCTTCACATTCCTAACTAATCACCTTCTTCTCATGTTATCTAATGTTTAGATAACATTTACACTTACTCACTATTTTATTCAAAATATTAATAATTACATGAGAATTTAGGAACATAAGACCCCCCTATGTCTTATAAAAATACAAAGTATTTCTTGAGCCTGATGCCCCTTCATCAGACTCCCAAGGTTCAAATTGTTCATGATCTCCTGACCATGTGCCTTCAGTCCTTGTTTTCCTGGATCCCATACTTTGTTTTGTTGTTGTCCAACAGCTACATTACTTTCCAACTGCACTTCTCCAGGTCTCCATATCTTGTTCTGCAATTTACCACCAGCTGTACTTTCACAATCTCTTCTTGTCCTTCCTTTTATAAACTCCTTCTGCCTCCTTGCTGCTGTCTACTGCCTCTTAGACACCTTCATCATCAGTCTTCTGATGCTTTCAACTTATCTGTCCAGTTTTTCTTCTATCTAGAAATTACTTTGCCCATTGTTGCTGCCTCCAATTTCTATTGTTGTAACTGCCTTTGCTGTAGTTGAAGGTACTGCCTTTAAGAGTGTTGCTACTGTAGCTACCATAGATTTTGCTTTAGCAACTACTCTTTCTATCCCCATGATTGTTTCTACCTCTGTGGCTGCCTCCAAACTTCCTGAATCTCTCTTAATATATCTCCCTCTGCAACAAATTTATTCTGCTCATCACCTGCAAATTTACTTTTAGAAAATAAATCACCAATTAATTTTCTTCCTATAGTAAAATAGTCATTCAGTATACTAGTAAACATAATCAAATTTGTCAAACTAGTATCTGCCCCTTTCACAACTTTAGGCAATTTTACTCTAGTGTCTGCAACCTCTTTCTCCTGTTTAAATGTTTCCAACAAACATTTCAGCCACTCATTTTGTACTTGTTTCACATCCTCAATATGCTGCAATTTAAATTCAGCATCTTCTTCTTCTTCTTGGACAATCTTCAGTAATTGTCCCTTATCCCCTTGATTGATTCTGGCAATCAAATCAAGTTCTTCAACCACTGTATCCTCATTCTCTATCAGAATAGAATTCTGATCCTCCATCACTGTAGCAGTTCCAAAAGTCTTTCCTCCAGTCTTCTCTTGGCTATTCAGACAAGCCAACTCCTCCTTGTCACCCATAGTAACATGTTTCTGCACATGAGACATGATTGTTTCCCCTTCTTTTTGCAATAGTTCATCTTCTTTCAAGACAACTCCAAAAGATGGATTGTCTTCTGCAATACCTGTGAACATAAACAAATTTTCAGTTTCAAAATCACAAGACCCAATGGTCTCACTTGTTGATCCAGCCATCAAATTTTCTTTCTGCAGTTCTAAGTCTCTTTCAAGACTCAAAAATTCTTCACTATCTTTCTCCTCAGCTTCTAGAGTTACCTCCACAGTTCCAATCACCATGTTAAAATGATGATCCTTCACTATGTTTTCAACCAACATAATTTCTCTCTTATTGACTTTCCTGACAATTTGCATTTGCTGTTATTATTTGCTTGCATAATTAACACATGAGCCTTCAGCACTAAAATTACAAGGTCTAAATACCTCTTCCTCCTCTGAAAACACATCAGTATGTTGTTTTGAGTTTCCTTCCAATTCCTCTGTCAGCACATCGGTATGCTGATTTGCATCCTTCATGAGACTGTCAGCTAGCCTCTCCTTCTTTCCATCATCTGCTTCATGAACACTACCCATGAAGACCTTCCTGTCCTGCTTCCTCAAAAACTTATCCTATGCATAGGTCCTTTGTTTCTCCAATTATCTTCTTTGAAAATCCAACCTTCTATACAATTCAACAACTTCAATTGGAGTAGATTTTGGGAACCTCACACAACTTTTTATACCTTCACTTGTTCTTGATCGATCATCAGATGGTCCTTCATCTCTTGCCTCAATATTCTCATTAGAATCCCTTGTCTTCAATTCCTCCTAATATCTTGCTATCTTAGCATTGATCTGAACAGATTTCAGATTCAATTTTTCCTCCTCAACAAACTTTAAAGCTTGTTCATCTCCCTGTGATGTACCTGCAAACATACACAATTCTTTAGTTTTAAAACCACAAGACTTTTCAAACTTGGTTTCTTTCTCAAGAACTTCCCTTTGAACATATCTGCACGTGGAATCTTCAAATTCCATCCTTGACTCAATAACTCTGAGTTCCTCTTCCTCTGTAGAACCTGTAATCTCCTCACAATTGTAAGGTTCAAAAATACAAGGATTTACATCATCCAGCTGATCTGGACTTGTCCAATACCTCAGGAAATCATCAATGATTTTCTCTTCAACAAGAAAAGCTTCTTGCTGCCTTAAGTCTTCACCATGTCTCACAAGATCTCTTGCAGATCTCCATTCTTCATTTGTACTCTGTTCTGCTTCACAAACAGAAAATTATTTTCTCAACTCAGTTGCCTTGAGTTCCTTTTTTAATAAGGCAATCTCCTTTTGCCTCAACCTCAACTGTAATGGTTGCCATTTTACTCTCTTCTTCATGAGCCAACCAACTCTCTGGATTTCCTCTATCATCATCTTCAGTTTGTTAAACTGCTCTCTGATCTCAGCTACCTCTTTCCAATATTCTGCATCAGTCAATTTCTTCCTCGTGCCATTTGTCCTGGCATCTTCCTTTTCCTTTCTGTTGTGGCCTCTCTCGGAACCTCTGCAATATATGCTATGACTATCAGTATTCATCCTTTTCTCCATGATTTCTTCACTCACAAGCTGCACTAAGTCTCTGCAACAACAAGCTCTCCTGCTGCCACTTACCTCACCAATTCTTTCCTCCAGATCTGGGCTTTTGGCAAGTACTGGTCCCCTATCTGCTGGAACCTTCTGAGCACTCTCTTCTGCTCTCTCTAGGATTCACTCTACAAATTTTCAAGAACACATCTATTCTTCTTTCATCCAACCTCTGTTGGGAATTCTCCAGGTTCTGCCACACTTTCTTCTTCACTTTAGAATCCTCTGTTGGACCCTTTTATCACTGCTCTCAAAGCTGTCATCTGCTTTTGCTGAGATTTCTTCAACTACCTGCAATCTAAATTCTGCAAACAATTCTTCAAACCAGAGTTAAACACTTCTCATCAACTCACCTTCTCTTGAGAAAACTGCAATTGTTCTCCCTATCCAACCTTTAGCTGAATATCAGGTTCACTGCCATCATCTTCAAAGCCTGGTCTTCATCATATATACAACCATAATTCTGTCATCATAATTTCAAAATTACATTTAAAATTATTTTACCTACAAGATCCCTGCATGATCTTGTTCTTCATTCATTTCTGCAAGTCTTTTTCACTGCAATTATGTATCTGCTACATATCAGATTTAAAAATTTGAGCTTCCTTCATTCTCTCATCACATGCACTCATTCAGATTTAATTACAAAAATATTTTTTACTTCAAACAGAGCCTTTCCTGCTCTGATACCACATGATGCCTGGGCTACCACACCCAACCCACAATCTTCAATCTTGTGTACTCAAAAATGTATTCCAGATTTTTTTCCCAAATAATTTTAAATCTGGATGAACTCTATAGTCATTGCAGAAGCTTTTAAATCTCTGTTTAAATTTAAACCCAGAATTCGATATCCCTTGCCTCAAGCTCTACTTTTTAAACAATGGTTATAAGACCATTGGGATACTCCACTTTGTGAAAGTTTGAATTACACTTAAATTCCCAACCAAGTGTTGGGCTAGAAGTCTTCGGTCCCCACCTCACATCAGTTCATAATATATAATTATATATTACATCCTCTCCTTAAAGGAAATCTGAAGGCGTATATTCACCACAGCCTAATCATTTCAATTAATATTGAATGTCAAGAATCATTATATAAACCCCTTTGACTTCGGGTTTTAACCCAAGCACTAATATATATAATGGTTAGCCCACAGTAGTTATAACATTCAACGCTTTCAAAATCTCATGAATAATTTATATCAACTCCGAGACCGAAACCCAAAATTAACATGTATTAAAGCTATTGGAATTTATATTAAGACCCAGCAAACGTTAAGATTCATTTGGGTCCCACAACAACCATAACTCTCCTTTGTGTTAACAACCCCGCAGCTTGGTGACGCGACCACCGTTCGATCCTTTGATTGATGCATCCAACGAAAATCGTGTTTTTTTCTTTTCCGCAAAACTTTAACCCTAAAAAAAACGTGAAATTCGTGGTTTTTGAATACCACCACTACCTTATGTGTCACACAGAGCCCTTATCATTTTTTTTTCAACAAACAGCTTACCATTTTTAAATTATGCGAGACCGCCAGTTTTGTGGTTTGAAACCACCGTTACTGTTCAATGCCAATTGACTTATGGTTCTATTTTATACATGATTCCATCGTTGTTGTTAATGCTTCCACTTTGCCTTTGCTATTCCAAACAGATCCTTCCATTCACGGCTTCGCTGCTATTCTCGTTCACCTTCTCGACGTTGTTCCTTCGTGCTACCTCTTCAACCGTCTTTCTCTGGGTTAGGCTTCGATCTCAATTGATATCAGGTTAACCAACATCGATCCAATACAAGATAAACATGATCAAGATTCTGATGCATACATCGCTGTATTTCCCATTCACAAGAACAAAATGCAATTTCTTTATTGAGTTCTTCACACACAATACGCAGGAAATTATCACCATAACTTAATTCAAATGCTTCTCTGATGTACATAAATCAATAAAACATGAATCGATTCTATCGATTCCCACAAAGGAACCAGTCCAATTCTTATAGACTTGTAAGCCGAGTCTAAATTATTCTAAATAAACAGATACTATGCTTCAATAAACATAATAACTCTTCAACCCCTCTTGACTTTTCAATACAGGAATCAATTAAATCAATTTCTCAACATCATGAACAATCACGAAGGTGGAACCCTCCTTTTAATACTCATATGAATCATTTCATTTCAAAATGCCTCTAACCAATTTGTGCTTCGATGCATACAATTCACACCTTCCTGTGATTAATTCACAGAATTCACAGAATTCACACCAGTACACAATAACTCAGAAATGGGGTATAAACTCAGAAATTAAACCTCTGTACTAAAACAATATTTACATGGAAAATTTTCCCTTCAGGCCTGATTTTCAATTCGATGGCCTTCTATCCTCCTACTCTGCCTCTCGAATCTTCTCTATCTCCTCTCTGAACAACTCTTCTATCTGCCCATAGGCTTACATTTATCAAAATTAATAATGAATTAGTTCAGCTTCCTTAACAGCTCAACAAAGACTCTTGGAATTCTCAACTTCCTAAATTTAGACTCAATCTCTAGAATAATTGAAACTGATCCTAATTCGACTGTCTCTTCACATTCCTAAATAATCACCTTCTTCTCATGTTCTCTAATGGTTTGAGAACATTTACACTTCCTCACTATTTTATTAAAAATACTAATAATTACATGAGAATTTAGAAACATAAGACCCCCCTATTTCTTATAAAAATACAAATTATTTCTTGAGCCTAATGCCCCTGCATCATTTAAACTATGTCATCTGGAAGGCTAGGATGTCCTTCCTTTTAGATGAATATGTCCTGAAAGCCTACATTGATAATGTAGTGGTATGATCCATATTTATGCAGGAACGAAATAGAATACACATGTAATCATAAATACAAATATGCAGCGGAATTAACACTTCATTTCATTAATATCAAAGAACTAAAATTTGCTTACAGACATAGTAGAAATAAACTAGCTAGGGCGCTAGTAGCTTATCTCTGAGAAGAGATGTGGAGGCTACAGGCCTCTGAACTAAGTTACAATGAGTCTTGAGGGCCTATTTATTATTTAGAAACAATGGAAACCCTAACCCTAGGAGATGAAGCGCCAAAACTATGGACCCCGTTTGGGTAAATTGGTGTTTCAACTTCTTGGGGATGTAACTTTGGCATACGATCTCTGTTTGACACGCTCAATAGCTCATTAGAAAGATATATCCGAGGATTGAAACTTTTGGTGTAAGAAAGAGAGGCTCAACCGCTCTCAGTTTTCCCAAAAAACGTCGTTTAGGGCCTCAAAACGGCTCCAGAAGTTCAGGACCTGAAAAACTGTCAAAAATAGTAAGTTGCGCCGAAACTAAAAAACTGAAAGTTACAAAGGTGGGGCTCCAAGTGGAATAGGTGGGTGGCCACCAATATCCACCTAGATCATTCCTCTCCCCTTAGGAAGCAATGGTCCCCATTGCGTTGAGTTCCTCCATGAGATGAGGAAACTTCTGCTGAACTTGGTCCCTGGTGAACCACTTGCCTTGGTGTAGGAGTTGGCCAACTTTGACAACCTGATATATTTGGATCTTCTGTTGGCGAGTGTTCTTGATTTTCATGTCCATGATACAATCTGTGGTGGCCTATTCTATTTAGTTTGGGTTTAACTCTGTTGTTGTGAGTTGTTCTGCAATGTCAGAGGTGTCCAGTAGAGGTGGGAAGTAGGGATGAAGGTGGTCCGCATTGAATACCGGGTGCAGACCAAGGAATGGTGGAATACTGAGCTAAAAGGAATTGTTCATTGCCACCTTAGAATTGGTGTAAGGCCCATATCTGAGTGGGAAAATCTTGCGGTGGGGTCCACTGAGGTGCTCCTTCTGAAAATTTAGCCACACTTTGTCGCCTACCTAGAAGTTATGTGGTACCCGATGTTGATCATGTCGTTGCTTGTACTTAGCATTGGCTCTATCCAATATGTTGTGAATTTGTTGGCAGATGTGCTGAATGCGCTCGATGAAGATGTTAACTTTGTCAACTTCAAACTGGACATGAGCTGAATCGGCCTGAGTAGCCGCAAATGGCATGGCTACGTCAATGGGACATAGTGGCTGGAATCCCAAGCCTACCTGAAAGGGGTTGTGGCTAGTTGAGCTGTGGAGAGCCTGATTATAACTGTATTGTACATAGGGGAGGCTCTCATCCCATGTGCATGGATACTTTGAATTTTACATGCGTATAATGTGTACAATCATCCTATTGATGACCTCTGTCTGGCCATCAGTTTGGGGATGGAAATTTGTGGACTTGGTGAGCTTGGTGTCCAACATTGACCAGAGGCTGGACCAAAATTTGCTGAGGAACCTGTTGTCATGATTTGATATGATAGACTTTGAGATCCCAAAGTGCACCCAAAATCGTTCAAAAAAGAGTTTAGCAGTGGCTTATGCTGTGATGTTCTCCTTGTATGCCGCCATAATGGCCATCTTCGAGAATTTGTTGAATACCACGGAAAAAAAGTCATTTCCATGCTTAGTAGAAGGAAGGCCTAACATGTAATCCATGGAGATGGATTCCCAAGGTTGACTAGGGGTAGGTAGCGGAGTATAGAGGCCTTGCTTCTTGATGGTCAGTTTGAAAATGGCGCAAGAAGTGCAGGATCTGATGTACTTCTCGACATCCTGTCAACGGTTCGGCCAATAGAAATACTTCTGTAGTACTGCCATTGTTTTCTCGACCTCGAAATGCCCAGTGACTCGAATGTAGTGTGCTTCCCATATCATCTTCGCATGCTTGCTTGAAGGAACACAAAGGTATCCTAGGTGACATAACAATGCATCTTGGAGGTGAAAATTTGGAACTTGCATACCCCCCAAGAGTGCCTTGTATGTGTGGCTGAATTATGGATCGCTCTTGTAGAGAAGCAATCAATCAGAAGTCTCGTGCCCACAAGAGTTGAGAATGGTGGTTAGAGACACGATCAGTGGTCGGCTGAGGAAGTATGCAACATTATTGGTGCTACCCTTATTGTACTTGATGTTCAAAAGAAACTGTTGCAGATATGTGGACCAATTTTGATGGCGATCATTCTGAAACTTCCCTTGTGTCTATATGAACTACAGGGGTTGGTGGTCTGTGTGGATTATTGTTTCCTTCCCCAAAATGTAATGCTTCCATTTTCGACAATCTTGCATAATGGAATACATTTCTTTGTCATAAGTGGGATACTTTCGAATTGTGTCGGACAATATATCACTGTGATATGCCACTGGATGCCCCTGTTGAGTAAGAACTTCCCCAATAGCATAGTCAAAGGCATCTGTCTTGATCTCAAATGGTTGTTGAAAGTCTAGTAATGTGATCACGAGGGCAGAATAGAGGCGATGTTTCAATTCTATGAATGCCTTTTGTTGAGATTCCGACCAAAATAATTTTTCTCTCGCTCCTCCCTTGGTGACTTGACTCAAGGTCCAAGTGATATGAGAGAATCCCAACACGAACCTATGGTATAAATTAGCAAGAACCAGAAAGCTACGAAGCTCTGTTATAGTGGTTAGGGCTGGCCAATCTCGAATGACTTGGATCTTGGTTGGATCCACATGCACCCCCCTTTCATCAATAATGTATCCTAGATATTGAAACTGGGTCATGCCAAAAGTGCACTTCTCCAAATTGGCACACAACTTGTGTTGTCGTAGTGTTTGGATGACTTGTCGGATGTGGTGGAGGTGCTCTTCCCAAGTCTAGCTAAAGATCAGAATTTCATCCAAGTACACTACTACAAATGAGTTGTTGAATGGCCTCAAGATGTCGTCCATCAACCTCATGAAGTTTGTGGGAGCATTCATCAACCCGAAAGGCATGACCAACCATTCGAAAAGGCCCTCCTTAGCTTTAAAGGCAGTCTTCCACACATCAGAGGGTTCGATGGGTACCTGGTGATACTCAGACTTCATTTCAGTCTTACTAAAATATTTCGCCCATTTGAGTTGGTCTAGAAGGTCAACAATGTGTGGGATCAGGTACCTATTCTGGGTAGTGATCTTGTTCAGCGCCTGATAGTCAATACAGAGTCTCCAAGTCCCATCCTTCTTCTGTACTTACACGATCGAGCTCGCACAGGGCGATGAACTTGGTCGGATGTGAACTTTCTGTAGCAGCTCCTGAATTTTCCTCCTGATTTCATCGTTCTCCAGAATAAAGCGCTAATATATCAACTTGTTGGGTAGTTGGGTAGCGGCGCACCTGGGGTTAGATAAATGGGGTGTTTGACATGACAGTGCAAAGGCATCCCTATGGGTGAGGTGAAAATGTCCCCGTACTCCTCCACAACCTTGTCCATTTGTTGTTGTCATGCAGAGGAGCCATGTCTAGAGGTTGTGGCCACAGTCTTCTTCTTGCCCTGGGGACGGATCATCAAGAAAACAAAATTCCTTGTTTGGGATGAACTTATTGCATTGTTTGTAGTAATCAAAGAGATAGCAGTAGGAAGTGATACCTTTGGTATCCTATACAGCTTATTTCCGATTGTAAAAATAACAGTGCGAGGTTGTGACTCATACATAGCATGTTGCTTCCACATGTATGGTTGGCCTAATAATACATCAGAAACATCCATAGGTGCAATGTCACATAATACCTCATTCGTGAAGGGCTTGATGCTATAGGGAAGGCGACACCGTTGGCTGACACAGAGATCTTGTCCTTGGTGAAGCCACTCGATGGTGTATGGTTGTGGGTGCATTGTGGTCAGCAAGTCCAACCGCTTCACAACATCTACTGAAATGAGTTTCTTTTGGATCCCATTGTCAACAATGAACTATAGCAAGGAACCCTTTACATCCTCCTATAGTTCATTGTTGACAATGGGAGCCAAAAGAAACTTTCTATAATGGGTAAAGGGTTCCCTGCTATAGTTCATTGTTGACAATGGGAGCCAAAAGAAACTCATTTCAGTAGATTTTGTGAAGCGGTTGGGCTTGCTGACCACAATGCACCCACAACCATACACCATCGAGTGGCTTCACCAAGGACAAGATCTCTGTGTCAGCCAACAGTGGAAGAGACTTTCTGCCTCCTTTGCATCCTCTGGTTCCTCCTTCTGGATCTTCTTAGTGGCAATAGTGGCATTGGGCTCTGCATCAATAATCTGTTTCCCTTTTTCATTCCATTTTTAGGTTCTGATTCATATTCAGAGCATGCATTTGATTCAGAATCCCTCATCTTTGGCATGAGAAACTACTTTTCCTAACACTCACTTGTGTTGTGAGTGGAGCTCTTATGGAACTCACACCACTTTCCCATGTCCTTCTTTAGCTCCGTAGTGTTGTTCTTTTTTTGTGGCTTTGGTAGGTTGTCTTGGACCGCCATGCCTTGGCTTTTTCCTTTGTTCTGAATTTTGGGGGCCCCTTTCCCTTTGTTTTGATTCGTAGATCCAAAGTCTTGCTTCTTCTGCTTGAATTTCTACTCAATCTTGGTAGCATATCGTTATGTTGTACCAAGTGAGGAGATGTCGATGTTAGTATGAATCTTTCGTCGTAAAAGACCACTTTAGCTATGCATAAAAAATAGCCCTAACATCAATTATGGCTGCCAATATCTTTAAGTCTGCAGTTATTTGATCCAAATATTGCATCACAAATCCAGATCTAAGCATAAAAGACATTAAGCAGTAAAAATGAAATATGGCTCCATGCATCCAATAGACAAGACAAGAACGATATATTTGAAAGAATGTTTTATATTATATTAAAAAGGGGGCACCTGAGAGGAAAACAAGAAAGGTGTTTTCCATTTCTCCTCAATGGGATTGGTTCTTGACAGTCCTCAGCATTTCAGATCTAAATTTTCTCTCTTATTGGTGTAGAAAACCCAGACAAACATAGAACTCAATGGGAGCTCACAGGGAAAAAATGGAAAAATGTGACCAAGTGTATAGATCCAGAGTGATCTAATGCAATGGAAGGTGACTAATGAATGGGTAAAACCCTTCTATTTATAACAAAATATTAGGGCGATCTATAACTTGGTGCATGAATAAAATATTATTAATCAAATTCTAGAACCACCCTTTAGGAATATTTTATTATATTTGTTGGAGGGAAAAGGATTTTTGACTTGGGTCAATTCCTTTATTTATAAATAATAAATAAATAAATGATTTATTTACTATTTTAAGGGAATGGTGGGAATATAATTAAATAAATGATGATTTATTTAATTATTTATAAATGATTTAGTCAAATTTAACTAGGAATATTATTTAAATAGGATTTAAATAACTTATACCTAGGAAATAATCAAATAAATAAGGATTTATTTAATTGATTTCCTTGTTTTGGGTTAAATATGACCAGGAAATATAAACAAATATAGATTTGTTTATTATTTCCTTTTGGGGTTTCCTGTTTATACCATAAACAGCTTAATAAAGGTGTTTTACTAAGTTATTTCACATAGTGAAAGAAATTTTACTTAGGGTAAAATTGGTTTACATGGTGTACTTGGGTTCATCTAATGATAATAGGTTACATGACCAAAAAATGGTGTAACAGTTTGCCCCCCAACATACGAGTTTTAGGAGCAAATCGTATGACCAAAGTATGTTGTAAGAACTCAATCACTAGACATAAAGAGGGAAGTCAGAGAGAGAAATGTAAGGTAGTCTAATGTGCTAAAGGACTAGACCCTAAGGAGACGAGACTTACAAGTGCAACAAGTCTCTAGTTTATGAAGTGGTACCTGTGCGAAAGGTGGCGGGGGAGGCATACCTATTCTCGCCGAGACAAAGTAAAAAAGAATAGTATGTCCAGTAAATAAGGAGCCGAACTATAAAGTACATGCTAGCATAAATATGAGCCAAAAAAATAGAATGATGAATACCACGTACATGTTGTGCCCAGAATAACAGCCAGGACTTATACAATAATATTTTAGTACATGAGATACAAATACAACCCAAATGCCCCCTATACACGGGGAAGGGCTCGCAAGATCTGACTGATACTTGCAAATCGAAAAGGCGCTGCAAGTGGATGAGGCCGTCGTCATCAAATGTAAGGAGCTGCATCAAGGGCTGAAATTAAGAGGGCATCCGGGCATGTGGGGGGCTACTTGCAGGGCCACCCCCTCATGAGGGTTGAGACAGTTCACACACACCCAGGAATCACCAATAGCTGCTGCTGCATCACTGGACTATCAAGTATATGGATCACGATTAGGCTGAAAGGAGCTCGAACCAAGGTACACCGCCCTCTAGACCTGGCTTCTAGAGTAAATGATCTGATGTCGACAGAAGGAGGTCCGCCATAGGGGAGGCAAGAAGGGATCCCCAACTAAGGCGCGAGATAAAATAGTAGAGCGACTGACAGACGGACACTAATGATGATGATGAAATGAAGGATACTGAGTACCGGATGGACGACTTCCCGTGTTAGAGCATAAGGGGCATGAATGGCTTGGCAGCAACTGACACAATATCAAGGAGGATAGGTGACAATGGTACTGAAGGCCATAATGTGCAACACGAGAGAGGGACCAAGCGATGAAGGATGGAGGACTATAGCGGGGTACAAAGGGACTCGAGATAGACTCCATAACGTATGATGACTCAAATCAGATGCTCTAAACAAGGGCGACTCGATGGTTCTGCCACACAGTAAAGGTCCAATGGGGGACCATAAAAAAAATGAGTACAATAGGGTGTCTCATGACGAAAATCAACACGAACAAAGCCAAGTAAGGGGGTAAAGTGGTGCCCCAAATACAAGCGTTGTAAGTGAAGAATTCCGATTGGAAGGAGAGATGAAGAGACCCTTCATGGACAAAATGTGTCTTGGTGAAGTATCAAAACATGAAAAACTCACATATACCCATTTGAGTGCTCAGTGAGAGCTTTCCAATGGTGTAGACGGTGTGTTAAACGGGGCTATGGTTTGGTCGCAGCGGGCGAAAGAAAAAATAGGGTTTTTTCTTCTAATAAGGCATTTTCCCTCCAAAATCATTCATTTTCTTGTGTAGTTGTGGTGAATGTGGAGAGGAGAGAAGGCCCTAAATCTTGCGGCGATCGTAGCGGACAAACCAACCGTTGGAATCGCGATTCGTCAGTTGCAGGTAAGAGGCCTAACCCTGATCTTTGTTTTTGATGGATTCAAAGTTCAGATTAGGGTCTTAAATCTCAGTAACTGCTCCTACTTCATCATTACGGCCGAGTCGCACTTTTTGGGGAAAAAACCACAACCTAGGACGCAGGTTTGGGCCTGAAAAGTGCAACCTGGCCCAGGATTTGGCCAAAAAGTGCGACCTGTTAGATGGAGGTGGTTTCAGTGCTGGTATGGGATGAGATTTAGTTTTGGTGTGAGTGAATGCAATTTTTCTTATCTGTAGATTGACAAAGATGATGGTTTTGTGCAGATATGGTAGATATATGGATCAAGTGGAGAGAGAGAGACCTAGGTACATTACGGACGGAAATCCAAGCGGATCAGGGTGTCCATCATGCATTGGCTAGGTTTGGGGTTCTGAAATTTGTGGAGAACCCTTTGATGAGGGCTAGGGAGCCCTTGTTGGCTCGGATTATTAGTTATTGGGATCCAGATCATGAGGTGTTTATAGTGCAGGGGCACAAGATTGAGCTGACAGTCCAGGATCTGTATTTCCTGACTGGTCTCTCTCCCACCATTAGGGATGGTGGGAAATTCACAGCTAGTGTTACCGCGGGGGCGTAACATCATGGAGTTCATTGAGCGACATTGTCGACTAGGTGTCCGAGTCAAAGGGACTCGGATATCGATTGGGGATCTAGAGAGGTTGGAGACTCGGGCAGTGGCAGTAGTAGTGTTGTGGATCTTGGGCATTAAGGCGTTCCATCACATCACTGGAGGGCAGATGATGATTGTAGAGAGTGTGTTGAGTGGGACCTACTATGGGTGGGCCCAGATGATGTTGGTGTCGGTGAAATGACAACTGTCGCTATGTAAGCGGCAAGTGAATCATGATTGTGCTTATGGGACTGTATTGTGCTCCTTATTTTTTGAGAAGATCCCAACCTTACGACCTCGTGTACAGCTACTGGATGGGGGTCTGAGAGAGCCCCGGATGCGTCAGTGGGGACGACTACTGTGTAGAGGAGGAGGAGGGGAAGTTGGATGGGTGTTCCGACCAGATTCCTTTGCCCATTGGGATCAGATGTCATTGTACATAGATGATTATCCCTATAGTGGGATGAGTTATTGGGGAGATCTGGACTTGCCGCTTCCGCCTGGTCGAGTATGGGGGCCCAATGGTAAGTGAAAAGTAACTAATCTGTTATGTGCATTGTAAAGTTTTTTAATAGTATTCATGGTACTGATCCTTATACTTTTTGGAATGCAGATATAGCTCCGGTAAAATCGGCCGGATATATGGGACGACATGCAGCAGCTGGAGCTAAAGGTGCAAGTGGATCAAGAATGGCACAGAATGAGAATATGGCCACTCTATTGGAGGACATTCATCATAGATGTGAGGGGCTGTTGATCGGTGTGTTGGAGCGTGGTTGGCAGGATTTAGATGACCAGTACATAGAGCTATGTATTGGGATACCCTCAGAATGGCGAGGTATCATGCGACGCATGGCGATGGCCAGTCAGACTGTGCGTGATCTACGAGCTACGGGAGCAAAACCATTGGCTCAGGATCCTCCAGAGAGTGATTAGATGTATGGCAGGTGGTGCCCCCCAGTGTGTATGTAGGGGCAAGTGGTGCCCCCCAGTTTTGTAGTTTTGTTTTTGTAACATGCTATGGGCATGTCATATGTTTCAGAGTAGATGGACTCTAAAAAACATGTTATATGATATATATTATGTATATGCATTGTGTTGATGGTGTGAAATGCTATTGTCTTGTGTGTGATAAATGCCAGTCTAGAACATGATTTGCAATTCTATCTACGTAGTGATTTTGGCTTCTAGGTACATGGATGAAAGTAATGAATCTAAAGTCACGTATCAAAAGTTTCACTCGTAAATATTGTCTAAACAGGATAGGATTATTCACACGATAGACGCCATTGAGTTGTAAGACAAGAAGTAGGGAATCTAAACGAACTTGCAGATGGAGGATGCGATGGGAGAGGGCATCGGCGAAGAGACCACGTACTGCAGCATATTTGGCCTGATTATTGGTGGCATTACCAATGCAGACCCCATTCGAAATAACGAGGGTATGCAAGGGGGTAAAGATGGCCCAAGTGGCCGAAGCGAGATTTCGGGAGTAGCGACTTGCCCCATCGGCATAGCCAATATAATGTGTGGACGAGAGGTCCGGTGGAATAGTGTCACAAGACAAGAAATGGGAGGAAGGAGAAGAATGAGAGCAGCGTGAGTATAGGGTAGACATCAAATGACTACTATGGGAGGGAGTAGTCTGGGTAGGATGGCTAGGACTCATAGATCGACTAGAGGGTGATGAATGAGAACGATGGGAGAAAAAGTGGGAGCTCATGCTGCGAAGGACATCATAGATGCGGATGGTATCCTCCTGGTGAGGAGAGGAAAGGGAGAGGTCAAGGAAACCACATGATGCTGCAAAGTTACCGAAATCATCAGCATGGGAAGAAAGGCCCACATACGGATTGTCACAGGGGATAACGGAAGAACAAGTAAAAATATGGTCAAAGCATGTAGAGCCCAAGAATGTTGCTGAGGGGGAATCAAGCGGAACAGATGGAGTGGATTCGGAGGGAATGTAATCCAAGGGTTGTGCAGATGATGATAGATATAGGAGGGGGGCAGGAGGCTCCGACATCTCAACATTAGGGGGAGGAATGTCAATGGTAGTGGGGGGATCCTCGAGTAAGCCTGACGCATACTAAGCAAGGATGGGAGAGGCGGATTGATTTTGTTCGACCTCGTACTCGCGAATGACCTCTAAAGAGGCTCGATAATGTGTGAGGTGAGGAAAATGGTGAGAATAATGGCCATGGACACCACACAGAGCACAGGGTTTGTTGGTGCAAAGCGTCTTTGGGTTCTTGGCTGTGGACGAGGAAGAAACAGAGGTTTCAGGGACCATAGATTCAGGGAATGTGACTTTAACCATGGGTTGGATACGGGGCAACTCAGGACAAGTATGGGTGGCATGACCGACACCATCACACAAGGCACAGGTCTTGGCGGGTGGAGGAGGGGTAGGGTCAGGTGTGGTGGCCTTGTCTTTAGATGCCCCCTTGCGAGTTTTTCGTTTCTTGCCCATAGCTATCACAGTAGGAGAAGAGTCCTTTTGAGCTGTGGGTGGCACTGTGGCGACGGGAACCGGTTGAACTGGTGTCAAAGCAAGGCATGGTTTGGGGTGACCTAGTGGAGTAGCGCCTTGGAGGGTCAAGGTACCAGACGGGAATGCCCAGGGTCAAATTAGGGAGGGAAAGGGTGGCCATGATGGGGACCGAATAGACTCCGGGAGGGGGAGCGAGGAAGGGTATTTGACCAGCGGGGTAATGGCCAGGAGGGATGGTGCCAAGATGGTTAAGACTTGGGGGAACCGACCTAGGAGGGTAGAGAGGCTCATGGGTACCAGCTATAAGGGAAGGGCCAGTAGGAAGAGGTCCAGTTGGCGGTGGCGAAGGGCTAGAAGTAGGGGGCGGCGGGTGAGGTTGAGGTTGCGGACTAGCCGAAGCAGGCCATGTGAGGTCGGCCCGAGACGATTGCATCATGCAAACATTCACTGAGCTGGGATCAGAGACAAGAGGAGGAGGAAGACCAGGGAAGGTTCCAAGCAAGGAGGAGTCTTTGTAGACGCCGGGGGAAACACTAGTCAAAGAATCGATGGTTGGCTTATTGGCTACAGAAGAGATGATCGACTCGAGGGAAGTCTGAGATTTTGGCTCGTGATATGTCAACTGGTCAATTGTGACTATCTTTCCATTATGAGGGAAAAACATCTTGCGGTGAACTGCGGATGGGACAGCAGACATGGCGTAGGTGTAACTACGCCCCAAAAGAATGTTATAGTCAAGAGGGGCGTCAATAACTTCAATGTCGACACAAACAGTCTTGCCCGCAAGGGTGATAGGACAGTTACAGAAAAGGCCGATGGGCTGGGAGGCATGGCCATCCCACGCACGAAGGGTGATTATGGAAGGGGCCAGCTCAGGAGATCAAAGTTTTTTCCAAACCGAAGCAAACATCACACAGGTAGATGCCCCCTCATAAATAATACATTGAGCAATGTTGGCATTTTATATTTTGACTGGGATTTGGAAACCAACAGAAGCAGGAAAGGGGGGATGGTCGGATTGACGGGCGTCGAAAACAATCAATTAGTCATCAGCAGGATCTACAACACCAATGGCAGATAGTAGATCCTTCTTTTGAGAAGGACACGACTGGAGGAGTTCCAGTGTTGAAATGGCAGCAGGAGATTGTGCCAGATCATCTACTATGCTATATGAATGGGTAGCTCGACCAGAGGTAGCATTTCAGCCTAATGGGCCCTTATGAATCTTGGAATGAACCTCAGCTTTGGGCGAAGGGATTTGCAAGGGACCATTGTGTGTCGACAGAGGCTCTATAGGACTGGAAGATGGGGAATCAGAGACAGATAGAGCGGGAGGCATGGAGTACTACCGAGACCAAGTTTGAAGTCTAAGGTCGACGGTGAGAGGTTGGTCAGAGGCCATCATGAGAATCTGGTAATCAGAGGAACCAGAAGGGGATGGTTGAGTAGTTACCAGGGCATGAGGTGGTTGAGTAGCCACGAATCCTTATTGAAGGAAAGGATCGGTAGACACAACGGGTTGAGAAGTATCCATATTGGAAGGGACGGTAGGTGAAGAATGTTGACCTCGCATGGTGGCCTGAGACTCCCACATCTGCCTCATCTGTGGTAACAGGGGACAATCATGAGTGTAATAACCATAAACACCGCAACACGAACAGGGCTTATTGGTACGAAGAGGCCTGTCCAGCTTGGGCTGGGAGCCCTGTGGCTGGTTAGCGGTGTGAGAATCAATGCTTGGAGGATGGGGTTCATGATTACCAGAGGCAGATTGATTTCCTTTCCTCTTTTTTTGAGAAGGAAGAGAATTAGTCGCGCCCTGCTGCGCAAAGACTTGCCCTGGAGGGGGAAGTAAGTGTGGCTGCGGGGGTTGAGAAGGCAAGGGAGGGAGAGGTCCAAATGCTGGAGGAGCTAGGACACCAGGCTGTGGGTAAGGATAAGGGTTAGGGTGGGCAACATTGAGGTAAGCAAGAGGGTGGGCAAAAGGAGGAGGCATGCCGTATCCTGGATACATGCTACCTGGAGGGGGAAAAGTGCTGGAGGTGTTGGCCCCTCCTGAAGGGAAACCATAGCCCATAATAGGTTGGGCAAAGGTATGTGAAAGAGCTCCAACGATATCGTCGGCAGGGTGAGATGCCCCCGGGGCATTAGTGCCACTGGGCTTGGGGAGGTCAGGAAGGACGGTATAAACATAACCAGATTGAGCGTAAATAAGGTCATATTTCAAGGCTATTTGGAGGGCGGCTTCTTCGGTTTGAGGGAAATTGGAGGCGACATCCTTGCTAATGGGAGGTAAGAGGGAGCGAAGGAACCAATCCATATAAACCCGGTCTTCAAAGGGAGGAGCGCGACATAAGCTTCTTCTTCGCTGCCATTCTTGGACATGAGCGGAAAGGCGGGTCGAAGAGGATTGACGGAAAGAAGTTAAAAGATCGGTACCAGTGTCGTATCGGAGAGGTAGCTATAAATAAGATAAAAAGGCTTGGGCAATGGTTGCAAAAGTGGTATGGGAGGAGGTGGCCTGATCAACATACCATTTAGAAGCTTCGCCGGTAAGCGTGTGTTGGAACAATCTAAGACGGATGGAGTCGTCAGTAATGGAATTGGATGAACACCACATATGGAAAGATTGGATATGGTTGGAGGGATCTTCACTAGCAAGGCCTTCGAACTTGGGAATGTCGGAGGGGAGCTTGGTTGGAATAGCAGGCCAACTAACATCGTGGCGGATAGGATCATTGATCAGCTGATTGAAGTCAGGGAGACTGAGACCAGCCATATAAGGGAGCAACGGGGCAGTCGAGGTAGGTCCCGTAGTGGTTCCGCTGGAAATGGACCCAGCAGTAGAACTGGGGTTGCCGCTGGTGCTAGGCCCTGAACTAGACATGGTGAAGGTAACAGGGGGAGAACCAGGAGTAGGGGGAGAACATGAACAATTAGAAGAAGAGTCTGAGTGCGGACTCAGGGGAGGAATTACTCAATGATGACGGGTATACCAACATGAAACTGAGGGTGAAGGCCAAGAAGTCTCCGGGATAAGCGCCTTGGGGGCGCAATGATGACGGGAAGAAGAAAAACCTACAAGGGCAGGGAGGGAAAAAATCAAGTGAGGTCAAGGGCAGAGAGGTGCAGTGTCAATTGATTTTAAAGTCTTTGCCAGGCAGTGCTAACCAAGCTCTTCTTCACTTAGGGTCAGTGTGTGGCGTGTGTTGATTTTAATTTTTTAAACCCAAACGTTTGAGAGTAAAATAAAAAGTATGTTGCGTAACTGAAAATAAATCTGCAAATAACATTATATAATGTTGAAATAACAGAAAATTAACAGCTAACAAGGCATCGATCTAACCCAAGAAGGTGGGTATCTCAAAACTAGTCTAAAAAGAGGGAAAAAATCTAGTCAAAACACATGAAAAATAGGTCGATAGATCTAAGGTCGGGAGGGACAGGGATCTAAGGGATAAATCTGCTAGAAAGAGGTGCAGAGAACAGCAAAGAAGCAGAGGCAAGGTTGCTGTAATAAAATGGGAAATCAGCTAAATGGAGGGGGGACGAAGAGGTGGCCCTAGAGGTAAACCCAAACAAAACTATATGAGGTGATTTGAAAGGGATAAGAGCTGATATAAAGGGATCTGAAAAGGAGGTATCAGATATGAAAAGGAGAAGGCTGAAACTCTGAAAATTCAGACGTCTGAAACAGCTAAAACTCGCCCAAAAAAAGTGGAGGGTACTAAAACCCTACGAGGAAATATTCCCACTTAGTTGAGTGAAAAAGATCAGAAACAGGTATAAACAGGCAGAGACGGAGGCTGGAAAACCCTGACAGAAGCTTCAGATAAACCCAGAAAATTTGCTGGAAAATTGTAGAAAAAAGTGCAGGTTGCAGGTTCTGACTTGTTTTCAGTCCAGGTCGGAGGTTTGGTGCAGAAAAGTGCATCCTCAGGTCCAGGTCGCAGTTTTTGGGCAGATAAGTGCGCCCTGCAGATCCGGGTCTCTCGGCGGCAGATTTCAGAAAAAATTGTCGTCTCAGTTGCAACTGATGTCTGTCACCTGCGCAATAGGGCCAGAAACACATGGAAGTTAAAAAGTTTAATGTTTGAGGGTTTTAGAGGTGAAAAGCACCATAAAAATAGGAAAAATAGGAAACTGAAGAGAAACCCTAGGGTCTGAAATAGCTGGATATGCAGGAATATATAAAACAACGGTTGTCGCAAAAGAAAACCCGTGTGGAGTCGCCAATTGTTAGTATGAATCTTTCGTCGTAAAATTCCACTTTAGCTATGCATAACAAATAGCCCTAACATCAATTATGGCTGCCAATATCTTTAATTTTGTAGTTAGTTGATCCAAATATTGCTGCACAAATCCAGATCTAAGCATAAAAGACATTAAGCAGTAAAAATGAAATATGGCTCCATGCATCCAATAGACAAGACAAGAACGATATATTTGAAAGAATGTTTTATATTATATTAAAAAGGGGGCACCTGAGAGGAAAACAAGAAAGATGTTTTCCGGTTCTCCTCAATGGGATGGGTTCTTGACAGTCCTCAGCATTTCAGATCTAAAATTTCTCTCTCTTGTTGGTGTAGAAAACCCAAACAAACATAGAACTCAATGGGAGCTCACAAGGAAAAAATGGAAAATGTGACCAAGAGTATATATCCAGAGTGATCTAATGCAATGAAAGGTGACTAATGAATGGGGAAAACCCTTCTATTTATAACAAAATATTAGGGCGATCTAGAACTTGGTGCATGAATGAAATATTATTAATCAAATTCTAGAACCACCCTTTAGGAATATTTTATTATATTTGTTGGAGGGAAAAGGATTTTTGACTTGGGTCAATTCCTTTATTTATAAATAATAAATAAATAAATGATTTATTTACTATTTTAGGGAAATGGTGGGAATATAATTAAATAAATAATGATTTATTTAATTATTTATAAATGATTTAGTCAAATTTAACTAGGAATATTATTTAAATAGGATTTAAATGACTTATTCCTAGGAAATAATCAAATAAATAAGGATTTATTTAATTGATTTCCTTGTTTTGGGTTAAATATGACCAGGAAATATAAACAAATATAGATTTTTTTATTATTTCCTTTTAGGGTTTCCTGTTTAGACCATAAATAACTTAATAAAGGTGTTTTACTAAGTTATTTCACATAGTGAAAGCAATTTTACTTAGGGTAAAATTGGTCTTACATGGTGTACTTGGGTTCATCTAATGATAATAGGTTAGATGACCAAAAAATGGTGTAACATTCGAGGAACTCCATTTCCTCCTGAATGTATCTGTGTAGACAACTGTGATATTTTAGCACCAAATGTTTCTCCGAATCTTTGATACCCAACTTTGTGCACAGGGTATGGAACAGATTCGTCAACTCATGCACATCTTGATCCCTTTGTTGTCGCAACATGGTCCATTGTATGTACTTGTCCTCATAGCTTCCCATGGGATAGTATTGTTCCTTCATGACATATCGGAAAGAATTCCAGGTGGGTATGGCTGAGAATAGAGAGGGTTTTATCTCATCCTTTTTCTCACAATAGGTTTCCCACCAGTCCTTGACATGGGGGGTAGCTTTGAGGAGTGAAAAAATAATCTTCTCCCGGTCAGAAAAGTCATGGACCGAGAAATATCCTTCTAATAGATTTAACCATCTATCTATGACATCTGCATCTATTTTACCCTCAAATATTGGAATGTCAAATTTTACTTATACCTTAAAGGGAGTCGCACCTCCAGAGTGGCTCTTGGATGCAGATGCACTGTCGGTGGGCAGCCATTGAAGGATCTGGGAAAATTTATCCATCATCGCATTCCTTTTTTTTTAGAGGGCCTCCTCGAGCAATATTTTGATAGGATCTCATGCTCCCTCATCTTTCTTTTCATCCCCCATGGGTGGCTGTTGGGGTTTGCGAGGCTGATCTTGCAAAGGTTAAATTGGATCGAGCCCCAACTCCTTATACCCTGACCTCGTTGGGGACATGCAAAGAAGGATCGAGAAAAATTAGATTGATCTGATACCACTGATCCATATTTATGCAGGAACGCAACAGAATACACATGTAACCATAAATACAAATATGCAGTGAAAATAACACTTCATTTCATTAATATCAAAGAACTGAAATTTGCTTACAGATAGAATAGAAATAAACTAGCTAGGGCACTGGTAGCTTATCTATGAGAAGAGAAGTGGTGGCTACAGGCCTCTAAACTGAGTTACAATGAGGCTCGAGGGCCTATTTTTTATTTAGAAACAATGGAAAACCCTAACCCTAGGAGATGAATCGCCCAAAATATGGGCCCCGTTTGGGTAAATTAGTGTTTCAACTTCTTGGGGACGTAACTTTGGCATACAAACATCCGTTTGACACACTCAATAGCTTGTTAGAAAGATCTATTCAAGGAATGAAAATTTTGGTGCAAGAAAGAGAGGCTCGTTCGCTCTCATTTTTCCCAAAAAATGTCATTTAGGGCCTCAAAATGGCTCCGGAAGTTCAGGACTTGAAAAACTATCAAAAATAGTAAGTTGTGCTGAAACTAAAAAATTGAAAGAGACTATGGTGGGCCCCAAGTGGAATAGGTGGGTGGCCACGAATATCCACCTGGATCATGGTATTTCCTCAGGATGTAGATCAGCTAAATGAATATAGGAATGAGATGGTGTGGGTGAAGCTATTGATCTTGGATGGAGTCCAAGATCATATTTTCTCACATATAGCGACCATGGAAATGACCAAAGAGATGTGGGATGATCTCTCCACGTTATACCAGGGTACTTTCGAGCAATGAAAGATGTACCTAGAGGAGAATTTGAGATTTTTCTGAATGTATAAATGGGAAGTCATAGAATCCTACCTTACCAAGATTCAATAGTTATGGGACTAGTTGTCAGCTATAGGGACAACGCCTCAACCCACAGAGCTAGCGAGATTGGTACTCAACAATATCTCAGAGGACTGATATGTATTTGTCCAAATCATATTGAGCAAAGACAAGTTACCAGAGTGGGACAAGATGTGGGTTGACTTGCAGTAAGAAGAGTTAAGGCGAGTTATGTTAAAGAGATCCATCAATGGTAGCAGTAGCAGCAAATCGAATATGGTAAAGGACGAGGATAATTTGGCCCTCACATCAAAGGGTCACAGCTAGTGGCAGGGGGAGCAGAGGAAGAAGAAGAAGTACATGTCAAAGGTCAAATGCTTCATATGTGGTGAGATTGGCCACTACAATACCTAGTGTCCTCTTACGAAGAAGGACAAGGAGGAGCAGAAGGACCAATAGGCATCTTCTGCAGAGATCGGTGGGTTGTCCTCCAGGTTAGAGGAAGAATTTTATACGATTTCCCATATACCTCCAAGGGTGAGGTGGGGTGACTTGGAGTTGTAGCCTGAAAGAGCTACAGATGGGCAAGAACTTTAAGGATTCCACCTCTTGGATCAATACCTTGCTACGAGGGCCCATATTATTCAATAGCAGGACCGATCAATGGTAGTAGATGCAGTGAGATACCAGAGTGACAATTTCATAGACTAGTATTAATCAGATGTTGGGGACCGCAATGCAGAGTTGGAAGCAGTGCAGTTGGCACTGTGAAGAGTCAACAACAACGCAAAGTCTTAAGTAGACAGAGTAGTATCTAGTAGTATTCAGAGACTCAAGTGACATATGCATCGTACTTATCACATATGATTCAGTATTTTGGATGTTTTTCGATTGCATATGTTGGAGTAGCAACAACAATAGCGTTACATTGCAGTGGTTGGTGGGAAGCAGAGCCATACATTAGCAGCATGACATGAGATGAGGCAAAGACAGGGTTTTGTTGCATGATGTGCAACACTAGAATACATTCCTCGCTAATATGGAGTGTTAGTTTTTGTAGCATTGAATCTGTTCTAGCCACGAAATTTTTTGGAGAGGCTAGAATACACGAGATCTCCAGAACCTAGAAACAATTTTTGGAAATTCCGCCTAGAAGTGTCTCAATTAGATTATTATCCATTTTTTTAAAATTTCCTATGTCTTAAATTAGGGCATATGTTTAATTAATCAACATTATTTAAGATAAGGCAAGAATAGTCTAGAAAATCACACAGAACAATCTAAAGATTATGCTAGCCATCGATCAAGTTTTAATATTGTATGTTGGTGCTCCAATAGAGGATTATAAGAGGATATCAATGTGGTGATGGAGAACACACTTGAGACACTTGAGAAGTTTGATTTCTTGGCAGATCAATTTCCAAAGTAGCAGAAGTCAGCTGTCGGAAAGAGCCAAAATCAAAGTAGTGAGTCAAGGGGAGGGATATTGATCCGGAGAAATTTTTCCAAATCTAGAGAGGCAACGACAAGCGGGATGAGTTATCCAGTGAGGTAGCATGGTCATTTTAGAGAGGGAATTTCATTTGCTGGAGAGAAATTCATTCTCAGATATAGAGGCTTGGCAGAGGTTCCATAGGGATGGAGAGACAAATTTCTTAGCAGTAGAAGCATAATGAATTCATTAGAGACCAGTCAGAGGCTTGATGTCATAGTGAATGTGCAGTCCAGCGCGAAGGGTGACATAGAGGCTTTAGGAGGAAAATTTTTTTGTATGAAAGTTGTGTCGAGGATTTCCTGTGGAGGAAGGGAAATACCCTTCAATAATTTTTCTCATCTTTTCTTGTTGTAGATTTCCAGTTTCAGGAATCTAGATTGTACTCAAAATTTCCTTGTTGCATAATAATAAAAACCCTCATTGTTGCATCAATATTCATGCATTGGGTTTTTATGGGGAGTTTTGTCCAAAAATAATTGTGTTGTATTTTATGTGCATAGCATTTCTCAGCTTCCAGCGTTTTATTTTTTCTGTAGAATTCTATCTATGAAGGTTGTAGTGTGTTTATTTCGATATTTGTTGAAACAGATACATTTTTAATTAATCAACAACTAGGAGAAATAATACCATATGATTTCAGTGTATGAATTTTTACAACCTCTAAGGTTGTGGATAATATTTGGGCCATTTTTCTAGATGGTTCACAACATTTTGTACTCCTTGCAGTTAATATCCTCTTCCATCTAGTTCTTAGACTGGAAGTATCTTGGTGGATAGCTTTTTGAGCTATTAGAGACATGGGTAGACTTGCTTGACCATATCAGTATAATACTCATTCACTTTAGATGCACAAGACATGTAATCTTCCATGTTAGTTCCCTCCTACTTCAAATTTATATTCTCAGCTTTAAATAATTTGACCAACTTCTCAAACTCTTCTATGTAGTCATCCTTTTGCTTTATTTTTTCAAGGATCTTTCACATTTCTCTTTGTTTCCTAAGAGAATGTTGTTCTTTTTTATGCCATGGCAAGTGGATCCTTTCTAGTGTTTGGTATGATGGGCCTTTCTATAGAGACTAACATTAGAGGCAAATGGGGAGTGGAATGGGTTTTCCACTTGTGTTAAATTATCCTATTCATGGTGTGATCATGCCTAAACTTTCCAGGTTAACCAATTACTTCTTCTTTGTTGGTGCAATGTCCATTTCTATAACCGAAAGGTGACCACCTATGATTCTAGGATTTGTTCGTTCAATTAAGTTAATGTGCATGGAAGTTTTGTTATGTTGGACATTCGGCTCTTGAGATGCTTGTTGGGCCTTGATAGATGCTTCCTGTGCTTTGGCCTCAGCGTCCTGCCATTGTTTCCTTTTTTATTCTTCCTATGCTTTTTTCCTTTCCCCATATACTTTTCTCTTTCTTTCTTTCTCCCTCCCAATTTCTTCCCCTCCCTTCTTATTTAATCTTAAGCTCTCAGTCTATTTGGGTTGCTTCTTTCTCCTATTTTAGCTTGTCCTTCCATGCAACTCTAACTAATTCTAGTTGGGAAACATGCATCATGACAAGAAAATATCTATTACCTTTGGATTTCTATATTTTTTCTTTGAGGTGAATTGTAGCCTATGCTAAAGACAAATTCTGAGAAATTCAAGGAAATTTTCTATTTCCCCTCCTCAACCCACATATTTGATTGGTGATACCACTTGTATTTGCATGCTTTATAATGATTCTTAACCATGAAGTTGGAATCATATTTTCGAATTTCAAATCCCAAAAATGGAATAGTGTCAAAGTGTCAGATTTTTCTCTAGCTTATTTAATGTCTTTTAACTGATATGAGAGCAGGTGTAATAGAATTTGTCGTGAGGGAGCCTTATTTTTTCCGATGAAAATGATCCACCTACTCATGTTTAGACATGATATTTTATTTATTATAGTGTCATTCAATCAGTTATAAACTTTGTAAGAATATGAGGAGGTTTTCTTGCTCCAAATATTCTCAGGTATGTGCAATATTAGTCCACAAACCAATTTCCAACTATGAACATTAGTTGTATGGATATTTTAGACATACATGGAGAAAGCACTTGAATAGAAGTTCATAAAGTGGGATCAAGAAGTCCTTGCATATATTGGTGTAATATTGAATGTAATGAAACTCCTAGAGGAATTTACAATAAATGTGCACTAACCCATCCTATATCTTCCACTTCCATCCCATTAATGGGATGCCTGACACATACGATTTCTACTGGGTAAGATACCATGAAGAACTAAAGTTGTTGGTTTTAATTCAGATTATAAGCTTGTCTGATATTATTCTTCAAGGAAAGAGAGAATATATCAACTCATTTGAATATGCTTCCCTCAAATAATACAAAATAGATTAACAGTTCAAATCCTTCACAGAAGGTTTTTACATTAGGTTGATCATACAAAATGCATAACATGGAAACCAATAGTTTAAAGGAGGTTTTAGCATATTCTTAGGTTATTCCTTTTTTGGCCTCGACCGGAAGTTTCCTTTATTTCTCCACCATGTTTTTATACCTTATATGGGTAAGATATTGAAATTTGACAACCAATCCTCATCCAAGGCTAACTCTTCCTTGGGGAGCTTATAGTGCATCTCAATGTTAGAGGCATTGAATTCCCATGGATATCCCTAATCATGGCTTCCATGGGATTAACATGTTTCACAAGCCACTCAACTACCTATGCACATAAATCATGGGGATGAAAAACCACCTTATAAAAATGTAAAATTTGAAGCGAGAATGGAAACGAGTACCCGCTTTTTTAAGGTGGAAAAAAATCATATAATTTTGAAAAGTGCTGATTCATAATACTCTTAATTTTTTTTAGCATGTTTTTTACACATTAAATTTTCTAATGTACCAAGAATAAACATTATTTTTAAAATGTTAGTGATTTTTATGTTGATTTTGAAAAGTGTCGATACCGGCATCTTCCGTTTTTTTTAGAAGGCTTATTTTTTACTTTAAATTATTTAATGTATTTAACGCTAATAATTATTTTCTAAATTTAACAATTTTTGAAGTACTTGTCTTATTCCTCTTCACTTACATGTTTTTTTAAAGTTTTTTTTAGGTTTTTTTTTTTTTTTTTTTTTCGTTTCATTTTTTTTTTGTAGTGAGATATTTGAATTTTTGTAGTGTTAAGAAAAAAACCAAATTTCAAAGTTTCGATCTTCTATATAATTATATATTGTGAAATAATATTTCATTTCCCATGAAATACTTGTCACTAAAAAACAAGAATTTTTAACAATTTACATAAAAATACACATTTTGAATATAGATAGAACTGAAAAAATACACATTTTGAGTCTTTTTTCTAAAAGTGACATGTCAAATAAACCATTTTTATAGAAAAAAATTACCCAAAATAAGTATAAAAATTAGCAATATTTATGAATTTTATGTCAAATATTAGTAATAATAACATTTTTTTTCCAAAAATTAAATGATTCACATAAAGAATGAAGTGAAAATCACATAATTTTATTAAAAAAAACAAAAAAATTAACAAAAAATTAAAATAAAAAAATCATAAAAAAATTAAAATATTTAAAATTAAAAAAAAAATAATAATAACAGTTGGGTTGCCCAAGGGCGGCTGTCGTGGGCCAGCCAAGCTTCGCCAGCCCATGATGGCTGCCCCTCAGGCCACCCAACGGGGCTTGCTAGAGCCGATTCTGAGAATCGCCTTCGGCAACCCCTATTGGGTTGCCCGAGGGCGGCCACCGTGGGCTGGCGAAGCTAGCCAAGCTCCGTCGGCCCACGAAGGTCGCCCCTAGGGCCACCGACAAGGTTGGTCGAGTGGCCCGAGGGGCTGCCGCTGTAGGCCGGCAGAGCCAGCCAAGCTCTGCCAGCCCACGCAACCACTCGGCGGGGAAAATCTGATTCTGAGAATCAGGTTTGCCCGGTTGGCAGGCAAATCCAAAAAACTTATATCATCACTCCAAATAAAATTGTTGCACCATTTCAGGTTTTCCCGATCGGCAGGAAAATCCAATTCTGAGAATCTGATTAGAAGGCCGGTGGGGTAGATATAATTCTGAGAATCTGATTTGCCTGGTCTGTGGGGAAAATTCGATTCTGAGAATCAGATTTGCAGGCCATCAGGGAAAATCCGATTCTCATATGAGAATTGGTAGACTGAGGGTTCAGATCATAATTTTGGCTGCATAAGTGGATTCAGAGTTGCTGCGTCATTTCCGAAAACTGGTTATAATAAGCATTTAGAGCATTATTGAGTGTTTTTTTCCAGCTAACGTTTTTTTCAGATCTGTTACCTTTTGTGCCGAATTTCCCGGAAAAGAGTAGATATTTGAGTTCCTCTCACCGAGCTACCCAATCTCAAAAAATTAATCAGCTCAAACGGAGTTCCTCTCACTGATTTAAGATTGGTAGTTTTTTCAGGTTGGGAAATCTGATTCTCAGAATTAGTTTTGCATGCCAGTGGGGCAATTCCAATTCTCAGAATTAGATTTTCCCCATCGACCGGGAAAATCCGATTCTCAAAATCGGATTTTCCACGCCGGGTGGTCAAATATGATTCTCAGAATCGGATTTTCCTAGCCGGTGGGGAAAATCCGATTCTCAGAATTGGATTTGCCCGGCCGGCGGGGAAAATCCGATTCTCAGAATCAGATTTGCCTAGCCGGTGGGGAAAATTTGATTCTGAGAATCGGATTTGCCCCGTCGGCCTGCAAATCTAATTCTGAGAATCAAATTTTCCCAACCTGAAAAAACTATCAATCTTAAATCATTGATAACTTTCCTTCCAGGACTCCATTTGAGCTGATTTATTTTTTGAAATTGGGTAGCTCGGTGAGAGGAACCCAAATATCTACTCTTTTCTGGGAAATTCTGCACAAAAGGTAACAAATCTGACAAAAATGTTAGGTGGCAAAAAAATACACTCAATAATGCTCCAAATTTTTATTATAGTCAGTGTTCGGATATGGCGTAGCCACTCTGCATCCACCTATGCGATCGCAATTCTAAACTGAACCCTTAGTCAACCAATTCTGGTCTGAGAATCGGATTTTCCCCATCGGCTTGCAAATTTGATTCTTAGAATCGTATTTTCCTCACCGGTCAGGAAAATTCGATTCTCGGAATCAGATCTACCCCGCCGACCTGCCAATCCGATTCTCAGAATTGGATTTTCCCAGCCGGCGGGCCAAATCCGATTCTGAGAATCGGATTTGCCCAGCGGCTGAGCCTGCCCAAAGGCTTGAGGGCCACAATTTTTTTATTTTTTATATAATTGTTATTAATTTTTTTAACTTTTAATTTGTTTTTAAGTGTTTTTTTTTTTAATGTTTTATTAAGGTTTTTTTTTAAATTAAATTATATTTATGTTCATTTTTTTTATTTTTTAATGTTTTTTTTAGTTATTTTAATCGTGATTATTTTTTAATTTTCTTTAGGTTTTTTTTTTCAATGTTTTTTATTTTATTTTTTTTCAATATATATATTTTTAATTTTATTCTAAGAATAGGCTCTGGCTAGCGCCGCTAGGTGGCCGTCGTGGGCCGACAGAGCTAACCAAGCTCTACCGGCCACCACTCGGGCCACCCATCGGGGCTTAGAGACGATTCTCAGAATTGGCTGCCACCCAACCGAGTCTGAGAATCATCTTTCAGCCACTCGGGTCCGTGGGCGGGCTCAACTCGATTCTTCAAATCGGGTTGAGCTTGCCCAAAGGCTTGAGGGCCACAATTTTTTTTATTTTTTGATATATTTATCATTAATTTTTTTATTTTTTTTATTTGTTTTTAGTTTTTTTTTTAATTTATTATTATTATTATTATTATTATGATTTTTTAAATTATATGTGTGTTCATTTTTTTATTCTTTTATGTTTTTTTAGTAATTTTAATTATGATTATTTTTTTAATTTGTTTTAAGTTTTTTTTTAATGTTTTTTCTTAGATATATTTATTTTATTTTTTTCAATGTTTATTTTTTTATTTTTTTCTCATTCATTTAAAAAAAATTATAATTGTTTTTTTTTAATTGTCTAATATTTTTATTTTGATTTTTTATTTTTGATTTTATTTGTAGTTGTCTAATATGTATTGTGTTTATTTTTTAATTTTATTGATTTTTGTTTCTTTTTAATTGTTTAATAAAGTATTATTTATTGTTTAATTATTTATTTCTCTCTCTCTCTCTCTCTCTCTCTCTCTCTCTCTCTCTATCTATATCTATATATATATATCTTTGCATGTTATTTTGTTTTTTTTTTCTTTTTCTAATTTTATGTTTGATTTTTTTTTAACTTTTTTATATACTTTTATATATTTGATTTGTTATTTTCCATTTTTAAATTTCATATTTTTTTTCTAATATATATTTTTATTTACTTATTATTTTTTTTAACTTTTTTTTTTTTTTAACTCTTGTTTTTATTTGTACATTTTTTTTTTCATTTTTCTTTTGAAATTTTAAGTTTTTTTGAAGTGATGATATTTTATCTTTTACATGGTATTTCAAAAAGTTGAAACCTTAAAAAAAAATGTTATTCCAGCATCTTTACTTTTCATTTTAAGGGTGCTTTTGGCACACAAAAATTGGTTTTCATTGCCATTTTTTAAACATGTTGAAAATTTATCTCTGAAATAAAAAATCTTATTCCAACATCGCCACTTTTCGTTTACGAGCTGTTTTTTCATGTTTTTTGGGGTTTTTTTGCTAGAGTTCCCATTTTGAGTTTATAGTTCCTGTTTCATAGTTTACATTATTTTATGTAGCCAAGTCCTCCTAACAACCCTGTAAATATCTATATTTGGGTTATTTGGAGGAGGGTCAAACTGGACATCATCTCCAGGACCAATGAAATAGGGTCTATCATCCCCTATCATTTCAAGTTGCTACATGCCCTAAGACAAGAACAAGAAAAAATCATCCATGACTTCTATTGCAAGGCTTCCAAGGGTTGAAGTACATGTTATATCACCTATGAGCTCACCAACGCAGTCTCTCAAGGGAATAACTGCTTTTCATATGTTGTTACCTCCATTCAAGGATGCTCTCCAAAGCACTTCCCAACATTCAAGAGTGCGTTGGTCAATTGGGAGCGAAATTCTCATTGTTCCGGAATCTCCACATGGCCAGTGCCTTCTAGAAGAGTCCATATGTGTCAAACTTCGAATCCATGTGTCCATATAACACCTCTGAGCTTGGGAACATGTCTTGGCTATTATTATAAAGTCATTGATTGAGAAACTACCTTCAATTTCCCTATAAATTGAGCATAGATCCTAGTGCTAGGGAAGGAAGAAATTTGTTTAAGAAATGTTGTTTGATTCTCAATAGAGTGTGATAAGAGTGATATGTTGTTGGTGAGATGTTTATTGTGATGAGGCTGGGATAAATGTTGGAGCTGGTGACATCAAATCAATCGTTGGTTGTAACCTCCCCCTTTTATCCATTAATAAAGATTGTTGTTCATTTTCCCATATATGTATCTTTTTATGTTTCTATTTTCCATATCATGGATTCTTAATTGATATATATGTTTCATGTTTCATTGATTTAACTAATTAATATAAATAGCCATATGTATATTGCAATCTCTTTGTTGTTTAGTGTTTATACTTGCAGGAACTAGTTTGGCAGTCAAAGTTGGATTAGAAGCTACGACAAGAGCGACAGAAGGAGAATAGGAAGCACTTGGCTCAAAAGTAAGTTCTTCCATCTTTCTATGTGTCTATTTACTCTTAGAGAAAGTTTCTACAAAGTCTTTGATCTGTTGTTCTAAATGCATAGCACCACATTTAGGAATGTGTTTTATCTGTAATCCATAATTCCGCATAACAAATTGGCGACTCCACTAGGGAGTTTCCCTTCATTCTTGGTGTTTTTGCCTCTGCTTATCCACCCAGTAGCATCTATTGTCAATTATTAGACTTTTGAATCAAATAATTTCATTATAAGTTTGTTTAGTAGCTTGAATTTTGTTCTCTGCTACGCCCTACGCACTGTTGGTCAAGACACATTGCTTTGCATAGCATTGTCTCCCACTCAGGGGTTCTTTGCAATGCACTGTCTCCCCTTAAAGACTGTGTTGCCCCCTAAGCCAACCGAATTCCCTTTGAATTTTTCATTTCCATCAAATTCAACCTTTTGTTTGTTGTGTTTTCAATTGTCTGATACCTCATAGAGACCAGTGAATTTTCCTAATTCTTCCTCCTTTAAAAAGTAAGTGTTTTCAATGTCTATTTAAGTGTTTTTATTTATCATTGACAAATCAAATTCAAAGTATTTTTCTGCATTAGATCCATTTGTTTTCATAAAGGAAATTTTTGTTAAATTCTTTGTTTCCTATAAGAAAAATTGTATTTCCATTCTTTGTTTTTCCTAAAAGAGAACTTGTTGTTAAATTCATCGTTTCTCAAAGAATAAAGCATTTGTTTTTTGTTGATTTGATGCATACAGTTTCCTTTTTGCATTCACATTAAGGGGATTGAAAAGAAAAACCTGCATTTTTGTATAGTAAATTGTGTGTTTTTCATAGGAACAAATTAGGAAAGCTTCATATCAGTTTGTGCTCTTTGTTGTTTGCTCTCAAAACAGATTTCTCTTTCCCTTTAGTAGCTAAGATTTTGAGAAAGCTAAAATTGAAAATTTTTCTTATCATTTTATTTTTCATTTTAGGAATTTCCATCACATCATCGCGATGAACCTTGAAAGGCAAATTGATAAGCAACATCAAAATTTACATCAATTTACCTAAAAAACATTGGAACCATAACGATAACATTTACAAGATCTAGGCTAGAGATGTGTTTCGATGTTGTTAAACATAGTAGATGTTGTTAATTGTCTGCGATACATTTAGATTATGATACCTCACTCCACATACGTAAGTATATCGTAGCTCGTCCACGTACCTTCGGGTATATCGGGCGGTTTTATAGTATGAAAAGTATAAAGGGGTGCTCTCACTGTGCAGTTTCGCATTAGACAACGCTAATACGGACTTGGGCCTCCACGTACCTTTGGGTATATTTGGGAGGAAAAATTTAGGTTTCTATCCATCCATAGTGAATCAATTCAGCCGCCTTGTAAATTGTGATACACCAAACACAACATTCGGGGAGATTTTCTGCCTGTACTTCTTGGTTCGCTAAGAGGTATTCAGCAGTTCATAGTTTCTTGGTAAACCTTTTGCATAGCATTACCCTTTTATTTTCTTTATTTGTTTTTGGTCATAAAATAAATCAGATATTGTAGAAGAATAAAATCCCTTTCCTCGTTGTTCGTGTAGACTTGCATTGAAACCACCTTTATCACCAGAAGTCACCTCTGGTTGATGAAGGGGACATCGCTCTACCGAAACCAGTACCATCAGTACCACTGGTGAAGAATCATCTTCACATATACCAGAGTCGACACAAGTTGTTTCTACAAATTTTGGTTCATCTACTATTGTCGAGATGGAGTCCTCACAGCTACCCGTGTTCACGATCCATCCAATCAGTGAGACCATACCTCCCGAACCCAACGTTGTTCAACTGGAAGTTAATTCAGATCCTGTCTTTTTTTTTCCAGAACATCTGCATCCCGAAGTTAAATGACTAAAATTTGTTCCTGTATCGATTTCCCCACAATCTATTGTATCCATTGAGTCTCCCATATCACGCAGTCAACCTCCTGAAATATACTTTGGACCTGACGACGAAATCCTTCCACCTAGTTTAATTTTGATTGAATAAATACCACAAGACGAAACACCTTTAACTCCAACCCATTTTGGGGAGGATCTTAACCTGTATGACTATTTTCCTCAAACACCTCCCTTTTCTTTTGTTGATCATGTGCCTATTAAAATTCTTGTCGATTCAAAAGGGTATACATTTTGTCAAGTAACCATGCTTAAACCAACATCTTCGGTTGGACCATTTGTTCCAATTATGTCAGCACCTACTCTCGCTACCCCGTCAATGTTCACAACTTCACCAGAGTCATATTTACATGGTGGGCCTATGGTCCCATCAAGTTATAAATATTTATCTGGAATTTTTTCCGGTGCATCTTCAAACCCATGGACTTCACCAATGTCATCATCTGGTATTCTACCTGTTAAACCTATAGTAAGTATTGAACGGATTGATCCTTTATATCCATCATCAGGGAAATATCAAGTTGTTCCATCTGGGTATATTCCATCTAGTACAATCTCAACTGGACTCCCTGCATTTGGAGAACAATATTTTCCTCCTTATTATACTCCTCATGCTGGGGGGAAACCTATGGTCACCCACTTTGATAGTACTCTGTCATTTTTTGGTCAACCTAATGTCGAAATGAATGTTTGTCAATGGTAGCCCACTCTACCTATCCAACCAAAAATGGTTGTATACTCATATCAACTGGTTCAACCTATTTCACCCACATCAATTCCACTTGTTAATACATCTTTACCCCTGTTACAGACTTAAAATGTTGCTCCTCAACTGTTTCAAGCGGGTCCTTCAACCCAATACCCTCAAGTTTTGGGCCCTCAGACTCCAACTCCTTCGGCTAGTTTAAAACAACAACTTGTACCCGGAATTATTTATTCACAAGATGGATTACCATATTATGGGATGTCGTAGCCACGACCAGGTTATACCTATCCTCAACTGAATGTAAGTTATCCTAATTTTTATTATAACAGTTGTGGATAGACCTCTTGGTAGCCATAGGCGCAAATGCCACAACCTTCATTTCAACAAGTATCGTACCCAGGCTCTGGTCAACAGAATCCTGAAGTGTTTGCTTATCAAAACAACCCTTATCTGGGTTACCAACAACAGATTCCTTATGATGGTGCTCAAAGGCCTATTTCCCAAGCAATTCCATCACACCCTAGCTATGCTCAACCCAACCTCAATCGACAGTTTCCCTTTGTCACAACTTGATAGTTACCAAATTTAAACCGACTCTCCGATGATCCAATCAATCATGCTCCTTGGTGGCCAATGATACCTCACAAATTACCCTCGGATATTCCTAAGTTCAATGGAAACCCTAGGGAAGACCTGTCGACTTATGTTATGACTTATCATTTGTGGTGTTCATCAAACTCCCTGAATGATGACTCTGTTTGACTACGTATTTTTCAGCGTACGCTCACTGGTCTGGCCGCAAAATGGTACATTGAGTTACTTAGAGCTTCTTTTGATAATTTCACTTCCCTAACTACTATCTTTTTGACCCACTTACAGTTATCCATACGATATGAAACTGGAACGAAACTCTTGAATAATTTTAAACAGACTAATGATACTCACATTTTATATCATATTCATGAGTGGCATCATTGTCGTAGAATGGTTAAGACATTTGTTTGTGATCAGCTCCTTGTTGAGTGGTTCATTAAGTCCCTGTTACCATATATAACTGAGGATGTGGCTAAGGGTGGTGTCATAACTAAAGAGCAGTTTATTTCTGGTGCCCAATATTTAGACTTGATTTATACTCATTCTGGCATGCTCTACGATAAAATTCCTAATGCGCCGCGATCTAATTTTATTTTTCCTCCTCCATCAAAGGACTCTCATGCCAAAGACAACATGATTGGTACTACAAGCACACATCAAACTATTGCATGTGATCCTGCACCTTCTTCTGAAATCAATGCCATGTCATTTGACAAAGCCAAAAGTGACAAGCAACCCAAAGATAAGAAAAAAGGGAAATCAAAGAAAAATAAAACTTCTACCCTGTTGGAAAGATCATCTGATCAATCGTTTGGAAATCGGAAACATTGTTATCCATGTATAATCTGTAATGAGGAACACTTTGTTCGGGATTGTCCTCACCACGTTGAAGTCTAAAAAATGGTTAAGACCTCACATGTGGCAGCTATGTTGACATATCTGTTTCCAAATTCAGATACAAATTTGGTTGCTATGGATCCAGCTTCTAGTTCCCAAGTGCTTATGCTATCTGTCACAAAGCCATAAACTGATGTTTTGGTATCAATGTGTAATAAATATTATAGTAGTCAAGCTACTGATCAACCTACTACCTCAACCATGAATCCATCCACCAAATCGGTACCGCCTACTGCTATTCCTGAATTGAAAATCAAGCCACCAAAGGGAGTCGTTCATAAATCGACATATAACCCTCGAGTAAGATTTTCTAAAAATTATAATATAGTTTCCTAGATGTGGGTGTTCAGGGCTGAAAGATGGAGGTCTCGTGCATGGTGCATGCCACCGCCACATGGCTACACGTGGCTCCAGAGCTCGACATTAAAATATTTGTCTCGGTGTTTCCTCCGGCAACATTCATTCTGCACTTGCTCTGGTTTAACTCTCTCCGCACTCCACCTGCACCTTGGTTTAATGTTCATCCTTCTTGTAGTTAATTCATGGCACCTGGTCATCCTCCCGCTCCCTCTGGTAGATGCCTATATGTGAAAAAATCTGGGCAGAACCTCCATCCGTCTTCCTCGCCTTCTCTGCAGCTGGAGGTGTCCGGCCTTATCTGCGCCTGTCGCCCCATCTCACCTCTTTCCTCCACCACTTCGCCTTCTCGTTCCTCCTTACCTTTCAATCTTCCCCCTTGGCTCTCCTACAACACCATGCCTTGACACCATAGGATTCACTATCGTCGAGGTCGAGGGAGATTCCAAGCCTCCCATCCACCTATCTCCGTTTGGATGACTGTCACTCGCCCCCCGAGAGGATTGACCTATGGAACTATCGCTTCACCTAGATTCTCATGAGGAATGGGACCAAAATTGTGTCTCTTCTTCTTTCTCCCTCCACCTCCCAAATGTCCACTACTGTGTAATGGATTTGGACTCTCAAAAGCGCTTGCGGAAGTACACAATTTCTTAGTCCACTCAGCAGCTATCCAGAAAAGTGGTAGCTCTTCCAGAAAAAAAAGCATTGCACTCCTCAGGTAGCGACTGTGGGGAGATTTATGAAGCACAGAGCACGAAAGAGTCTGCAGGGGCACGCTCAACTGCAACGTTAGAGCCGTCAGCACAGCAATCGAAGAAGGCTGAGGATTCCTCCGAGGAATACGACTGTTATATTGTCAAAGAGCCTTGCCCAGAAATCTGAAACATGATCAGTGGTGAAAGTTTTTTCATCTCAAGGTCTCCTACCTTTGTTAGATTTTACTCTATTTCTTTTATGTCTTCCTTGTTTATGCTCATTTTCCTCTCTTTTTGGACAATTATGGATAATTTTGGTTTCCCCTCGTTGGAAAGCACTTCCTGGATTGGTTTCCCCACCGGAGGCATTCCTTATTTTGATTTTTTGACATTTGTCTTGGCCATAATTAGCTATCACAAGAAATTCCGACGAGTTGATGTCGAATGTAATCCTCGTGTATTATGTCAATAGAATTTAATATTACTTAGAAAAAAAAATATAATATAGTTGAAGATTTGGCTCAATCCCCTTCAGCTATGTCAGCACTTGAGGTGTTACAAAATTGTCCCTCCCAGAAATAGGCTTTTTTGTGGAAATTGGTGGAGTTAATCCGACTGATTCTAATCTCGTATTCTTTAACCATACGGTCTATGTGCCACAATTACTATCAGAATTGGCATTCTCCAGCCAAGTAAATGTTCTCAATCACCTTTTTCATCGTACTATTATTGATGAGGGAGCATCTACGTGCATTATGTCTCTAAAATATTGTAAGTCACTTGGCTCACCATGCCTATCTCAATCATCAATGACATTGAAGGCTTTTGACGGATGTACATATAAGCCTTACAGTATTATCAATAACCTACATGTCGAACTGGGGGGAAAAATAGTGAATTTTGACATTGAGGTCGTTGATGGACCCCTTAACTACAATATTCTACTTTGAACGCCATGGGTATATGCTATGACTACAATTTTTTCTACATATTTTAGAATGATCACCTTTCCCCATAAAGGTGTTATCAGATTCATCAATCAGCTATCTTTTTTTTCCTCTAGTTCCCAGGTAACCGGAAGTGTTCTGTTAGTTCACGCACCCCAACTGGCACTTCAGAACATTGGTGTAGGACTCATAAAGGATTCCACTCTCATGGGAACCTTTGCATTACCACCGCCTGTGACGTCGGCAGAAATTGCAAGTATAGATACCTACTACATGATCTCTTCCACTCCATCTGGCTTAAGTAAGAGTACAGGTGATTCTGAAATTGTTACGTTGGATGAGTTTCTACCGCCCAGCCCTATTGAGATGGCATAGAAATCAATCTATCTGGCTTGGGCGGTGAATCCAAAATCATCATCGATAGTTTTTTGGGTTGATCGTTCATTAGATTATGGTACTCCATCTTATCCTTTTTCCTCAACTTTCTTGACAGATGAGAATATTTTGGAAACCATGATGTCGGAAGGAGAAACATGGGAATATTATCATCATTGTTCCCATCTTCCTGATTATGAAGAAGATAATCTTAGTGAACTATATCACCCATCGATCAAAAATTTCTTTTCGAATTCTTTTCCTATTAATACAATCGGTTCTCAGTGAAATTTGTCAAATATTGAAGAAACGATTTCTATCGATATTTCAACCAAACCTAGCATGGTAGAAAATATTCATGTCAGCATGTCCTGTTCTCCATTAGAACGCAAAACATATTGCTCTCTCTTTCATGAATTTCGAGATATATTTGTGTGGTATTACAAGGAAATGCTAGGTATTGACACTAGTATCGTTGAACACACTATTAATATGTACCCTGATGTCAAGCCGGTACATCAATGCCTTCATCTTGTTCATCCGAAGAAGGATGCTGCCATTAAAGCAGAATTTGAAAAAAAAAATTGTGATGGTTTCATTTACCCTGTTCCACTAACTAAGTGGGTTTCCAACATCGTTCCTGTTATGAAAAAATAAGGAACCATCAGAGTGTGAGTTGATTATCAGGATTTCAATCTTGCTTGTCCAAAAGACAACTATCCTACTCCCTTTATCGACCATATTATTGACGATTGTGCTGGATGAAAAATATTTTCGTTCATGGATGGATTTTCCAGCTACAATCAAATCAATATCCGCCCAAAGGACCAAATATAAGACAACATTCATCTATCCCTGGGGCACATTCTCTTATAGGAAACCACCATTTGGTTTAAAGAACGGTGGGGTAACTTTTCAGCGAGCAATGGATTATGCTTTCAATGACATCAAGCACATTGTTCAACCCTATCTAGATGATTTACTCGCACATTCACGAAATCAGACTAATCACCTGATGCATTTGAAAGCTATCTTTTTACGCTGTTGACACTAAAAAATGCACCTCAATCCACATAAATGTGTGTTTTGTGTTGGTTCTGGTCATTTTCTTGGATTTGTCATCTCAAAAGAAGGAATTCAAATCGACCCATTGAAGGTCCGGTCCATTCTTGATTTTCCTTCGCCATCAAATTTACTTCAGATACAAAAACTTCAAGGAAATGCTAACTTCCTAAGGAGGTTTGTACCCAACTACATCGAAATGGCTAAAGGATCTAATCGGCTCTTGAAAAAGGCAGTTCCCTTCCATTGGGATCAAGTTCTGCAAGATTATTTTGATGTTGTCAAGGATACACTTGTCTGGGCGTCATTAATGTATCCCCCCAATTATCAGAGTGATTTTTCCTTATATAACGTCGCAGTTGATACAACCATTGCTATGGTATTGGTCCAAGGAGAAAATGGGATAGAACATCCAATCTATTATTTGAGTCGTAATCTCAATGATACGGAGGTGAAGTATTCATACGTAGAAATGCTTGCCTTGGCAGTTGTTCAAGCTGCCCAAATATTTTTCCACTATATCTTGTTCTGGACGACCATTGTCATTTCGAATTGCAACCCCATGACTTATATTTTATCACGTCAATTTCTAGGGGGGAATTATTCAGAATGGATTGTCATTTTGCAGGAATTTGATTGGAATTCATCAAATCCAAGTTGAAGAAGTCTTTATTTTTGGTTGAGCTTCTCTGTGACCTTCCCTATGATAGTAATGCTACTATGTTAGAACCATCTATTCTTGACGAATCTCTATTTTTGATCAGATCATCTGATCCTTGGTATGGGGATTTTATCATTTATCTCCAAACCCAAAATTTTCAGCCTAATACCTCTCGCTCTGACCAGCAATGTATTCAATACCAAGCCAAATATTATCTGATTGTCGCCAATACACTTTATCATCATGGTGTTGATACAATTTTAAGAAGGTGCCTCACTCATGAGGAGGCTGAAAAGGTTTTAAATGATTGTCATGCTAGGCCTTATGGTGGACACTTTTCTGGATATGCTATTGCATAGAAGATACTCCACAATGGTTACTTTTAGCCTACCATATTTCACGACTGCATCCTCGTGGTCAGAATTTGTCATGCATGCCATATATTTGATCGTAAACTACGCAAACTGCCAGTGTCAATGCATCATGTTGTGTATGTAGGACCATTTTTGAAATGGGGAATTGACTTCATGACTTGTAACCCTCGTTCATCCGGGGGGGGGGGGGGCATGGTTATATTATTGTCACAGTAGACTACTTTACCAAGTGGGCCGAAGTGATGCCTACATTCAACAACACAGGAAAAACAACTGCATTGTTTTTCTTTAATCATGTCATTACATGGTTTGGGATCCCACAGGCTATAGTCACAGATCATGGGAAGCATTTTAGCAAACATATGCTAACTGAATTGAGTCCCAAGTTAGGATTGTCACATGATAATTCTACTCCTTATTATCCACAATCAAATGGACAAGTTGAGGCTATCAATAAGATTCTTAAATGTATGCTTCAACGAATGATAGGATTTCGTAAAAGAAACTAGAATTTGATCATGTACTCGGCCTTGTGGACATACCAAACGTCGGTGAGAAACGCAACCATATTTACTCCCTTTCAATTGGTGTATGGTCTAGAAGCTATCTTGCCAATCCAATGTGAAATACCGTAGTTGAAACTCACAATCGACTTGTTACCTGACACCTCAGATTAAGAAGTGCATATTTTTAACCTCATCCATCTTAATGAAATGCGTTGTGAAGCCCAATTGGCCAACGAAATGCATAAGAGACGTATAAAGGTGCAATATGATAAAAATGTCTAGCCTCGCATTTTCTCAAAGGGCAACTTGGTCATTATTTATGATCAAGAAGTTGATGTAATAGGTATAAGGAAATTTGAGCCATTATGGCATGGCCCCTATATTGTAAAAATAGTTCTTTCTAAGGGTGCCTATGAGTTAGTGGATTATGATGGAATTCTGTTGGTGCAGCCCCGAAATGGGTGTTATCTGAAACATTACTATGATTAATCATGAGCGTAGAAATATTTTGTATTATATTGTATATATATGTTTATGATTTGTATTCATTGTCTTAGTTTGTTTTTTAGAGTTTTCTTGACGTTAGTAATCCGCTTTACATTACATCGCAAATTTCTGAATCTTTGGAACCATTTGTTGGGTATGTTGATGGTGCTAGTCGTAGTACGCAAAATATATCCTCTACAGCATGGGCCATTTTCACTCTGAACGGCGAGTTAGTGAGTTTTCAAGGGATCTGTATCGGTAGATCCACAAACAAAATAGTTGAGTATAGCATGTTGATCGAAATTCTCTCTGATGCCATTTCATTTGGTATTCACCGCATCATCATAAGGTTAGACTCACAACTTGTGGTATTACAACTTACTAGTGTTTATATTGTTAGAAATCCAACACTGCATCGTTTTTTCCTAAGAGTTTGACTTTTGGAAAGACACTTTGATTTTATTCAATATCAACATATTTCCAGAAACTTGAACACATTGACTGATTCTTTAGCTAATCATGTTATAAACAGACATTTGCAACACATGTAAAGATACATTCACATAATTGAATAGGATTTCGCAATAAACATAGGAAAACACTGAAATCAAATAGATAGACAGTCGTAGGTTTTTAAAAACAATTGTGCTCAAGACACATTGGTCATCTGACCTCAAAATGTATGCAACATGTCGAAAGTAAACTAGTGATGCTCATGGTAACATGATATCGATCTATCTATCCTATGTAGTAACTGCATCCAGTTGTTAGTAACGCCAATAGTATGATGTTGCAGTCACATGGGTAACTCTTAGATCCGACAATCCGGAATCCCAAAGGTCAACTCCTCTATGTGCTTCCGAAGCTCAGTAAGAGTCTTAGCCATGTCTAAATCCTAAAGGATTGCTCTCCCGACAACAATCTCTATTAGCTCATCCGCTCCATTCTCTTGTTCCTGCACTGGTTGAACTCGACCCACATTTGCATTACATTAAAACTTGAGTTTATTCTTGGGAAAATATCAATATACAAAAACATATATAAACCTTAGGAAAATAAAAAAACATGGTCAAAACATTCTTATCCATTGCACCCCACTGAGCACCTTCTGGTAAAGCTAAGTCTGGATCTCCTCGGAAATCGATGCCTGTGTATGCATACTCATCGATGGCGATAACCTGTTGCCTAAACCAAGTGAAGAATGCAGTCAAAAACACGATGGACGATTTCCATGCATGCCTAGCCATCAGTTCTACCCATCTCTGGATCCTCGGGTCTCTAGGGTTAGACACACCCAGTGTAACATGTTGAGGCTGCATCAGTGGAATCCACTCTAAGGAAAAATAAATGAGGATTGAACCATAACTGAAGTTTTTCTTCCTTCCTCCCTTTTCCTTGTTCAGTTGTTCTTTTATTTCATAAAGTATAGCTTCAGACCAGTTGAAAATTTTTGGATCCATACACTCTAGCACATACTGCATATAAGATCTATTTGATACATGTAGTGTAACGGTACCAACAATCTTTGTGATTATGAATGGAATGGTTCTCAAAGGAAAACCATGAATTTCATGAATGTTTATTTTCCCATCCTTTCTTGGCTCTACCCCTGGATAGAAAAACTACAAAACATAGTCTCTCACAGTCTCTCCTCCAAGAGCAGACCCTAAGAGAGAAATGGGGAAGCCTCTCAGAAAATATATGTCATCCACTATAATAGGAACCAATTTTTTCCTAATATGAAATTCCTCGATTGTCGGATCCCATGCATGAACTAGGAACTCCAAAAGTTCTATTTGTTGCCTCATACCTGACAAGCGGAAGTACTTTAATAACGCACAATCTCTCAGGGCTTTTACAGTATCTGGATCATTAAGGGAAATCATATTCTATTCTTCATGCTCTCTTTCTCTCCCAGTAATCGTCATTCTAGTCCAATGAATCCCTTAAACATAACCATAAGACTCATTAGACTCCTTTTCATGAAAAAAATAGGCAAAATTTTGGTACAATGCAAGAATCAAGAATGTGAATTGTGCCCAACATAGTCTTGATTAATAGACAATGCATTGCATATGCACCTAGGCTTCATTTTAGGTGCTCCACAATGCAGTTTTCGATGCTCAAGGGTGCATTTAACCTTTGGAAAAATAATTTACCCTAATGGGCCCAAATCCCTAAAAAAAATGTAGTGAAATGAAATGAAATGACTACTGAAAGAAAGATAGGGTTTATGGCACCAACCTGGATCAAAGAGAGATGAAAACCATCCACATAATCGATTGCAATCAACGGCTAAAGTTCAAGGGAAAAAACAGGTTCAGAGCTCCAAAATAAAAATGGTAAATTTCAAATGGTAAAAATGAATGGTAAAACTCTTTTAATTAGTCATTTTATTATTTGCAATTCATATTTATTGCTGTGACTATGGTTTTATTTAATTTTTATCATGAAACATGTATTTTTAATCCATTTGATGTTGTTATGAACAGGTTTGCAACTGATGAGCAGATTAGTCGTGCACATTTATTCGGAGAATGATTTGACCACAAAGCATAATTTTATCCAATATAGACATGCCTACAGATATAGGCCCATGTTCAAATGATGATTTGTATGTAAGGTCACCATATAGATGATGTGTACAACAATCCTAAAATCACAGCACAAAGCATGAACTAACTGCTTTGCATATGTAGTTACCTCCATTCAAGGGTGCTCTGCAAAGCACTTCCCGACATTCAAGAGTGCGTTGGTCAAATGGGAGTGAAATTCTCATTGTTCTAGAATATCCACATGGCCAATGCATTCTAGAAGAGTCCATATGTGTCAAAATTTGAATCCATGTGTCCATATAACACCTCTGAGCTTGGGAACATGTATTTCCTATTATTAGAAATTCATTGATTGAGAAACTACCTTCAGTTGCTCTATAAATTGAGCACATATCCTAGTGTTAGGGAAGGAAGAAATTTGGTAAAGAAATGATGTTGTATTCTCAATTGAGTGTGATAAGAGTGATATGTTACTGGTGAGATTTTTATGGTTGGCATGAATGTAGGAGATGGTGACATCAAATCAATCACTGGTTGTAACCTCCCCCTTTTATCCATTAATAAAGATTGTTTTTCATTTTCCCATATATGTATATGTTTATGTTTCTATTTTCCATATCATGGATTCTTAACTGATATATATGTTTCATGTTTCATTGATTTAACTGATTAATATAAATAGCCATATGTGTATTGCAATCTATTTTTTGTTTAGTGTTTATACTTGCAGGAACTAGTCTGGCAATAAAAGCTGGATTCGAAGCTACAGCAAGAGCGACAAAAGGAGAATAGGAAGCGCTTGGATAACAAGTAAGTTCCTCCATCTTTCTGTGTGTATATTTACTCTTAGAGAAAGTGTCTGCAAAGTCTTTGATCTGTTGTTCTAAATGCATAGCATCACATTTAGGGAATGTGTTTTATCCATAAACCATAATTTCGCATAACATTCTTCCTTTCTTGCATTGACTCTTATTTCATCACATTTCTTTCTATAGTTGCAACTTCCTAGTTGAAGACCTAGTTATAGGAATTCTTGTTGATGAGTTTTCTAGCTCTTGAATGTTCTTTGTTCCTACATTTTCATTACCTTTAGACTTAGTGGTATATGGATTTGTATTCATCACTGGTTCTACTTCATCAGTCTTAGGTGCATTATCCAAAACATTCTTCTTCAAATCCTTATTATCATGTTGAAACTGAGCAATCAACTAAATGAACTGTTTTCAATTGTTCATGCAGTTCTACAATCTCCTTATCCTTGTCATATGAATCAACATTCTTTGGTATGATATCTAGAACTTTAGGTTGTTTTTAATTTGTTTTCTCCATGTGAAATCTCTTCGTAGAAAATCTTGTGAGTGGTTTCTTAGGAAACTCCACCACCTTAGGAGAAAAATGAAGCTTTTTTTCCCTTTTTCTTGTTGGATAGGTCAACTAAAGTTGGTGGCATTTTTAATGAGCTATCCATTATTGATTGAACATCATTTTCCATAGATGAAGGCATTCCCTTCCTATTCCAAGGGTATCTGGAAACTCAGTTTTCAATAGGGATGAATCCAAGAATTCCTACCACGTCTAATTTTTCCTTTTCAGCTCCTCCACTACTAACAATTTGGTCAAAGAAAAATGAAATAGACTTGGCTCTACTTGATTATTTTTACCTTGAACCTTATCTGCAATTTCACTAATGCTCATAGAAAAGTATAAATTTAAATCAAAGGGATTTTACCTATGAAATGCATCAACAACTTGAAATGATATTGATAAACTCCCCAAATATGGCTTCACAAGTGAAATATCTATAGATGACCTTGAGTATTTTTCTATAGGGTTCAACCATATATTCCCTTGGCACAATAGCTCCATAGTCTTAGTTTTTGTACTTTGGCTTTAGGAAATATTTGTAATGAACTATATCTAAAGGCATGCCCTTGAACCAATGTTATTCATGTAGAGGGATCTACGTAGAAGCTGAAATGATAATCTATGACACTAGGAAACACAACTCTCCAACCATAACATCTACCCCAGTAAAGTTCAAAGTAAACTCTTTGTCCATTTGAATTGTATATTTTCACAAAATTTGATGCAACTAGTTCGCTTGAATGCAACCGTAATTGTTGGATTTGATTTTATCAAGGAAATCTATTGAGGCTCAAATCTGACTATATCTCTCCCTTTGTGCTTCTTCTTGTCTAGTGTGGTCATAGCTTACAATTAAAAGATAATTCTAGGGTTTCTCAATGCAATTTCGGTGCTTAACAACTTAACGCAACAATAGTTTAGCAAATATCACATTAGGTTTTTAGATTAAGGCTTATGGAAAGATTTGAATGGAAATTCCCTATATTAACAAGTTCAAACAACAAAAACCCAACTCTCGGACCCAATTGTAGCATTCTATTGTTTTTATCTACAACGGAATTGCTAATACACAGGCGCAACTAAAAAGCGAAACACATAAAGTATTATGAGGGTTGCGAGCTCTTATGGTCATTCTTCTCAATTACTAAAGATGAAACTGAAAACATGCAACGTGAATTTTCTTAGAGAAGAAAAATATGGAACTTGGGAGTGATCATGTCACAAGAAAAACCTCCAATTTTCATAAGCGCAGTGAACCCCTACAGACAAAGCGCATCGAATTCCTTTAGCTATTTAGAACATATGAGGAGGAGGATAAAAAAAATTTATGGCTTTCTTAGAACCAAATGCATGCATTTGTCACCTTCCACATGTTCCAAGCTTCTTTTGTTTACAACTATTAATTGCAAATTAAAATATGAAAACACAACACAAATGATGAGTGGAACACCAACTTGTAATGATGATGTTATGATGACTCGACCTTGCAACCAACTTGACCAGACACCTCTAAACTCAACTCAATGATGAAAACTTCGAATCCATTATGATATTTACTCATGACTTGATTGGCACATTCCCCTAAACTTACTAAACTTAGACCTTAGGAAATAAATGACTATTTCCATAATTATTTGAAACATTTAAACATAACCCTACTTAGAATCAAACCAATCATATGATCTCATACTTCTCTAAAAAAAAATAATAATAACTTCATCTATTAGAGATCATAGAAACATCTTACAAATTTATGAAAATAATAGAAAATAATAAGCTTGTCTTTTGACTACTATAACATAGGACACTAAAATTGGCTCCAATAGGGACAATATCCTCTCTATGAGGTGCCAAAGAACACATGTGCCTATCCATTAGATTTTATGGAATTTTGACTTGACACATAACTAACTCATGACTTATTATGAATTTTACATTATGAAAATTGGCAGCAACTCATCAAAATCTTAGGGCCTTCTCCTCAGGATAGTGAAAATTAACCACACCTGCAATAATGGAAATTGGAATGGCTATATACAATGAAGTAATCAAAACAAACTTATTTTAAGAAAAATCATGCTTGATAAACTTGCCATTTATAGACCCTCCATCAAGAAATTCTCCTATCAAATCCTATAGAAAATATGCATCACTCCCATATAAAGTTGTAATATTGAATGGCCCTTTCCAAATATTTTCAAATTTTACATGTTTACCTTTATCTTCATTCTGAGAATTCCACTTCCATATTATCAGCCTGAAAATATTCAATCTTTTTCCTTCGATCAAAAATATTCTTAATTTTATCATGGATTGCTTGGGTATTTCTGTATACTTCCTCTCTTGTTTTCTGCAATTAAATCATCTAATTTAGTCTTAATTGTAAGTCATTTAGCTCTACATCTACTTCCTGCAACAAATTCATTACTGGAATTCCCAAGGAAGTAGGAAAAAAAAAATTTCCATATACCAATTGACTTTTTAGTATTCACTCTATTAGCCCATAGTGCATAGATCAAAATTTTATGCCATGTTTTCTTATTTTCTTGTAGAAAATTATTTATTATTTTCACCAAGCTCTTATTTGAAGAATCAGCTAAACCATTACCAACCTATGGGTAATATTCAATAGAGTGAATAAGTATAATATGATATTTATGACACAATTCAATCATTTTCTTGGATTTTAAAGCAACAACATTATCAGTGATTATTCTACGGGGACAACCAAATCTTGATAGGATATTACCTTCCAGAAACTAAATGAAGATTGATTTTATTTCTTGTCTGGTTGGTATTTATTCTATCCACTTTGTAAAGTATTATGTGGCTGTCAGAAACCATTTATGTTGAGCTAAAGATGATTGATGAATTTCCCCAATGAAATCCAGACCCCACTGCTAGAATGGTGCTTCAACTATAATTGGTTTCAATGGTAGAGGAAAAATATTATTTCTCCCTTCAAAAATTTGACATTCATGGAACCTTGAAACTTTTTTATAAACACCAACAAACAAGGTTGGCCAGTAAAAAACAACCCTCAAAATTTTGTTAGTCGTGGCTTTCCAAAAATGGTGGCCTCCACAATCCCTCTTGTGAAATACTTCATAACCTTTTTTGCTTCATACTCAAGTAAAAAAATCAACAAAACGCCTCCTGAGTCTTTCCAATACAAAAATTGATTTAAAATTAAAAATTTCACATGGTTTGGTTTCAAAAATATGGCCTTTGTTTTTTCATCTCTTGAGGACTTTGTAAGTGTTGTAAAACATAAAATATATCAACATACCATGGAGAGTAAATAAATATTCCAGATACATGTTGAGAAGGTTCTAAATCATGGTCATCTGGAAAACCAACCATAAAATTTATGTCAAATACATCCATATTTGAATTAGCCATGATTTTTTCCAATCCTTGACCCTTTATCATCTTGGTAGTCTTGATCTCCACATCATACTCAATAAAGAATACTATCCATCTGCCTCTTATACCTTCAGGATCAGGTTGGTTTAGAATATCTTTCACAACAACATTTGGGAGATAAGAAATCACATGTGAACGAAGCACATAAACTATAAAAAATTTCAAATATTTAACCAATTAATAAGACTGATTCTCCATAATACTGTATTTAAGAGAAGAATATCTTAAACCCATGCTAAAGAAGGATATTGGTTGTTCATTACCTTGCTGATTTTTTTGCATTAAGACGGTTGCAATTTTGTGTTTTGATGCAAAAGAGAAATGATAAAATATTTAGTATAATATGTACTATCTAAGATATGAGCACTATCCAAGGCCACTTTTACCTCATCAAAATAAGTATTTGTTTCAATTTTCCACCTGATTTCACTTTCCTTTTTCAGAATATTAGTCAAAAACCTTATAATATCTGCTAAGTTTGGAATGAACCTTCTCACAAAATTAACTCTTCCCAAAAATGACTGAACCTCCTTCTTATTCTTTGGAATGTCAATTTTCTGAATTGCAGTAACCATGTTTGGATCAATTTTAATGCCATCCTTTGAGATTATATGCCCCAGTAATTTGACTTCTTTGGATTTAAAGATATGCCAAACCTTCTACACTTGTCGAAAACTTGTCTTAGATGTTGCAAATGATCATAATCATATTGTGAAAATACAATGATATCATCAAGGCAAACTACATTTAACTTATCATTTTCATCAGAAAATGAAATATCAATGGCCCTCTGAAATGTATGCCCTGCATTTATCAACTCAAAGAGCATTTTGGCATACATAAATGTTCACATGGTGTGATAAAAGTTATTTTTTCTTAGCCATCTAGGTACACCAATATCTAATTGTATCCTTAGAACCCATCAAGGATAGACATCCTCTTAGAGCCAAGCACCTTTTGAAATATATGGTCCATATTAGGTAAGGGTTAATTATCTTTTAAAGACACTTTGTTGAGGTTTTTGAAATCAACACAAAGCCTTATTTCACCAGAATTTTTTCTTACAGGGACCAAATTAACAAGCCATTTTGAAAACCTTAAAGGAATAATAAATTTGGCATCAAACAACTTTCTCACTTATTTTTCAGTAAGAGGAAGCAACAAGGGATTGATTCTTCTCAACTTTTGTTTAAAAGGTTTATGATCCTACTTGATTGGAATTGTATGTTGAATAATACTTAGTATCATACACTTTGAGGTTTTCATGTCCCCAAGAAAAAATATATGAATATTCCTTCATAAGATCAAGGTATTTTTTTCTATATTCATGGGTCCAAGATCTGGAAAGTTTGAAAATATTAGGTTGTTGTTTTTTCCCTATATTTCAATCCTCTACTTCAATTTCAGTGGGAACTTCTTTGGGGTTCTTTCCTACATCATTATGATCAAATAACCTCTCAAGAGGGACCAATCCTTTCTGTATTTCATTATTCTTCAATTGTATAACCTCCATATCTGTCACTTCATTTTCTAAAACATATGAATATTAATCCAAAACATGTTAATGTTCATCCTCATCAAAAAAAATTTCCTCATCTATGCGCAGATTGGAAAATTTCTCAGACATTTGCAAAAAATTATGAAGTTTATTATCATCTTTAAACACTTGCCAATATTTTACATTATCAGGGATTGTTGGTCCATATTTTACTTATATTTCATACTTCCTATTTGGATAGATAGGAATCTTAAACACATTAGTTGAGGTAGCCAATGCATCATCTATCATATTCTTCCCTCTAGGAATTAAAGATAAATTATATTATGAAAATAATTGTAGCATTTCTAGGACAAATTTTCTATAGGCCCTCATCCTAGGGTGTTTAGTTTGATACACACCTTTGATTTGATTAATAATCAACTATTAATCCTCATGAACTGAAATCCTCTTTGCCCCCAAATATTTCAAAATCCGCAATCCCAAAATCAGCACTTCATACTCGACCATTGTTTGTATAGACAAAGGCTACCTTAAAAGAAAATAATTTTTACTTGTCCATATTTGGGCTCATTATCATCATACCATCTTGTTTTAGGGAAAACCCAACACCCCTTATTTTTGAATTATTTACTTCAATAATGGCGACCCTTTTATTAATTTTTGGCTAAGCACCTTATATGATTTTCTTTAAGTTAATTGTCCTAAAATTTTACATTTTTTTTTTCATTTTTGTTGGATTTCCATTTTGATCATTTCATTGAATTCGATTTTTAACAATCTTTCCATCGATACTTATTTCGCCTCATTTGGTCAACCGATTTGTAAATGGCACTCCTTTAAAGTTTGATCATTTTCTCGTTAGGGTTAAAAAAATATATAAAATGTATGATATTTTAATTTTTGCAGTTAAAATAGTCATTCATTGTGAATATTAAGTCTTAGTTAATTTATACTAATTCTTTCATTTTTCACTAATCGTCCTACAAAATAACCCAGCTAAATTGTACAGCAAATAAAAACATGTTTCAAGATTTTGGTAATTTACTCTAATTTATTATTTTAAAATAAATTGCCAAGCCTAGAATCTCAAATTTGCATAATGGTTATAGTCCAACTTGTAAGATTGTTAATCCCATGTGGACCGCATTTCTTATCACATCCTTCTTTCTAAAAAATGTGATCAAAATTTTTTTTACAATAAAAATATGCTATTGCAATATCGCATATCTTAAATTTTTTAAAGCACCTCAAACACATCCCTTTAAAAATTGTGATTACAATTTAGAAAATGGAGGGGTTAAAATTTTTATTACAAAGTTTTTTTATCAAACTCCTTATGACTCCCAACCTCCTCTCCATCATCCTTACCTCACCCTTCTTATCACTCCATCCTCCCTACCACTCACACTCCTCACCTCCATTAATACATATTCACCCTCACGTCATTTTCATTATGGAGTTTGTTTTAAGTTTAAAATTTAATGATTTTATAATATATATTATATTATATGATATTTTATTTTAATTATAATGTTTCTATAATAATTTTAATATAATAATATTTTAATTAATTATTAAATTACTATTTAATTAGTTTAATTTTGTTTTCAATTAATTTTTTATTAATCTAAATTACTAATTTAATTATAATTAATTATTATTAATTAATAGATAATTGTAACTTAATTTAGAATTAGATTTTTAATTAAAGTATTTTAATTTTTAGCTTATGCAAAAGAAATTCCAGAATTTTAGCAATTTTAATATACCAACTTTAGAAGTTCATAAATGGAGTTTTACTTGGCCAAATAAGATCAAGGATGGGTCATTAGAAATATAAAATCATAGAGAATATTTATGAAGTGGTTTCATTACTATATTTTATCATTTAATAGGTCTAAAATTTAGCATAAGATCAAGCTCTAAATTTTTAAATAAAATCAATTTCTGAGTTTAATTATCTACATTCTCATTTGCCCATAGCTTCTTCTGAGAGCAGATCCATTCGTTAATGATCTTCTTGACCAATTAAGTATTCACATGCATCAGTAGAAAGCTCAGATTTCTATTGTTTTAATTATGCAATTAAATTTTAATTGGATTTGTTTTAATTCCAGATTTGGTATTTTTATTTTGTTTTTTTATTTTAAATTAGTTTTGATTTGTTTTTGTAGGAAACAGTTGAAGAGATGAGAAGAAGAAGATCTCAATCAATGAGAAGGAAACCAGCAATTGAAGAATACAATTTTAGATCAATGAAAATTTATTGAGCATAACCACTCTTCAACAAACATTCTTATTAAGAAATCATTTTGTAAATATTATAAATAGCAGATTGTAGAATGTAAGAGGGGCTCCTCTTCTCTACAATTCAGGAATTCTTGAAGGAACTATTGTATATAGGATTTAGATTTATAGGGTAGAGAAGAGAAAACTCAGACCTGGGGATTATTGAGGATTTTTCCTTTGCATGTTGAATTATGTACGGAGAACAGAGCTTGTACTATTGTAACTCTAGTTTTAAAAGAAAAAGTTCAAACATTGTAAAAGACTGTTGGAGATGAGAGCCAAAGAACTGGATTCAATAAATTAGTATTTCTAATACTATTGTTTTAAATATTGGTTTCATTTTATGATATCAGGAATGTTTCATTTTATTCATATTTTTGCATTATTTTCGATATGAGTAATGTGTCTCAATTATATGTTATTATTTATCTCTACTCTTATGGGTTGAATTTTGATTTTAGAGTAACTATTTACTCAAAAAAATTGTTTTTCAATATTGATTTAACAAATAGTGATGCGTTGTGAACTATTTCCTCGTATTATTGTTTAATTATTTGAATTATTGATTTAACAATCAATATCATTTTGTGAACTACTTCCTAAATGTTATTGGTTGATTATTTTAGTTAAAGAGGTCTCTGAATAGGATGTGATTAGGTATACATAATGTCAGTTAATGAACTACTTCATTAGATTGGTATTCATTATAAGCTAGACATATTTAAATCCCAATCATTTAAATATCTTACTCTTGGTTGGGTTAGATCTATATCTGCCTAATTGAGATAGGATTAGGATAAATTTCCTTTTGGCTTGCATTTTAGAATAATTTTACATTTAGATTTAATTTTATATGTTTAGAAATCCTCTTCCCAAAGAGGCAAAACTTTAGTTGTGGCTTTGTTGAGCCCAAAATTGGCTTAGAATCACTTTCTTGCCTAATCAGCAAGATGGATGATCTAATGTCTCATCTCCATTGGTAGACAAAAGTTATATTTTAAGCCATTGGAGGTTGAGAAAAGGTAACTAGAACTAGTTAAACCAGTCGGAACCACCATTCCAAACGGAAAAGGAACTGATTTAAGGTCCAGACTGGGTGGTCATCCCCACATATTGTTGTAGCAAATTTCAAGGCTTCAAAATTTTGGCACTAGAAGGAGGGCCTGAGACTTGTTGTCCATTAGAATCTTTGTATTCTATTATTTATTTTTATTACAATGGCTCATCTTAAACTTCCAATTTGGAGTTTTATTTCTGGACGTGCGTCTTCCAATACTCTACTAGAAATAGTAAGACAATTATCTTTGGTAAATTTTAATGGTAAGAGGAATACTTCTGCATTTAATCATTTCTTTCAACTTATTAAAAAAAATGTCAAATTCGGTTTTTCAAGGAATCAATAAAGGTATTTTATGCAGGATTTTTACTTACTGTTACATTGTTAGCAAAAGCTAGAAGTTGGTGTCAATCAATTTCAGTTGCCTCAATTCCCAGTTGGGATCAATTTATTACAATATTTATTTGTAAATTTAATGACTATATCTACGAACAAGTATGTACTGATTTTGAAGATTTACAAAGATTCGAAAAATGAATCTTTGATTGATTTTACCATCAGGTTTCGTTTAAATTGTTTAAATTTAAAATCGAAGATAAAACTTCGAAATAGGAATTATTAGATTAGTTTGAACATATTTTCTCTCTTCATTCCATTCATAATCTATGTGAAATTATTTCAATATTTTCTCAATCTACTTCCAAATTCATTAACATTATTGAAAATTCCAATATGGATGTGCAAAAAAATGAGTATGAAGTGGCCTCTATTATGTATGATCAATTCCTTTATTTAGTGCAGACTTCCTAAAATATTGATAACCTTCACATTTTAATGAACCAATATCACAGAGCTTGGAAAATTTAGCTATTCAAATGCAAAAAGATATTAGCAGCAATATTGAAGAAGATACCGCTTTGAAATCTGAAATTTAGTGTGAATTAGAATCAGAAAATCTGACCATAATCCAGTAAGTACAAGAAGTCATTAAAGTTTCTAATAATACGCAATCAACTATACAAATTTCTTAATTCTTTTATGATAAACGAATTCCAAATTCCGAAAAACAAAATAACATTCTTCAAGAAAGCACAATTTTCCAAGTAAATGATCTTAAATGTGAAATTTGCAATAAAGAAAATGCACAAGAGTACTCAAATAGAGACATTTTCAAATTCATTGTTTTGGATTCATATTTTTCCTTTTATCTTGATAATTTTTCTAAAAGCAATTTATCCTCTCTTCACTTTAAAGATATTACATAAAATAGAGAGGTTGATCTAAATGAATTTCCAATTATTTTTATCAAGACAGAATTAATTATTGATCATTCTTCTAGCATTAATGAACATGAGCTTAATATTATTTCTTATTTTGATACATTGAATGAGATCGAAGGAAATTCTAAATAATGTCATGAGGTCATTTATGATAGTTACTTTGACATTGAAGATATTGATTTTTCTTCTTTTCAATTGAATCCTCATGATAAAATTCTAATCACATGTGAAAATGAAGAAAACTCTAATTCAGAAAAATTTTCAAATAGTTCTCATTTTCAAACAATTAATCATATTCATGATTTCAGCATTCAAGAAACCATTTCAATCTATGATTTCTATGACGATCAAGCTCTCATTTCTATTCATAGGCATAGCCCTCTCTTGAATTCATAATATGGCATTGAAAATCATTCAAATCCTATTATTTCTGCCAATTCTTGTGAAGACAAAATTTATTTAAGTCAATCTCAATTGGGTTGTGACAAAATTGTAACATTAGTGTAAACTATGTTTCAATTTTGTTATTATTCTGTCATTTATTTTGTTTAACTTCAGTTTTATTTTCTATTTTTAGTCTTATATGTGTAGATACTTTGTGATGGCTTATTGAGTAGCTCAATATTGAACACTCGATTGATGCATTTCCTCAATGGAAAAATGAATTTTCAAATTATAATTGTGAACATAAAGAGCTATTAAACTTCCAATTGATGTTCAATTCTTATCAATTACTTTTTTCTTCTCAAAAGAAGTATCAATAAGAGAGTGTATTTACACAATATGACCAACAATATAATTCAATTAATAATCTTTCATTAGATCTATTGGAATTCCATCCATTTTTCATTGATCCATTTGAAAAATATTTGGAGAATTTTCTTTCACCAAATATTGTTAATAATTTAGCACTTGAACATAACACTAAAAAAATCATACAGGCCATTGTTTCTAAAAGATCATTTCCAAAATTTGGCATGTCATCTTCACTTTTAAACCTATCCCACTCTATAATGGAAATCCATTCAGATTTCTAGATCTAATCAAAATTCAGTTGGAAAGGATATTTCAAAAGAAGGTGATTGCAAATAAGTTGCTAACAATAAATTTACATTCTCCTTTTAGATTTCGTTTCCTTAGTTTAATTATATTTGTATTTTTGTTACTAATGTTTGACATGTACATACATGTAGGAATTAAAATGTTTACATGGTTACATTGGAAATATGAATATACCTAGTCATGTTTCTTGCATTAAGTTAGAAATAATAATAGATTAATTTTATTTTCTATTTTCATTTATTTTATTATTTAGATTTTTAATAAGCAAGTAATAAATCAAAAGTTTTCCTGGCATCCCTTTCATTTGCTGGTAAAGTGGATTATAACATATCTGAAGCTTATGAACTCCTCTATTCCCTTACTTTTTGCAAAACTCTGTCACATTGATAAGATTGCTTTAAAATAATATTTGAAGAAATTTCAGAGAATAGCTAAAGCTTGGAAATATTTAATTCACGAGTACTTCCAAAGAGTTCATTTTAACCACTTTTTCCCTCTAATGTAAATTTGGAAAGGATGAAAATCAAAAACTCATTTCTTGCTAATATTTACTAAATAAATAGATGATATTGAACATGAGAGAAATTGAATATTCATGAGGTAAAATTTACAGTCAATTTTTTTTTTTCCAGGTACATAGTTTACAGGTTCATCTTCATCTATTGTTAGTTTTACTTTTTCAAAGGTCATTTCTTATTTCTATTTTGTTTCTTTTGCAGGTTTTCATTTATTTGATTGTGCAGATTTGAGATAAGGATGTTGCTAACACTTTTCTCAAATTTGCAACATGTTTAGGGAAGTATTTATGATTTCGTATAAATTTGATAATTATCTAATTTTACTTCTACTCATTGAATCCTGGTAAGTCTTGATAAATTCTCGGAAGATTCATATCATATCACTATATTTCACATCTCTGTTTATAAGAAAGTTCTAATAAAATTACTTTCCAATCAACTATTCCTATAGTTAATTAAATTATTAAAGGGTTATTTATTTTAAAAACAAAGTCAAGTTAGTCGTTTTCTTTTTGAATTAAATACTTCAAGAAATCGTCGGCCCCACATATGGCACATTACATATTGAAATTCACATATAAGAGGTTCTCAAATGAGCATACTCCAAATATATCTGATCTTCTGATCCCTGATGAACCTCTCCTTCTGATATCGCATCATCCATAGTGAAATCTCTTGTATTGCAATATTTGATCAGAGACAGCTTTTACCATTTCCTGATAAGAAACCTCTGATGCAAGTCTTCTGATATTGTTTCTTTCTCATTCTCTGATAAAATGACTTCACCAAAAATTATGATTTCCACACAACCCCAGACCCGATACGACATTTAAACTCAGTTATGAAAGATATCGTGTATGTTGATAAATCATAATTTTGATAGGGGCATATGTTTAAAGGTTCTGATGTCCCAGATCTGATATGAAATTAAATCCATATAAAAAAACTATTGGGTCCATTCTTCATTGCAAATCGGAATATCAACAATGTTACATCTCCTACTCAAATCTTCTAATTACCTATCTATTATAAAACCCAAAGTCGGTCCCACCAATGAGCCACGTCATTTATCGCGTTTTCGTTATCGCGAGAATAATATCGGTGTTTCCTTTTACTGAACAAATTCAATATTCTGATATGATTATTCTTTGATATCACCATCATTCCATTGTAGTTTCTTACCACATATGCTCATGTCACATATTTTCCATCGCAACAATTATATCACATCGCAAAAATAAAATCAATATTTTTCTTACAATATTCTAATGCGATAGATGCCAATATACGCCTCTCCACCATTGTCTTTTAATTATTATAGAGAATTCTTGATCGCATATCAACGAAGGTGGAAGTCGCATATTTTAAGCTATGCATGGAAAAGAAACTTGCAATACAAAATATTTGGCAAGGTATTGACTTATACGAAAGACCATGTGAACGCATGTTTTCATATTCTACCTCTCAGTGGTCTAGCTGAAATGAAATGTGTGTGCTCATTATTTCTCTAAATTGCTACAAACCAAGGAAACCTTGCATAAAAATACTTGCGGTGAATGATTTTACCGTGATTTTATCTATGCCAATTCTAAATCTTATAATTTTCCAAGAAGAGTTGAACCATTACATCACACTTGCCAAATTGTTTTCCCTTTAGTTACATTCATTTCTTCTAAAGAGATTTAGAGCCTCTAACTGATGAATTTTGGAATCCTGATCCTTTGCTTTTCATTTTTCGATATTTTCCTCAAAATTTCAAAGTAGTTCACTTATTAGACTCTTGGGTTTGTCTTATATTAGAATCATTTAAAACGAATTCTAAGAATTACTTCTCCAAACTTCACATTTCCTTTTCTTTCCGTTATCTTGTCTAATACATTTAGAAAAGGAAATGACCCCTATTTTTCTATCTTCATTGGAATTTTCTAGTTTTAAAATTTTGTAAAATTGATTTTGGCTTCAGAAAAATATTTTAAGATATTTTACACTTGATTTATTCTCATATTTATTAAATCTTGAATTCCTCTACTATAATCTTATTTTACATGTAAATGTAAGTTCTCTTCATACAATCATTTTACAAAACTTCAAATTATCTCATTATTGGAATGAAATCCATTGCAGCTATTTTATAGACTCTTACACAATTTTTACCTCTAATATGAGAATGTTTGATGTTTTAAAAAGAAATTATTTTACATTATACATTTATCAAGCATTTCTTGTTGGACATAATCAATATCGTAAGTGTTGTTTGTAAAAGTTACACAAAATCTTTTGTTCTAGGATCTTGCTGCCCTTAATATTCTAAATGTTGAAACTTATTGTAACGAAGGTGAAAATTTCATTAAAATTCTGAAAACTTATGTTGTTAGAAACATTACAAAGCAAGATTTTTTATTTATCGAAGTTTTTTCCATTAAGAATTTTGGAAAAATTGAGTTCTTACCCTTTTCTTTGATTCTCTCGAAGACTTAGAACTCCAGAATATTACGCTAATAATCTTAGCATGTCTCTGATCATTACATTTTGATATTGTATACATGAAGTGTCATTAATTATCTTTTGAATATATATGCTACTTTCGTGTTATCATGGTAGTCCAAAACTTGGATGTATTTCAAACATAATTTTTCCAAATCCAAGTATTCATTCATAGAGATGAATTTTTGACTAAAGGGATATAAATTCTTCATGGTGTATATACATGGACTTTTTTTACTCTTCTCGGAAATCTCATTCACTCTTAAGGAATTTGGAACAAGTAAAGGTAATTTACCGATGGTTATTTAATATCTTAATTCTCTTTTATTTTGAATTTCACTCCATAATTATCATATAAATATTCAAATCCTTTTCATATACATAATTGCTACATTATTTGGGAGTTTGAATCAACTTTAATATTCCATGGTTGATATAAATTCAGATTGGAAGAAGCAAAGAGAACATTCATCGCTGCAATTCATAAAGAAACATATCTTCATCCTCATTTCTTGTGGAAGTGATTTATTTCCAATTCCTTTAACATGAAACATTGTTTTCTTCTATTTTACTTTTTTCTTTAGTTTAGATTCACTAAATTATGATTTCGGATCAATAAGATTTCAATCAATTCAACTTCTTCATGTTTCCAATTAAAGGAAGAAGTTAACTTGTATTGGAGAAAATAATCTCTCTTAAGTAATATTAAAATGAAATTCTCCAATGGTAAGTTTCACATGCCTACTTTCATTTATTTTCATTTATTCACTTTTTGTTTCAGTTTTGTTTTTGTTGATCTCGAACCCTATTTTTACAGGTCTTCATGAACCTTTCGCACCTCTACCAGATCATTTTTTGAAGTTTATTTTCTTTTTCTCTTTGATATTCTTGAAAGAAATATTAATGATCATCATCGAATAAGCTAAATTAGGGAGTTTCTAGACCGCCGGTCTGTATCTTTAAGCATTTATTTTATTAGAAAATGGTTAGGATGATTTTATATAGGTTTTACCTTGAAGAAAGAAAATTTGCAATAGACAGAGACTTATCATTCAGCATATTATCTATCATCACTGCTATTCACCCTCTACATCTTGAGAGTCTCATTTCTTATAACCCTACAAGATAAAAAAAATTAAATCTCAACATAAGAATGAATGTACATATGCTTATATTTATCTCTCTTGTTGAGACATTCATATAAGCAGTCTTGTGGAGTTCATCTTTTAAATTTGGATTTTTCTTTTACCTTCTGCCTTTTTTCATTTTTATTTTTATTTGTTGATTTTTTTTCCTTTGCTTTCGGTTTTTTTTTTGTGACTCTGCCATGATTTATGCGAAAGGTATTTTTCTTATCTAATAGTAATTGACATACACGTGAAATATTTTACTCTATCTATTTTAGTGAACTTCATTTATCATTAAATGCATATCTTTATGGAACCATAAAACCAGCTTGATAAATATTTTTCATGGAGGAACACATCCTTTCTGAGTGATTGAGTTTAATTTTTCAAGGAAGGAAATTATTTGAGTTTAACACAATGAATCCCTCCCACCCCTCCACATAAAAAGCCTCTGATTGATAGTTCCAGGGAAAGAATTTGGAGTAAACATTATGAAAGTATTGTCCATTAAACACAAATATCTATTACCATCACACCTCTTTCACTCAAATACATCATAAACTAAAATCTTGTAAATGCGCTTTATCAAAAGGGTGATTAAAATAGGAATCATGGGAAATACAAGTAAACTCGTCAGCGCTGTGGCAGCGGGACTAGGTTTTTATGGCATAATAGACAACTTCTCTGAGGTATTTTTCAGGCTCGCTCGCAGTGAAGCGATGCTAGAGATCAATCATAAAATGGATATATGCTTTATCAAAAAACTCTTATATCTACCTTCTTCTATTTTTCATGAGGAAATTTTAAAACAAAATTTTCTCAATTTTGGATTCATCACTTTTACTCAAGTCTATTTTAAGTACTTATCTTTACAAACTCATTTTACTTAATCTATTTATATGGAACCTATGGAAATGTTATACTGATTTCGATTATTTTTAACCTTTGGGTAAATTAAATTTCATTATATTTAATCAGAGACAACTGGTCCTTCTCCTGTGTGTCACCATTGTTGTAGGGAAAACCCAACACCCCCCATTTTTGAATTATTTACTTCAATAATGAGGACCATTTTTATTAATTTTTGTCTCAATGCCTTTTATGATTTTCATTATGTTAAATGTCCTAAAATTTTACCATTTTTTCATTTTTGTAGGATTTCCATTTTGATCATTTCATTGAATTTGATTTTTAACAAGCTTTCCATCGATACTTATTTCACCTCATTTGATCAACTAGTTTGTAAATGACACTCCTTTGAAGTTTAATCATTTTCTCGTGAAGGTTAAACAAACATATAAAGTGTATGATATTTCAATTTTTGCAGTGAGAATAGTCATTTATTGTGAATATTAACTCTTAGTTAATTTTTATTAATTCTTTCATTTTTCACTAACGTTCCTACAAAATGATCCAACTAAATTGTATAATAGGTAAAAGCACATTTCAAAATCTGGGTAATTTACTCTAATTTATTATTTTAAAATAAATTGTCAAGTCTAGAATATCAATATTGCAAAATAGTTATAGTCCAATTTGTAGAATTGTTAATCTCACGCATACCTCATTTCTTATCACATCCTTCCTTCCAAAAAATGCGATCAAAATTTTTTTTGCAATAAAATATACGATTGTAATATTTTTTTTTAAAAACACCTCAAACACATCCCTTTAAAAATTGCAATTACGATTTGAAAATATAGAGGGTTAAATTTTTTTTTATCAAAATCCTTATGACTCCCGACTTCCTTTCTGTCATCTTTACCTCACCCTCCTTATCACTCCATCCTCCCTTACCACTCACACTCACCTCCATTAATACATCATCATCCTCACGTCATTTTCATTATGGAGTTTGTTTTAAGTTTAAAATTTAATGATTTTATAGTATATGTTACATTATATTATATTATATATTATATTTTAATTATAATATTTCTATTATAATTCTAATATAATTTAAATTATAATATTAATATAATATAATAATATTTTAAATAATTTTTAATTTAATTTTTAATTAGTTTAATTTTGTTTTCAATTAATTTTTTATTAATTAATATTAATAATGTAATTAGTATTAATTAATAGATCATTGTAACATAATTTAGGATTAGGATTTTAATTAAAAGATTTTGATTTTTATCCCAAGCAACATAAATTTGAGATTTTTGACGATTTTAATATACCAACTTTAGAAGCTTGTAAATGGAGTTTTACTTGGCTAAATGAGGCCCAGGACGATTCATTAGAAAGATAAAATCATGGAAAATATTTCTGAAGTGGTTTATTACCAAATCTGATCATTTAATGGGTCTAAAATTCAACAGAAGATCAAGCTTGGAATTTTTAAATAAAATCAATTTCCAAGTTTAATTATCTGCATTTTCATTTACCCATAGCTTCTTATGAGTGCGAATCCATTCATTAATGATCTCCTTGACCAATTAAGTCTTAACATTCATCAATAGAAAGCTCATATTTCTTTTATTTTAATTATGTAATTAAATTTTAATTGGATTTGTTTTAATTCCATATTAGGTATTGTTATTTTAATTTTTCATTTTAAATTAGTTTTGAATTTTTTTTAAGGAAACAATTGAAGAAATGAGAAGAAGAAGATCTCAATCAATGATAAGGCTCCAAAAATTGAAGAATATGATTTTAGACCAATGAAAACTGATTGAGCCAAACCACTATTTAATAAACTTTCTTATTAAGAAATCATTTTGTAAATATTATAAATAGCATATTGTAGAATGTAAGAGGGGCTCCTCTTCTCTGCAATTCAAGAATTCTTGAAGGCACTATTGTATAGAGGATTTATATTTTTAGCATAGAAGAGAGAAAACTCAGATCTGGGGATTATTGAGGATTTTTCCTTTGCATGAAGAATCATGTATGGAGAGCAGAGCCTGTACTATTGCAACTCTAGTTTTAAAAGAAAAATTTCAAGCATTGTAAATGAATGTTGGAGACTAGAGCGAGAGAAATGGATTCGGTAAATTGGTATTTCTAATACTATTGTTTTAAATACTGGTTTCATTTTATGATAGAAAAAATGTGTCATTTTATTCATATTTGCACACTATTATCAATATGAGTAATGTGTCTCAATTATATATTATTATTATTTATCTCTTCTCTTATGGGTTGAATTATGATTTCAGAGTAACTATTTACTCAGAAAATATGTATTTTAATACTGATTTAACAAATACTGATATGTTGTGAACTATTTCCTTATATTACTATTTAATTATTCGAATTATTGATTTAACAACTAATATCATTTTTTGAACTACTTCCTAAATGTTTTTGGTTAATTATTTCAGTTAAAGAGGTTTCTAAATAGAATGTGTTTCGGTATACATAATTTCAACTAATTAACTACATTAGCTTGATATTCGTTATAATCCAAACATATTTAAATCCAAATCATTTAAATATCTTTCTCTTGGTTGGGTTGTATCTATATCTGCCTAATTGAGATAGGATTAGGATAAATTTCCTTTTAGATTGCATTTTAGAATAATTTTACATTTAGACTTAATTCTATATTACTAGAATTCCTCTTCCCAAAGAGGAAAAACTTTATTTGTGGCTTGGTTGAGCCCAAAATTAGATTAAGAGTCACTTTCTTGCTTGATTGGCAAGAGTGATAATATGATGTCTCATCTCCATTGGTAGAAAAAATTTATATTTTAAGACATTGGAGATTGAGAGAAGGTAGCTAGACCTAGTTAAACCATTTGGAACCACCATTCCAAATGGAAAAGGAACTACTTTAAGGTCTGGACCGAGTGGCCATCCCCACATGTTGTTGCAGCAAATTTTGAGGCTTCAACACATCTCCAACCCCCTCTTTGCTAACTTCTCCATCAAAATCCATGTTCTAAAGGCCACCATCTTCATCTTTGTGTTCTGATTTCTTTTCTTGCAATTCACCTTCTTTCTCTTCTAATAGGATGACCCTGTTTTGACTTTCTTCCTCCAAATACAAATCATTATACAATATGAAAGAATCCATATCAGAATGAAATTATTAAATAGGATGGTTATTAGGCCTTTCCTTGCCACTCACCATGTATTTCATCAAGATTTATCTATACAATCTTCTTGTCTGTTCAAAAATAGGAATTGTGGCATATGAAATATCCATTTGTAAAGTAAATTTCAATTTTGCAACCCATGACCTTGATAAAAACATACCGAACTTCAGAGGAATATCAACTACAACTATATCCATTAATATAATTTTTTTTGGAATTTGAGTGAGGGAGGAAACCAAATACTTGATTAAACCTAGACATTTCACTTTACTCGAATCAAAGGAAAATAGGTCTTTATATGGCCTTGTTATGTCCAAACTGAGTTTCTCCATGATAACCTTTGGCATTAGGTTATGTGATGGACCTCAGTCTAACATTTCATTATTTAGAATCAAATAATGCACATTCAAGTTAACGTAGAAGGATGGAATGTCTTCATCTCGAAAATCTCCTTCAACTTTTGGACCAAAATAGAAGTTCAAGATGATCATCATTTAAATTAACAATATTTGAAACATCTTCTATCTTTAGTGCTTTGACGATCTCAATTTTGTATTTCTCATTCTTTATCAATTCATTAAATGGAATGGATATTTTGATTTTAGATATTTCATTTTCTAAACTGAAATAAGATTGATTTTTCTCTACCTCTTTGATGGTTGTACCTTTCTTTTCAAAAATTTCCTTTGTAGGATCAACTTTCTTTTTGGATGGAAACAAGTGCATCAATTTGGCCTTTATTTGGAGTATTTACTGGAACCTTCATGTTTCTCAAGTTATACTATCTTTTCACTTCCATGATTTCATTTTGGTACCCTTTCTTGTAATCTTCTAATTCCATATGCATGATATCTTCTTGTGGTTTAAAGAATAAATCATGTTCTTCTTTTGTCAAAAAGATTGTGTCCTCTTCTTCACCAAAATAACGTATATGAAAATTTATCTTCTACTATTTCTTCATCTTCTGCAAAATTCTCTTGGAAAGAAGGTGTTATTTACTGTTGATATCCTTGATTTCTTTGTTCTCTTTGTTTTATTTGATTTCATAAATTGGGATTTCTTACTTGAAGGGGAGCATGTTATTCTCTACCAATAGCTTTGTTTTCCAAATTTAACCTTCCTTCCAGATTTTCCATTTCTTTAACCATAACATCGAACTTGTTGTCTGATGAAGATGAAGTCTCCTCTTTAACCACTCATATTTTTTCAACTTTCATTTTTTCCTTTTTGTTCAACATATTTTCTTCCACTACAACAACATTTCTCTGCATATCCTCCAAATTGATTGGATTCCTTTCTCTGATATGATAACCAAGATCGACATCAAAGCCATCTGGGTAATGAAGCAAATCAAACCTTGGAGGAGGTTTTATCGCAGCTGGTATTGACTTATACACCTTATTAAATCTAGCTGAAAATTCTTGAATTGATTCTCATGGACCTCTCTTTAGGTTGTCATACTCAGCTAATATCTGCAGAGGGTTATTGGGATTTATTACTTATGGGGGAGACTATTTTTCTCTACTAGTAGCTTTGTTTTCAAAGTTAACATTTTTACCAAATTTTCCATTATTTTCACCATAATATCCAAGTTGTTCTCTGATGAAGATGAATGCTCCTCCTTAACCACTCCTCTTTTTTCAGCTTTCATTTTGGCATTTTTGTTCAACATATTAACTTCCACTCCAACAAAATTTCTCTGCATATCCTCCAAAGTGGATGGATTCCTATTTCTGAGTTGATAACCAAGCTCGGCATCAAAACCATCTGGGTGATAAAATAAAGCCATCCCTAGAGGAGGTTATCTCAGCCATTATTGAGTTATACACATTATTAAATTTGATTGAAAATTCCTTAAATTATTCTCTTGGACCTATATTTTGGTTGTCATACTCAACTAATATTTGTAGAGAGTTATTTTTTACTTACCATATATCAAGGAAAATTTTCTCAAGTTGCTAGAAATTGGAAATGCTCCCACTTGGCAGACTTCTAAACCATTTTTCGACCACTCCCGAAAAAAATATGAGAAAAATGTCTCAATTTAGCATCCTCGTGGTCTACCTCTTCTAGGTATATGAATTAATTCAACTTATCAAGGTGTTGCTATGTTGTAATAACTCTTGTACCATCAAACCGAGGAAAGAACTGACCATAATTTTGTGGCAAATCATGTAATGGACTGTGTAAATTTAATGGAGTATAACGATCAGTGATCACTATGTGAGATGGACTTGTACTATATTTTTGGATTTGAGATGAGGGTGATTTAGGTAAGGATACTGTTGTTTGAATAATTGATGAGGAAGAAGGAGTAAAAACAATAGAAATAGTAGGAGCAGAATAAAATGGATATTCAGTGGAGCATAAAATATTGGGCAGACATTGTTGGAACAAAATGCTGAAACCTGGAGGGCTTAGAAGCATCTTCTTGCAGTTGATACACAAGATGTTCTACTTTATGAATTATATCCAAATATACCTATCTTCTTCTGATACACTCTCTTTCTAAAAATGAATATAGGATTTTATCTTATCCTAATCAAAATTGTTTCTATTAGGTAGTTTTCTGATTTAGATATGAATAAAAGTTGTTCAAACTTTAAATCAAACTGAGTATGATCCATTGTGTTGGCATAATGATTTAATGTGTTGTCCTTGATCGAAACCTACTCGATGATTTTCCTTTTGATAGAAACCTACTTTATGAAGATTTAAACTTGATGTATCTACAGGACAGTTCAGATGTGACAAAGAAAGAAATATTAGTTAGTGACAGAGGAATGATGAATGTAAAGTTTCAGGAACTATAGGTAGGTTCAATGAAGCCAAGTCATGTACATATGCAGTTTTGATTCAGGGAAGCCGCATATACGTAGGTTCAATGAAGCCAAGTCATGTATGTACACAGGTTCGATGAAGTGAAGTAGTGTATACGCAAGTTTGGTAAAGAAAAGTCGCGTACACATGCAAATATGAAGAAGAAAATACGCGTACATGCTTGCGCACTATTTCATCAATACCAAGGGTCTTTACCATGGTATTAGCCCACAATATTGAGCGCAGTAATGAATATTTGATCCCATCAAAGAATACCATCGACACTAGTGTGGTTTTGTCTCATGGTATTGGCTAAGGCACTAACTATATAAAGAGGTGAATATCAAAGTGCTAGGTGTGCATGAGTAAGGTTAATGAATGAATACTTCAATCTGAAGTATATTTTCATGGTATGGGATATAGTTGATTGATAGATCTGAAATAATGATGCACCTATGAATACAATGATGGATTGGGATCTTTAGACCTGAAATGACTATGTCTATGCATGATCTGTTTATGAGTTGTTTAGATACGTGGTCTAGTGAATGTTTGTTGCAGTGAAGGGTATGATCTGGGTAAGTTTGAAGTTCTGAAGTATTGCGTAGTATTAAATTATTTACAGATCTGTACACAGGTTCGGACCAAGAAGGCGCGTATACACGCAGTTCTTTTCCTGCAGAGTCGCATATATATTCAATAATATGTTGAGATATGTACGTGAGTTAGGTTTGGGATAAGAGCGTACATATGCGGATAAGTATTCTAGAAGGAGCGTGTGTAAACCAGGGTTTTGCTGAAGAATGTAGAAGAAAATGTATTATCAGCTTTGTTGTATTTCTATTGTCTGTCAATGATGTCTTCATATAAATCTGGGTTGTTTGAGTATTGATAATGCTACCAGTTGATTGTGATTAAAGATTAGTGATTGTTTGATTGATTGGTGATTCATTGATTTATTTGGTACAGTTATATATTTTATTTTGATGTATGGTATTGGGCTTAAATGAGTGTGGTGGGTTCAATCTGAAAATATGATGAAAAGAGGCCTACAAGTTGTGATGTATTGAATCCAATGGATCCAGTGTAAAAATTTATGAAACGTGGTCTGCGATGGTGCTAAGGGTTGGAGCCTTCACTGAGTAAGTCGAAGCTTCCTTCTAGTAGGAGCTAGTGATCATATCAAAGGGTCATAGCTCCATTCGAGTGGGTGTTGGTAAACAAGATCAGGGCGTTGGAGCTCCCTTCTAGTGGGTGTTGGAGAAAGAGTGAAGGTTGCAGCCTTCTGCAGGTGGATGACTATGTGTTGGTATGAGTCTGCACCAGTACAATATTGTAAGCAGTTTTCTATATAATCATAATATTGAAGAAAGAGACGACAACAGCGATGGTTTTCTCCCACATTGGGTTCCACCTTAAATCCTGGTGTTCATGTGTGTTGCTTAAGTGTGGTGGTTTATTATTTTCTTACTGCACATGTTTACTTCTTACTAAATGTCTGATGAATGAATGATGCATTGGTATAAGTAAAGTTCTGAATATTTATCTCAATTATAAGTTTCCTGAGCATACACTAGTTTCCTTAATGAAAGTCGTGTGCATATGCTAGTTCACTTAAGTAAATTCGCATACAGAATTCAGTAAAGAAAATTAAAAGATTTGGTGAGTTTTAAATACTGATTCACCCTCCCCCCACCCCCCCTGCTCTCAGTATTTTTCCCAACCATTGGTTTCAAAGCAAGTCCTTCAGAAGAAGCTTGATCGCCTGAAGTAGATCTGTCATAATGGGAAGGAAGCAAAAGAAGAAGGCTACTCAAAGGAAGAATGCAACTCAGAAAATGTGTGCAACAATATATGAAGAAGATAAAACATGTACTAATTTTTGTTCTTGTGATCCACTTCCTTGTTCATGAAATATTGAAAAGAGTGAATATGAAAGTGAAAGTAATGTTACGGATCTAGAAGCAGAAATTCTAAACTCAAAACTAAAGTTGAAGATCAGCAAATTCTATTTAATGAAAGAGAATTTATCTACAAATATGTGATTACTATATTGAATAAGCAGTTACAAGAAAGAAACTCAATTGAGCATATGAACAAAGAATAGATAGACTAGTGCCAAAGGCTACAAGATGAAGTAACTATTCACAGTGAAGAACTTGAAGCATAAATCATCTCTCTCAAATAAGATCTAGAAAAATCAAATAAGATCAATGAAGAACTTCTAAAAAAATTTGAAGTACAATAAAATGGGCTGAAAGAAGGTATTCTAAAATTAAATGAGCAAGTAGGAGAAGGAATAAGGGTCGAGGAAGGTATGAAGAAGTAGTGCCAAAGATTGGAGGTTGAGGTAAACATTATAAAAGGTAAATTAGAAGAAAAGGATAAATACTTGAGATTTCAAAGTAGTCTAAGATTTTGGATAATATTATTAGTAGTCAAAGGTCTCCTTCACTTAAATTTGGTCTTGGTTTTCATGAAACTGTTAATGGAGAATCTAGTTCACAAGACAATGCAAAAGATTCAACGGATATCAATACAAAACCTGAAGTGTTTAAAGAGACAAAAGGTCAACTGACATTCATGAATCTTCAAAGGAAATCATTCACACCTAACTATATAAGTATAAATCGATTCTCTGCTCTAATCAATAATGTTGAATTCTCTATATGTCGTAATTATGGATATGTTGCAACCAATTGTAGAAGCATATTGTTTCAGTCGCAGACAAATAGACACTACACAGAAAGACCATCAACTCCTAGGTACTTATGTTTCTTTAAGGGTTATTGTTTTTCATGAAACAAATTTAGAGATAAAGATGTTGATTGCAATAGAAGAAATATGAGTCAAAATTATTATGATTCCTCTGCTCCTTTTTCTAGTGACATAAGATGGTATGATTGTAACAAGTTTGGGCATGTAGAAAAAGAATACAGGAACATACCAATGAATCACCAAAGACAACATGGAAGACAAATAGATGATATCGTAAGACCGAAGAAAGATGGATCCACCAACATTTATTTTAACAAGCAAAAGGAAAAAGAGATAAGATGTGGTCTTTCTCTCTGTGCATTTAAAAATGAGGATGAATGGTACATCGACAACGGATGTTCTCATCACATTATTGGTGATAAGAGTAAGATGGAGTATCTCAAGAAAAATCAAGATGGTAAGGTTATTATTTCAAATGATCCTCCAGCAAAAGTTTTGGGAGAAGTCATAGCCATAATTAACAAAAATAGAAAGGTAGTTGATACTTTATTAGTTCAAGGCCTAAAACAAACATATTAAGTGTAGGCCAAATGGCAGATAAATGAAATTAAATTATGTTCAAATCAACCAAATGCAAGGTCATGGACGAAGAAAATGGAAAGGTAATAGCAATGGGATACAAAAACACTGATAAATTATGTGTTTAAAGATCTAACCTCTCGTAGTTATAAGGAGGATTTCGACTCAGACTAAAATAAGAGAGTTCCCATTGCAACCCATCATTCTTCAAATAATATTGTTATAATTAACTACAATATATGAAGATTGGTTCGTAAATGTTAGTTGTTTATATTTTTTATTGTGCATCTGATGTGGCAATAGAAGACATGTATAGTCTGTACAAGATTAGGGGGGCTGAAGCTATGAAAATTACAATATTTCACTTTATGTACACGGGTTTCTTGAACTCAAGCTGCATATATACATGAGTTCCTTTATAGAAAATCGCGTATGGTTTTTCTCTGATAGAAAATAGTGAGATAGACTCAAGAACAAATTTTGACATTTTGCTAATAGTTATGATTTAATTTTATGATTTATGGAGATGCTTTGATGAATGATTTGATGCAGTCAGACTTGACAGTGAACAAGTAACACAGGTTCAAGGGGAGCATTATCATTACTGCTAATGATGCATCGTTGGCATTATGATTATTTTATACTTGTGATGCTCATGTAGTATTTCTAATGATGTTATACTGTTGTCATGATACATGGATTGCATATGATGAGATTATGGATGAGCCCTGATCATATTTTATAGAGGATTATCTTTATCTACACACATGGAGTTGATGGATGACTAATGATTCAGATATGAGGAAAGAACATGCAAATCTTTTTGTTGATGACTAATGTCGTGAATGATGCCTATTGTGCTTGATTCCTACACATGTTACATCGTGATTAATTTCAAATGGAATACATCTAAAACATGAAGACCTTTGTGATAAGAGATCACATGGATGATTGGTTGATACATATTGATTATTTATTAGGTGGTTCTGGTATGATAACTCTTCTTACATATGAATATGACGTTGCTGCAAGGATCAAGAGGACATGATTATTAATATGCTTATGTTACAATTGTTGGATGATACTTGGAGACATGCCTACATTGTCTTTTCATCTGATTGATTCTCACATATTTTGTCGATGCATGTCTATGGAGTTTACTCATGCTATATAATATGATGCTTCACTGCTCTATCTTATTTCATGATGATATAATTGGTTCCCACATATGTTTCCTTGATGAACATAGTTTGGGGCTATTCTTACAAGGGAAAAAGGAAAATTTTCTTTAATAAAGTCAAGAGATTGAGTTGATAAATGATTTCTACTGAAAGATATTATGATATTGATATTCTAGACTTAGTCACAAGTTGATGATATTGAAATTTACCCATGCTATTGCTGACAGATACTTATGGTGCATTTCCTATTTAGTATATGATGGTTGCGGATCATGGTCTTGATCTTTCAGTATTGAGGTCTTTTGGTCTTGGTTATAAATGTCATATATGTCATTTGATGTAAAGGTCATGTAAACACCAATGACATAATCCTTGTTATATTTAGTCATGTATGGACTTTTTAGGTCATGTCAAATATGAACATAGTTACCGATCAAAAGAGAAAATTACTTGGTACTTGTTTTTTTGAGGTAGCAAAAAAACACCCGATTTTGAAAAGTGGTGATGCAGAATCACCCTTTTTTTTGGAGCATAGTTTTGTACTTTAAATTTTCTTATGACTTTTTTTTCTAAATGACATGATTTTCATGTCGATTTTAAAAAGTGGTGATGTAGAATAACCTATTTCTTTTAGCATATTTTTGGAACTTTAAATTTTCTTTGATTTTTTTTTAAATGTCTAGTCGATTTAGAAAAACGGTCATTTTTTGAGCACTTTAAATTTTTTTATTTATCAATTATGATCATTTGTTCTAAAATGTTAATGATTTTCATACTAATTTTGAAAAGTGTTGATGCAACATCAATCCTTTTTGTTTAGAGTGGTGATTTTCATCTTGGTAATAAGACATAAAAATGAAATATAAAAACATGGCAAAAAAATCAAATATAAAAAAATAAAAAAATTAATTAAAAAAAAAAAAAAAAAAAAAAATATATATATATATATATATATATATATATATATATATATATATATGATAAAAAAAAAAAACTAATAAAAGTGTAAAAAAGAAATTTAAAAATAAAAAAATTCAAAATATAAAAGGATAAATTTAAAAAAAAAACTCATAATCTAAAGACAAAAAATAAAAATTAACAAAAATAAACATGTTTTTTTAAGTTTAAAAAAAAAGAAACAACATCATTAAAAAAAAATGATAAAATAAAAAAATAAAAATAAAAACAATAATAATTAAAATTAAAAAAAAATCAAATAATCAAAATACTAAAATTTAAAAAAAATGAAATTGGGAAATTTAAATTAAAAATAATTTAAATTTAAATTTAAAAACAACATGAAAATAAAAATTTAAAAGAATAAATTTTAAATTTAAAAAGAAAATAAAAAATAAAAAAATTTAAAGAGAAAATTAAAAAAAAAACACACAAACATATGAAAATTAAATTCCCAATCACAAAAAAAAAGTAATTCATTATTTTTTTTAAATTGAAAAATTAAAAATTTCAAAAAAATTAAAAATTAAAAAAAGTTTTTAACATAGTCGTATACATTTTTTTAAATTTAAATTATTATTTAAATATTCTTTTTAAATTTCTATTTTTAAATTAAATTTTATTTTAATTCAAATTTTATTTTTAAATTAAATTTTTATTATTTTAAATTTTTTATTTTATTTTCTTTTTAATTTTTTTTAATCGAAATTTCCAAATTTTAATTATTTTTTATTTTAATATTTTATTTCATTGTTATTATTTTTTTAATTTTAACTCATTTTAAATTTATTTTTTTTTTTGTCATTTTTTTAATTATGTGGTTTATTTTTATTATTATTATTATTTTTATAACTTTAAAAAAAAATTAAAAAAAATTGTTGAAGGTTAATTTTTAATTTTTTTCTTTAAATTCTGTCCTTTTTTTTTTAAATTCCCTTTTTATTTTCTTTTGAATTTTTTGTGCTTATTTTGTATTTATTTTTTTTATTTTTACAAGCGATATTTTATGTTTAATACCATGCGTAAAAAATGTTGGAATTTTATTTTCATAAAGGTGATATTTTATTCTGAATGTCATCGTTGGATTTTCAAGGATTTTGAGAGACACGATAATAGATTATCTTTAATACCATGCGTAAAAATTGTTGGAATTCTAAGAATTTTGATATTTTATCTTTAATGTCATGTTTATCGTTGAAATTTTAAGGCTTTTCATAGTCATGATATTTTATCTTTAATGTCATTATTAAAGATTGTTGACAATTTACCCCGAAAAAAAAGGCGTTATTCCAACATTAACACTTTTCGTTTTCAAGGTGTTTTTTGCGCACAAAAAATTGACGACGTTATTCCAAAAACAACACTTTTCGTTTTCAGGATATTTTTAGCACACAAAATATTGACAATGTTATTCCAGCATCAACACTTTTCATTTTCAAGTTGTTTTTTGCACACAAAAAATTGGTGACGTTATTCCACCATCAACACTTTTTGTTTCGAGGGTGCTTTTTCAATCCTTTTATCAAGAAAAAAAATTGGTTTTTAGCATAATTAAAAAAAAAAAAAATGTTGAAATTTGACCCTTAAAAAAAATAGTGCATTCTGGAAGACACACTTTTCATTTTTGGGTTGTTTTTCATATTTTTTGAGTTTTTTTGGGCTAGAGTTCTCATTTTGAGGTAATAGTTCTCATTTGATTGGTAACTATGTTTATGTAATCCCACTTGGTTGGGTGGTTGTGTCAAATATGTAATCCCACTTGGTTGGGTGGTTGAGTCAAATATGTAACCCCACTTAATTGGTTGATTGATGTAAGTATGAGTCCTTAGTGATAGGAAAGGTCATACTCAGTTGAGTTATAGAATCATGTACTTCATTGAAAAACTTTCTGAATATTCAACATGTGCTTAGGGGGAGCATGGTCAGTATAGTGTAGATCAGATCTACAGAGATCTTGTATCTACAAGGAAAGAGAAACCTTGTTTCAACATTGGTCCTACCTTTTCCCTTGATGTCAAAGGGAGAGAGTAACTTAGTGTTTGAATAATGCTTATGTTGACATGTCTAAAAGGTATCTACAGGTTGTGGTGATCAAAAACCAACATGTTTTCCATCAATTCCAAAGAGGGATATTGTTGGCATTATTATGTATTGTATTTTCCTTGATGGAAACCTACTAGATGAGTTTCCTTTTGATAGAATTCTACTTGATGAAGATGTAAACCTGATGTATCTACATGCCAGTTCAAATGTGAGAAAGAAAGAAATACTAGTCAATGACAGAGGAATGGTGAACGTAAAGTTTCATGAAATATATGCAAGTTCAATGAAGTCAATTCATGTACATATGCAGGTTTGATGAAGGGAAGTCATGTATACGTAGGTTTAATTAAGCCAAGTCGTGTACGTATGCAGGTTCAATGAAGCGAAGTATTGTATAAGTAGGTTTGGTGAAGAAAATTTACGTACACACACGGATACGAAGAAGATAAGTCGCGTACATGCTTGCGCACTATTTTATCAATACCAAGGGTCTTTACCATGGTATTAGCCCACAATATTGAGCGCAGTAACGACTATTTGATCACGTCTAAGAATACCATCGGCACTAGTGTGGTTTTGTCTCATGGTATTGGCTAAGGCTCTAACTATTTAAAGAGGTGAAGATAAAAGTGCTCGGTGTGCATGAGTAAGGGTAATGAATGAATACTTCAATCTGAAGTATATTTGCATGGTATGGGCTATAGTTGATTGATAGATCTGAAATAATGACGCACCTATGAATACAGTGATGGATCAGGATCTTTAGACTTGAAATGACTATGTATTTGCATGATCCTTTTATGAGTTGTTTAGATATGTGGTCTAGCGCATGTTTCTTGCATTGAAGGGTATGATCTGAGTAAGTTTGAAATTCTGATGTATTGTGCAGTCTCAAATTATTTACAGATGTGTACGCGGGTTTGAAACAAGGAAGGCGCGTATACACATAGTTTTTTTTCTACAGAGTCATGTATATATTCAATAATATGTTCAGAACTGTACGTGAGTTTGGTTTGGGATAAGAGCGTACATATGCGGATAAGTCTTCTGGAAGGTGCGTATGCAAACCAAGGTTTTGTTGAATAATGTTGAAGAAAATGTCTCATCAGCTTTGTTGTATTTTTGTTGTCTGTCAATGATGTCTTCATATAAATCTGAGTTGTTTGAGTATTGATAATGTTGTCGGTTGATTGAGATTAAAGATCATTGATTGGTTTGTTGATTGGTGATTTAGTGATTGATTTGGTATAGTTATATGTTTCAGTTTGATGTATGGTATTGGGCTTAAATGAGTGTAGTGGGTTGAGTCTGAAAATATGATGAAAAGAGGCCTACAAGTTGTGATGTATTGAAGTCAGTGAATCCAGTGTAAAAATTTATGAAACGTGGTCTGCAGTGGTGATGAGGGTTGGAGCCCTCAGTGAGTAAGTCGAAGCTTCCTGCTAGTAGGAGCTAGTGATTAGATCAGGGAGTCATAGCTCCCTTCCAGTGGGTGTTGGTAAACGAGATCAGGGCATTGGAGCTCCCTTCCAGTGGGTTCTGTAGAACGAGTGAAGGTTGCAGCCTTCTGCAGGTGGGTGACTGTGTGCTGGTATGAGTCTACACCAATACAATATTGTAAGCAAGTTTCTATATAATAAATATTGCAAAAAGAGACAACACCAGCGATAGTTTTCTCCTACATTGGGTTCCACCTTAAATCCTAGTGTTCATATGAGTTTCTTATGTGTGATGGTTTATTCTCTTCTTACTGCACGTGTTTACTGCTTACTAAATTTCTGATGAATGAATGATGCAGTGGTCTAAGTAAAGTTCTGAATATTTATCCCAATTATAATTTTCATGAGAATACATTAGTTTCCTTAATTAAATTCAAGTACATATGCTAGTTAACTTAAGTAAAGTTGCATACATAATTCAGTAAAGAAAAGTAAAATATTGTGTGAGTTTTAAACATTTTTAAACATCGATTCACCACCCCCCCCTCCGCTCTCGTATTTTCCCAACAATTGGTTTCGTAGAAAGTCCCAAAGTATGAAGCATGACCGCCCAAGGATATCCTTCGTCGGGCAACGAAAGGAAGAAAATAAGAAGGATATCGTGGAAGAATACAATTCCGTAATGAAAATGTGTGCAACAATAAATGAAGAAGATAAAACATGTACTTATTTTTGTTCTTGTGATCGATTTCCTTGTTCATGCAATATTGACGATAGTGAATATGAAAGTGAAAGTAATGTTACGGATCTAGAAGCAGAAATTTTTAAACTCAAAACTAAAGTTGAAGATCACCAATTTATATTTAATGAAAGAGAATGTATCTACAAAGATGTGATTACTAGATTGAATAATCAGTTACAAGAAAGAAACTCAATTGAGCAGATGAACAAAGAACAGATAGACCAGTGTCGAAGGCTACAGGATGAAGTAACGATTCACAGTGAAGGACTTGAAGCATAAATAATCTCTCTCAAATAATATCTAGAAAAATAAAATAAGAAGAATGAAGAACTAAAAACATTTGAAGTACAAGAAAATGGGTTGAAAGAAGAGATTCTAAAATTAAATGAGCAAGTAGGAGAAGGAAGAAGGGTCGAGGAAGGTATGAAGAAGCAGTGCCAAAGATTGGAGGTTGAGGTAAACATTTTACAAGGTAAATTAGAAGAAAAGCATAAAAACTTGAGATTTCAAGGTAGTCTAAGATTTTGGATAATATTATTAGTATTCAAAGGTCTCCTTCCATTAAATTTGGTCCTAGTTTTCATGAAACTGTTAAAGGAGAATCTATTTCACAAGACAATGCAAAAGATTCAAGGGATATCAATACAAAACCTGAAGTGTTAAAGAGACAAAAGGTCAACCGACAATCATGAATCTTCAAAGGAAATCATTCACACCTAAATATATAAGTATAAATCGATTCTCTCCTCTGATCAATAATTCTAAAAGCTTTATAAGTCATAATTATGGATATGTTGCAGCCAATTGCAGAAGAAAATTGTTTCAGTCGCAAACAAATAGACACTACACAGAAAGACCATCAACTCCTAGGTACTTGGGTTTCTTTAAGGGTTATTGTTTTTCATGCAACAAATTTGGAGATAAATATGTTGATTGCAATAGAAGGAACACGAGGAAAAATTATTATGATTCCTATGCTCCTTTTTCTGGTCACATAAAATGGTATGATTGTAACAAGTTTCGGCATGTAGAAATAGAATTCAGGAACAAACCAATGAATCACCAAAGACAACATGGAAGACAAACAAATGATATCATAAGACCGAAGAAAGATGGATCCACCAACATTCATTTTAACAAGAAGAAGGAAAAAGAGATAAGATGTGGGATGTCTCTCTGTGCATTTAAAAATGAGGGAATGGTACATCGACAATGGATGTTCTCATCACATTACTGGTGATAAGAGTAAGATGGAGTCTCTCAAGAAAAATCAAGATGGTAAGATTATTATTTCAAATGATCCTCGAGCAAAATTTTTGGGAAAAGGTAGAGCCATAATTAATGAAAATAGAAAGGTAGCTAATACTTTATTAGTTCAAGGCCTAAAATAAAACATATTAAGTGTAGGCCAAATGGGAGATAAATGAAATTAAATTGTGTTCACATCAACCAAATGCAAGGTCATGGACGAAGAAACTGGAAATGTCATAGAAATGGAATACAAAAATGTTGATAAATTATGTGTTTAAAGATCTAACCTCTCGTAGTTATAGGGAGGATTCCGACTCAGAGTGAAAGAAGAGAGTTCCCATTGCAGTTCATCATTCTTGAAAGAATATTGTTATAATTAACTACAATATATGAAGATTGGTTCGTAATGGTTAGTTGTTTATATTTTTTATAGTGCATCTGATGTGACAACAAAAGATAGGTACAGACTGTACAAGTTCATGGGGTGTTGAAGCTATGAAATTTTCCATATTTCACTTTTTGTACTCAGGTTTCTTGAACTCAAGCCGTGTATATACATGAGTTCCTTTACAAACAATCGCGTATGGTTTTTCTCTGATAGAAAAATAGTGAGATAGACTCAAGAACAGATTCTGACATGCTGTTGACAATTATGATTTAATTTTTTGATTTATGGAGATTCTTTGATGAATGAGTTGATGTGGTCAGACTTGATAGTGAACAAGTAACACAGTTTCAGGGGGAGCATTAGCCTTACTGCTAATGTTGCATTCTTGTCATTATGATTATTTTATATTTGTGATGCTCATGTAGTAGATCTAATGTTGTTATACTATTGTCATGATACATGGATTGCTTATGATGAGATTATGGATGAGCCCTAATCATATTTTGTAGAGGATTATCTTTATCTACACACATGGAGTTTATGGATGACTAATGATTTATATATGTGGAAAGAACATGCAGATCTTTTTTTTGATGACTACTATCGTGAATGATGCCTGTTGTTCTTGATTCTTACACATGTTACATTGTGATTATGCAAATGGAATAAATCTAGAACATGAAGACCTTTGTGATAAGAGATCACAAGGATGATTGAATGATACATATTGATTATTGATGAGGTGGTTCTGGTATGATAACTCTTCTTACATATGATTATGATTTTGCTGTAAGGATCATGAAGACATGATTATTGATATGCTTATGTTACAACTGTTGGATGATACTTGGAGACATGCCTACATTGTCTTTTCTTCTGATTGAGTCTCACATATTTTTTCGATGCATGTCTATGGTGTTTAATCATACTATATAATATGAGGCTTCACTGCTCTATCTTATTTCATGATGATATACTTGGTTCCCACATATGTTTCCTTGATGAACATGGTTTGGGGCTATTCCTTCAAGGGAAAAAGGAAATTTGTCTTTGATGAAGTCAAGAGATTGAGTTGATAACTGATCTCTACGGAAATATATTATGATATTTATATTCTAGACTTGGTCACAAGTTGATGATATTGAAATTTACCCATGCTATCGCTGACAGATACTTATGGTGCAGATCATATTCAGTATATGATGGTTGTGGATCATGGTCTTGATCTCTCAGTATTGAGGTATTTTGGTCTTGGTTATAAATTTCATATATGTCATTTTATGTAAAGGTCATGTAAAGACCAATGATGTAATCCTTGTTATAGTCGATCATGTATGGACTTTTCAAGTCATGTCAAATATGAACATAGTTACCGATCAAATGAGAAAATTACCTAGTACCTGTTTTTTTGAGGTAGCAAAAAAAACACCCAATTTTGAAAAGTGGTGATGTAGAATCACACTTTTTTTTTAGCATAGTTTTGGTGCTTTAAATTTTCCCATGACTTTTTTTTTAATGTTATGATTTTCATGTCAATTTTAAAAAGTGGTGATGTAGAATAACTTTCTTTTTTTTTAGCATGTTGCAACTTTAAATTCTCTTTGTTTTTTTTTTAAATGTCTAGTCAATTTAGACAAATGGTCATTTTTTTAGCACTTTAAATTTTTTTATTTATCAAGTATGATAATTTGTTATACAATGTTAAGAAATAAAAAATAAAAATAAAAAATTATTAAATTTAAAAATTAAAATAAATAAATTAATTAAAAAAAAAGGAAAATTTAAAAATAAAAATTGAATTAGAAAAATTAGATAGATAGATAGATAGAAAATCTTTCGGATTAATCACATCATTAGGATTTGGTAAATAATAATAAAAAAAATATTAAAAAAAAATTAATAAAACAAAAGAATTTAAAAAAAAAATTATAATAAAAAAAAAATTGAAAAAAATAAAACTTTAAACTTAAAAACAAAAAAAATTAATCAATTAATTAATTAAACAATTTTTAAAAACCAAGGGCCGCATCGTCAACTTGGGGGCGGCGGAATTCGACCGACGGGTGGCGGGAGAGCTGGTAGCCTGTCGACCAAGCTCCGCGACCCCAAAGGCAGCGGTGCGACCTTTTGTTTTTAAAAATGTTTTTAATTATTTTGTTTTAATTTTTTTTTAATTTTTTTTTAATTTTTATTTTTTATTTTTAATTTTTATTTTTCTTTAAAATCATCTTTTAATATATTTTATATTTTTTAATTTATTTGTTTTTTTAATTTTAATTTGAAAATTGTTTTTTAGTTTATTTATTATCTCTCTTTTCTTTTTCGTTTTTTAATTTTTAATTTTTATTTTTATTTTTTAATTAAAAAAAAAATGAATGTTGGTAATTTTTTAATTTAAAAATGTCTTTTTAATATATTTATATACATTTTTTTAAATTTTAAATTATTATTTAAAATTTCTTTTTAAATTTTTTATTTTTATTTTTATTTTTTATTTCAATTTAAATTTTTATTATTTTTAATTTTTAATTTTTATTCTCCTTTTAATATTTATTTTTAATTGTGATTTCTAAATTTCAATTATTTTGTATTTTAATATTTTATTTTATTATTATTTAAACTCATTTTAAATTTTTATTTTAATTATTTTTTTATCATTATTTTTAATTATGTGGTTTATTTTTATTATTATTAATTTTTTATAACTTTATATATATAGATATATATATTTTTTGTTTTAGGTTAATTTTTAATTTTTTTCTTTAAATTGTGTCTTGTTAAAAAAATTTCATATATATATATCAAGTGATATTTTATCTTTAATACCATGCCTAAAAATCATTGGAATTTTATTTTCATAGAGGTGATATTTTATTTTGAATGTCATCGTTGGATTTTCAAGGCTTTTGAGAGACACGAAAATAGATTATCTTTAATACCATGCATAAAAATTGATAGAATTTTAAGAGTTTTTATATTTTATCTTTAATGTCATATTTATCGTTGAAATTTTAAGGTTTTTTAGAGTCATGATATTTTATCTTTAATGTCATTATTAAAAACTGTTGACAATCTACCTTGACAATAAAAAGGCGTTATTCCAACATTAACAGTTTTCCTTTTCAAGGTGTTTCTTGCTCACAAAAAATTGACGACGTTATTCCAGCAACAACACTTTTTGTTTTCAGGCTATTTTTTGCACAAAAAAAATTAGTGATGTTATTCCAGCATCAACACTTTTTGTTTTCAAGTTTTTTTTTGCACACAAAAAATTGGCGACGTTATTCCACCATCAACAATTTTTGTTTCAAGCGTGTTTTTTCAATTCTTTTTCCAAGAAAAAAATTGGTTTTTAGCATAATTTTAAAAAAATGTTGAAATTTGACACTAAAAAAAAATAGTGCATTTTGGAAGACACACTTTTCGTTTTTAGGTTTTTTTTTCATGTTTTTTGAGTTTTTTTGGGCTAGAGTTTTCATTTTGAGGTAATAGTTCACGTTTGATCGATAACTATGTTTATGTAATCCCACCTGGTTGGGTGGTTGTGTCAAATATGTAATCCCACTTGGTTGGGTGGTTGAGTCAAATATGTAACCCCACTTAATTGGTTGATTGATGTAGGTATGAGTCCTTGGTGATAGGAAAGGTCATACTCAGTTAAGTTATAGAATCATTGTTATGAAACCAGCTCCAAAAATAGAAGAAAAGAGAGATAAACGCCTCAAGGGGGAAACCTCCAATACATTACATAAATGAACAACACTTGGATGATACAAATGACCAAAACCTCCTTCTATATATAGGAGTCCATGGGCCCACAATATAATCCTAGCCAACCTAACAATAACAATGTAAGGGCACAATAATAACAATATTGAGGTTACAGGGGTACAATAATAACAATAAGGGGGCTATAGTAATAACAATAAGGGACTAAACTAGTAATATAGGGACCTAACATGCCCCACTCCTTCAAAAATGTGTTTTCCTCAACGCTTGAGTAGCTCTGGGTGCTTCTCTATAAAATTCTCATCCTCCCATGTAGAATCTTCAGTGGGTAAGTTCTTCCACTTGATGAGATACTCTGAAATTGATTGATTTTGTAGTTGTCGAGTTCTTGTTTCCGTGACCTCTTCATGTTCCAATATGATTTTTCCTTCCTCATCAAGTTTTGGTAATATTGTTTGAACTGGAATATTTTCACCTATAACCTTCTTTAAGCATGAAACATGGAAAATTGGATGCACTCGCGAAGAAGCAGGAAGCTCCAATTTGTATGTCATAATACTAATATTTTGCAACACCTTGTAAGGACCATAGTACTTTGGCGATAATTTATTATCCTTATTAGCTTGCTTGAGGGACATTTTTTTGTATGGTTGTAGCCGTAAAAATACCCAGTCTCCTGCATCAAAACTTCTCTTGCTACGATGTTGATCTGCCTGTTGTTTCATTCGGTTTTGTGCCAAATTTAGGTTATCCTTTAAGAGTTGGAGAAATTCTTGTTGATGCTCGATGTGATCTTCCACTGCTTGAACCTTAGAATTTTCTCTTAAAGATGATGTGATGGATGGTGGATGATATCCATAAAGTGCCATAAATGGGGTCATTTTTGCTGCAATATGGAAGAAAGTGTTATACCACCATTCAGCGAGAGGTAACCACTTGACCCATTGTGTTTTTTTATCAGATACAAAACAACGAAGATATCCTTCCAAAATTTTATTTACTATCTCAGTTTGACCATCAGATTGAGGATGATAAGATGAGCTATGAGCTAATTGAGTACCCAAACAAGAAAATAACTCCATCCAAAAATTTCCAGTAAAAATGGGATCTCTATCGCTCACAATAACCTTTGGGTTTCCATGTAGCTTTTGAATTGTGTCCATAAATGTAGTAGCAATTGTACTTGCTTTAAACAGGTGAGATAATGCACAAAAGTGTGCATACTTGGTAAGTCTATCAACTACCACCATGATGACACTATTTCCTTCGGACTTAGGTAAACTTGTGATAAAAATCCATTGAAATCTTCTCCCAACGTTGACCTAATTATGGACTAGTTCAGTAGAGCGAACTTGTACGACTTTCCACGTGTCACTGTTTCCTCCTTCAACTCTGAAATTGATATATTGAAAACTATAGTCCGTGTACTTGCAGCCACTTTTTACATAATCTCAATCCGACACTCAGAGAGAGAGTTATGACTTTTTTCCCGCGGTCACCTCTTTGAGATGAAATTCGGGAGCCTGAAAAAATCTTAACTTCCACAGATCATATCTCCAAAAATATTGCGAACCAAGATCTAAAATTTTTACAGGAGGTTCTTCAAGATTTCAGCTTTGCTCTGTGAAACTTTTAGCTTCTGAAACCTCATAGAAACATATTTATAGCAAAAATTATGTGATGACCTGTTTAGGGTAAATTCAAGAGCCTGCAAAAAGCCCTAACTTCCACAGATCATATCTCCAAAAATATTGTGAACCAAGCTCTAAAATTTTGCGATGATGTTCCTCAGGATTTCGGCTTCACACACTAAAAAATTCAGCTTTTGAACCTTCGTAGAAAAAAGTTATAGTGAAAATTTCACGATGACCTGTTTGGAGAAATGAAACCCTAGAATCCAAAGCTCTAATACCAAATGTAATGAAACCAGCTCCAAAAATAGAAGAAAAGAGAGATCAATGCCTTATAAATCATCCACTTCGAGGGGGAAACCTCCAATACATTACATAAATGAAAATTTCTTGGATGATACAAATGACCAAAACCTCCTTCTATATATAGGAGTCCATGGGCCCACAATATAATCCTAGCCGACCTAACACTAACAATGTAAGGGCACAATAATAACAATATTGGGGTTACAAGGGTACAACAATAACAATAAGGGGGCTACAGTAATAACAATAAGGGACTAAACTAGTAATATAGGGACCTAACAATCATGTACTTCATTGAAAATCTTTCTGAAGATTCAGCATGTGCTTAGAGGGAGCATGGCCAGTATAATGTAGATCAGATCTATAGAGCTCTTGTATCTACAATGAAAGAGAAACCTTGTTTCAGCATTGTTCCTCCCTTTTCACTTGATGTCAAAGGGGGAGAGTAGGTGTTTAAATAATGCTTATGTTGTTGTGTCTTACAGGTATCTATAGGTTCTGGTGGTCAAACACCAACATGGTTGCCATCAAGTCCAAAGGGGGAGATTGTTGGCATTATGATGTAATGTGTTGTCCTTGATCGCAACCTAATCGATGAGTTTCCTTTTGACAGAAACCTACTTGATGAAGATGTAAACCTGATGTATCTACAGGCCAGTTCAGATGTGACAAAGAAAGAAATACTAGTCAGTGATAGAGGAATGATGAAGGTAAAGTTTTAGGAAATATATGCAGGTTCAATGAAGCCAATTCATGTACATACCCAGGTTTGATGAAGGGAAGTCATGTATACGTAGGTTCAATGAAGCCAAGTCGTTTATGTACGCAGGTTTGATGAAGTGAAGTAGTGTATACGTAGGTTTGGTGAAGAAAAGTTACGTTTACACGCGGATATGAAGAATATACGTCGCGTACATTCTTACGCACTATTTTATCAATGCCAAGGGTCTTTACCATGGTATTAGCCCACAATATTAAGCACAATAACGACTATTTGATCACATCCAAGAATACCATAGGCACTAGTGTGGTTTTGGCTCATGGTATTGGCTAAGGCTCTAACTATATAAAGAGGTGAAGATAAAAGTGCTAGGTGTGCATGAGTAAGGGTAATGAATGAATACTTAAATATGAAGTATATATGCATGATATGGGCTATATTTGATTGATAGATCTGAAATAATGATGCACCTATGAATACAATGATGGATTGGGATCTTTTGACCTGAAATGACTATGTATTTGCATGATCTGTTTATGAGTTGTTTATATCTGTGGTCTGGCACATGTTTGTTGCAGTGAAGAGTATGATCTGAGTAATTTTGAAGTTATGAAGTATTGCGTAGTCTTAAATTATTTACAAATTTGTACGCAGGTTCGACACTAGGAAGGCGTGTATACATGCATGTTTTTTTTTCTTTTTTTCTTTTTTTAATTTCTACAAAGTCGAATATATATTCAATAATATGTTGAGATTTTTACATGAGTTGGGTTCGAGATTAGAGCGTACATATGCGGATAAGTCTTCTGGAAGATGCATATGAAAACTAGGATTTTGCTGAAGATTTTTAAAGCAAATGTCTGATCAGCTTTGTTGTATTTTGTTGACTGTCAATGATGTCTTCATATAAATCTGGGTTGTTTGAGTATTGATAATGTTGTTGGTTGATTGTGATTAAATATCAATGATCGGTTGGTTGATTAGTGATTAGGTGATTGATTTCGTAAATTTATATGTTTCAGATTGATGTATGGTATTGGGCTTAAATGAGCATAGTGGGTTCAGTTTGAAAATATGATGAATAGAGGCCTACAAGTTGTGATGTATTGAAGCTAGTGGATCTAGTGTAAAAATTTATGAAACGTGGTCTATGGTGGTGCTAAGGGTTGGAGCCTTCAGTGAGTAAGTCGAAACTTCCTTCTAGTAGGATCCAGTGATCAGATCAGAGGGTCGTAGCTCCCTTCCAGTGGGTGCTGGTAAATGCGATCTGGGCATTGGATATCCCTTCCAGTGGATGTTGGAGAACGAGTGTAGGTTGCAGCCTTCTGCAGGTGGGTGACTGTGTGCTGGTATGAGTCTGCACCAATACAATATTGTAAGTAGTTTTCTATATAATAAATATTAAAAAAAGAGATGACATCAACGATGGTTTTCTACCACATTGGGTTCCACCTTAAATCCTGGTCTCATGTGTGTTGCTTATGTGTGATGGTTTATTTTGTTCTTACTGCACATGTTTTCTACTTACTAAATATCTGATGAATGAATGATGCACTGGTCTAAGTAAAATTTTGAATATTTATCTCAATTATTTTTTTCCTGAACATACACTAGTTTCCTTAATGAAAGTCGTGTACATACGCTAGTTAACTTAAGTAAATTTGCATACAGAATTCAGTAAAGAAAATTTAAATATTGTGTGATTTTTAAATACTGATTCACCCCCCACCCGCTCTCAGTATTTTTCCCAACAATTGGCTTCAGAGAAAGTCCTTCATAAGAAGCTTGATCTCCTGAAGGAGATCTATCACAATGGGAAGCAAGGAAAATAAGAAGGATAATCAAAGGAAGAATACAACTCATAAAATGTGTGCAAAAATAAGTTAAGAAGGTAAAACATATATTGATTTCTGTTCTTGTGATCCACTTCCTTGTTCATGCAATATTGAAGATAGTGAATATGAAAGTGAAAGTAATGTTATGGATCTAGAAGCAGAAATTTATAAACTCAAAACTGAAGTTGAAGATCATCAAATTCTATTTAATGAAAGAGAATGTATCTAAAAAAATGTGATTACTAGATTGAATAATCAATTACAAGAAAGAAACTCAATTGAGCATATGAACAACGAATAGATAGACCAGTGTCAAAGGCTGCAAGATGAAGTAGCCATTGACAGTGAAGGACTTAAAGAATAAATCATCTCTCTCAAATAAGATCTGGAAAAATTAAATAAGAGGAATCGAGAACTTCTAAAAAACATTGAAGTACAAGAAAATGGGTTGAAATAAGAGAATCTAAAATTAAATGAGCAAGTAGAAGAATGAAAAAGGGTCGGGGAAGCTATGAAGAAGTAGTGCTAAATATTGGAGGTTGAGGTAAACATTTTAAAAGGTAAATTAGAAGAAAAGGATAAACACTTGAGATTTCAAGGTAGTCTAAGATTTTGGATAATATTATTAGTAGTCAAATGTATCCTTCCATTAAATTTGGTCTTGGTTTTCATGAAACTGTTAAAGGATAATCTAGTTCACAAGACAATGAAAAGGATTCAACAGATATCAATACAAAACCTGAAGTATTTAAAGAGAAAAAAGGTCAACCAACAATCATGAATCTTCAAAAGAAATCATTCACACTTAACTATATAAGTATAAATTGATTCTCTCCTCTGATCAATAATGTTGAATTCTTTATATGTCATAATTATGGATATGTTGCAGCCAATTGCAGAAGCAGATTGTTTCAGTCGCAAACAAATAGACACTACACATAAATACCATCAACTCCTAGGTACTCGAGTTTCTTTAAGGGTTATTTTTTTTCATGAAATAAATTTGGAGATAAATATTTTGATTGCAATAGAAGGAACATGAGGCAAAATTATTATGATTCCTCTGCTCCTTTTTCTGGTCACATAAGATGGTATGCTTGTAACAAGTTTGGGCATGTATAAAAATAATGCAGGAACAGAGCAATGAATCACCAAAGACAGCATGGAAGACAAACATATGATATCATAAGACTGAAGAAATATGGATCCACCAACATTCATTTTAACAAGAAGAAGGAAAAAGAGATCAGATGTGGTATTTCTCTTTGTGCATTTAAAAATGAGGATGAATGGTACATTGACAATGGATGTTATCATCACATTACTGGTGATAAGATTAAGATGGAGTCTCTCAAGAAAAATCAAGATGGTAAGGTTATTATTTCAAATGATACTCGAGCAAAATTTTTGGGGAAAGGTAGAGCCATAATTAACAAAAATAGAAAGGTAGCTGATACTTTATTAATTCAAGGCCTAAAAAAAAACATATTAAGTGTAGGCCAAATGGCAGATAAATGAAATTAAATTGTGTTCACATGAACCAAATGCAAGGTCATGGACGAAGAAAATGGAAAGGTCATAGCAATGGGATACAAAAACACTGATAAATTATATTTTTTTAAAGATCTAACCTCTCGTAGTTATAAGGAGGATTCCGACTCAAACTGAAAGAGAGAGTTCCCATTGTAGTTCATCATTATTGAAAGAATATTGTTATAATTAACTATAATATATGAATATTGGTTCATAAATGTTAGTTTTTTATATTTTTGATAGTGCTTCTGATGTGACAACAGAAGACAGATACAGTCTGTACAAGATCGGGGAGGTTGAAGCTATGAAATTTTAAGTATTTCACTTTCTGTACACGGGTTTCTTGAACTCAAGCCGCGTATATACATGAGTTCCTTTATAGACAATTGTGTATGCTTTTTCTCTGATAGAAAATTATTGAGACGAACTCAAGAACAGATTCTGACATGTTGCTGACAGTTATGATTTAATTTTATGATTTATGGATATGCTTTGATGATTGAGTTGATGTGGTCAGACTTGACAGTGAACAAGTAACACATGTTCAGGGGGAGGATTAGCCTTACCTCTAATGATGCATTGTTGGCATTATGATTATTTTATACTTGTGATGTTCATGTAGTAGTTCTAATGATGTTATACTGTTGTCATGATACATGGATTTCTTATGATGAGATTATGGATGAGCCCTGATCATATTTTGTAGAGGATTATCTTTATTTGCACACATGGATTTTATGGATGACTAATGATTCAAATATGAGGAAAGAAGATGCAGATATTTTTGTTGGTGACTATTGTCGTGAATGATGCCTATTGTACTTTATTCCTACACATGTTACATCGTGATTATGCAAATGGAATAAATCTAAAACATGAAGACATTTGTGATAAGAGATCACATGGATGATTGGTTGATACATATTGATTATTGATGAGGTGGTTATGGTATGATAACTCTTCTTGCATATGAATATGATGTTGCTGCAAGGATCATGAAGATATGATTATTTATATGCTTATGTTATAGTTGTTGGATGATACTTGGAGACATGCCTACATTGTCTTTTATTCTGATTGAGTCTAACATATTTTTTCGATGCATGTCTATGGTGTTTAATCATGCTATATAATATGATTCTTCACTGCTCTATCTTATTTCATGATGATGTACTTGGTTCCCACATATGTTTCCTTGATGAACATGGTTTGGGGCTATTCCTTCAAGGGAAAAAGGAAAGTTGTCTTTGATGAAGTCAAGAGATTGAGTTGATAACTGATCTCTATGGAAATATATTATGATATTTATATTCTAGACTTGGTCACAAGTTAATGATATTGAAATTTACCCATGCTATTGCTGACAGATACTTATGGTGCAGATCATATTCAATATATGATGGTTGTGGATCATGGTCTTGATCTCTCAGTATTGAGGTCTTTTGGTCTTGGTTATAAATTTCATATATGTCATTTTATGTAAAGGGCATGTAAAGACCAATGATGTAATCCTTGTTATAGTCAATCATGTATGGACTTTTTAGGTCATGTCAAATATGAACATAGTTACCGATCAAACGAGAAAATTACCTGGTACCCTTTTTTTGAGGTAGCAAAAAAAACACCTGATTTTGAAAAGTGGTGATGCAAAATCACCCTTTTTTTAAGCATATTTTTGGAACTTTAAATTTTATTATGAATTTTTCTTTTTAATTTCATGATTTTCATGTCGATTTTAAAAAGTGGTGATGTACAATAACCTGTTTTTTTTTTTGGAGCATATTTTTGGAACTTTAAATTTTCTTTGATTTTTTTTTTAAATGTCTAGTCGATTTAGAAAAATGGTCATTTTTTTAGAACTATAACTTTTTTAATTATCAAGTATGATCATTTCTTCTAAAATGTTAATGATTTTCATACTAATTTTGAAAATTTTTGATGCAACATCAATTGTTTTTGTTTAGAGTGGTGATGCAACATCAATCGTTTTTTTTTTTTTTTTTTTTAGAAGTGATATTTTATCTTTAATACCATGCCTAAAAATCATTGGAATTTTATTTTCATAAAGGTGATATTTTATTCTCAATGTACCATGTGTAAAAATTGTTGTAATTTTACGACTTTTGATATTTTATCTTTAATGTCATGTTTATCTTTGAATTTTTAAGGTTTTTCAGAGTCATGATATTTTATCTTTAATGTCATTATTAAAAATTGTTGATAATTTACCCCGAAAAGAAAAAGACATTATTCCAACATTAACACTTTTCGTTTTCATTGTGTTTTTTGCACATAAAAATTGATGACGTTATTCCAGCAAAAACATTTTTCGTTTTCAGGTTGTTTTTTGCACACACAAAAATCGGCGATGTAATTCCAGCGTCAACACTTTTCATTTTCAATTTGTTTTTTGCACACACAAAAAATGGCGACGTTATTCCACCATCAACACTTTTTATTTTGAGTGTTTTTTTTCAATCCTTTTTTCAAGAAAAAATTGGTTTTAAGAATAATTTAAAAATAATGTTGAAAGTTGACCCTAAAAAAAAATAGTGCGATCTAGAAGACACACTTTTCGTTTTTGGGTTGATTTTTCATGTTTTTTGAGTTTTTTTTGGGCAAGATTTATCATTTTGAGGTAATAGTTCTTGTTTGATCAGTAACTATGTTTATGTAATCCCACTTGGTTGGGTGGTTGTGTCAAATATATAATCCAACTTGGTTGGGTGGTTGATTCAAATATGTAACCCCACTTAATTGGTTGATTGTTATAAGTATGATTCCTTGGTGATAGGAAAGGTCATACTCAGTTGAGTTATAGAATCATGTACTTCATTGAAAATCTTTCTGAAGATTCAGCATGTGCTCAGGGGGAGCATGGTCAGTATAGTGTAGATCATATCTACAGAGCTCTTGTATCTACAAGGAAAGAGAAACCTTGTTTCAGCATTGGTCCTCCCTTTTCCCTTGATGTCAAAGGGGGAGAGTAACTTGGTGTTTGAATAATGCTTATGTTGATGTGTCTAACAGATATGTATAGGTTGTGGTGATCAAACACCAACATGGTTGCCATCAAGTCCAAAGGGGGAGATTGTTGGCATTATGATGTAATGTGTTGTCCTTGATGAAAACATACTTGATGAGTTGCCTTTTGATAGAAACCTACTTGATGAAGATCTAAAGCTGATGTATCTACGGGCCATCTCAGATGTGACAAAGAAATAAATACTATTTAGTGACAGAGGAATGATGAAGGTAAAGTTTTAGGAAATATACACAGGTTCAATGAAGCCAAGTCGTGTACATATGAAGGTTTGATGAAGGAAAGTCATGTATATGTAGGTTCAATGAAGCCAATTCATGTACGTACGTAGGTTCAATGAAGTGAAGTAGTGTATACGTAGGTTTGGTGAAGAAAAGTTACATACACACGCGTATATGAAGAAGATAAGTCAAGTACATGCTTGCATAATATTTTATCAATACAAAGGGTCTTTACCATGGTATTAGCCCACAATATTGAGCGTAGTAATGACTATTTGATCACGTCCAAGAGTACCATCGGCACTAGTGTGGTTTTGGCTCATGGTATTGGCTAAGACTATAACTATATAAAGAGGTGAAGATAAAAGTGTTAGGTGTGCATGAGTAAGGGTAATGAATGAATACTTCAATATGAAGTATATTTGCATGGTATGGGCTATAGTTTATTGATATATCTGAAATAATGATGCACCCATGACTACAATTATGGATCAATATTTTTAGACCAGAAATGACTATGTATTTTCATGATATGTTTATGAGTTTTTTAGATCTGTGTTCTGGAACCTGTTTGTTTCATTGAAGGGTATGATCTGAGTAAGTTTGAAGTTCTGAAGTATTGCGCAGTCTTAAATTATTTACAGATCTTTACGCAGGTTCGACACAAGGAAGGCGTGTATACACACAGGTTTTTTTCTGCAGATTTGCGTATATATTCAATAATATGTTGAGATATGTACATGAGTTGGGTTCGGGATAAGAGTGTACATATGTGGATAAGTCTTCTAGAAGGCATGTATGAAAACCAGGTTTTTGTTGAAAAATGTTGAAGAAAATGTCTTATCATATTTGTTGTATTTTTGTTGTCTATCAATGATGTCTTCATATAAATATGGGTTGTTTGAGTATTGATAATACTACCAGTTGATTGTGATTAAAGATCAGTGGTTGGTTGGTTGATTAGTGAGTCAGTGATTGATTTGGTACAATTATATGTTTCAGTTTGATGTATGGTATTGGGCTTAAATGAGTGTAGTGGGTCCAGTCTTAAAATATGATCAAAAGAGGCATACAATTTGTGATTTATTGAAGCCGGTGGATCCAGTGTGAAAATTTATGAAACGTGGTCCCTGGTGGTGGTGAGGGTTGGAGCCTTCAATGAGAAAGTCGAAGCTTCCTGCCAGTAGGAGTTGGTGATCATATCAGGGGGTCGTAGCTCCCTTCCAGTGAGTGCTGGTAAACGAGATTAGGGGGTTGGAGCTCCCTTCTAGTGGGTGTTGGTAAACAATATTAGGGGGTTGGAGCTCCCTTCCAGTGGATGTTGGAGAACTATTGAAGGTTGTAGCCTTCTGCAGGTGGGTGCCTACATGCTGATATGAGTCTGCACCAGCTTAAGATTGTAAGAAATTTTCTATATAATAAATATTGAAGATAGAGACGACATCAGTGGTGGTTTTCTCCCACATTGGGTTTCCACGTTAAATCCTGGTGTTCATGTGTTTTTCTTATGTGTGATGGTTTATTCTATTCTTACTACACATTTTTATATCTTACTAAATTTCTGGTGAATGATTGATACACTGGTCAAAGTAAAGTTCTAAATATTTATCTGAATTATAATTTTTTTGAGCATACACTAGTTTCCTTAATGAAAGTTGCATAGATACGCTTGTTGGCTTAAGTAAATTCGCGTACAAAATTCAGTAAATAAAAGTAAAAAAATTTGTGAGTTTTAAATGCTAATTCACCCCCCACCCCCCCTCATCTCATTATTTTTCCCAACAAACTGATTCAACTCTTTCTAGGAGAGACATAGATCTTTCGAAAAAACTGGTACTTTTCCTTTTGTAGGCCTCTTTTTCTTGAATAGTTTCTCTAGACTAGTCAAGATCTCAGGTAGATTGGGATACAAATGATTCATAGTATGTATTCTTCTTGAAGCCATATTTTTCTAAAGAGAATGATTTCAATTTGTTTTGTAAACACTAATACTTGGGTAAATATTTAACATGTTCTGTCTCTAATTCATTGTCACCCTCAAGAACCAGATTCGACCTTAAGAACAAATTTTTCCAAGAAAGTTTTCAACCTTCATTCCCCAGCAATGGCACCACTATGTTAGCACTTCATAACTCCTCCAGATTGAGGATAGGAACCAAAAGGTAACCACAAACCATTTTAAAAATGGAATTATCCCTTCCAACTTCAGAGAGGGCTCTTTCTATATGAAAATTCAGTCACTTAGATGATTGGTTGTCTTAAGTTTTAGGCTAGGTATTAAGATGAGAGAGGAATAGGTTTAATGGGTTGATGGCAGGGAAGAGGGAAAATCCATTGGGCATGGAGTGATATTGAGCTAATGATTTTCAGTGATGTGATGAGAGGATGAGGAATCCTTATAACGGGGCAAGGTAGGAAATTCTTATGGTGTATTTTGTTAAATTTCATTGTAGAGAGGTGAGTAGAGTAATGGAATTTATAACATCTAAAGAATATAGCCAAGGATGAATTTTAGATATCTCAATGGAAGAAAACCACTAAAATGTTCAGTAAGCCATAACGGAGCACTTAAAAATTGAATTTTGAAACAAATTCTACTTATCTAAACATAAAGACATAACATTTCAAGTAGTATTATAACAATAGATAAACTCACATACACAGGAGAAAACATCACCATCATAAATTAACACATGAATCCCTGTAAAAGTAGACTTCGACCTTCATCATTCACTAAAATGTTTTAATAGAAATGTACAATGCACGTCATATCCTCTATAAACCCCAACCAACCCCTTTCATAGTAAAAATTGAATTACATATACATAAAAACAAAAAAACAAAAAAATTTACTTCCTTCCTTTAGGAAGCGAATTCCCCAAAATATTCAGTTTATGCTTATAGCAACGAATATAGAACTACTTTCTAGAAACTAGGAAAATTTTTTGACTAAGAAAATCCCAAAAAAAATTCATTGAATACATGCATAAAATAGAGGATTGAACCTCTCAAACACATCAAGACATTTATTATAACCATGGAGAGTCAATTACAGGAGGTTTAGGTATGTTTCATGGTCAAATTGTTGATTCTGTGGAGGCGCAACACATTGGTGTAGGACTCTTAAAGGATTCCACTCTCATGGGAACCTTTGCATTACCACCGCCTGTGACGTCGGAAGAAATTGCAAGTATAGATACCCACTACATGATCTCTTCCACTCCATCTAGCTTAAGTAAGAGTACGGGTGATTCTGAAATTGTTACATTGGATGAGTTTCTACCACCCAGCCCTATTGAGCTAGCATAGAAATCAATCTATCTGGCTTTAGCGGTGAATCCGAAATCATCATCGACGGTTGTTTGGGTTAATCGTTCATTAGATTATGGTACTCCATCTTATCCTTTTTCCTCAACTTTCTTGACAGATGAGAATATTTTGGAAACCATGATGTCGGAAGGAGAAACATGGGAATATTATCATCATTGTTCCCATGTTCCTGATTATGAAGAAGATAATGTTAGTGAACTATATCACCCATCGATCAAAAATTTCTTTTCGAATTCTTTTCCTATTAATGCAATCAATTCCGAGTGAAATTTGTCAAATGTTGAGGAAATGATTTCTATCGATATTTCTACCAAACCTGGCGTGGTAGAAAATATTCAGTTAAGCATGTCCTGTTCTCCATCAAAACTCATAACATATCGCTCTCTCTTTCATGAATTTCGAGATATATTTGTGTGGTATTACAAGGAAATGCTAGGTATTGACACTAGTATCGTTGAACACACTATTAATATGTACCCTGATGTCAAGCCGGTACGTCAACGCCTTCGTCTTGTTCATCCGAAGAAGGATGATGCCATTAAAGCGGAATTTGAAAAACTTTTGCGTGATGGTTTCATTTACCTTGTTCCGCTAACTAAGTGGGTTTCCAACATCGTTCCTATTATGAAAAAACAAGGAACCATCAGAGTGTGAGTTGATTATCGGGATTTCAATCTTGCTTGTCAAAAAGACAACTATCCTACTCCTTTTATCGACCATATTATTGACGACTGTGCTGGATGTGAAATATTTTTGTTCATGGATGGATTTTCCGGCTACAATCAAATCAATATCCACCCAGAGGACCAAATATAAGACAACATTCATCTGTCCCTAGGGCACATTCTCTTATAGGAAACTACCATTTGGTTTAAATCAAATTGGGGAAACTTTTCAAAGAGCAATGGATTATGCTTCAATGACATCAAGCACATTGTTCAACCCTATCTAGATGATTTACTCGCGCATTCACGAAATCGGACTAATCACCTGATGCATTTGAAAGCTATCTTTTTACGCTGTTGACACTACAAAATACGCCTCAATCCACATAAATGTGTGTTTTGTGTTGGTTCTGGTCATTTTCTTGGATTCGTCATCTCAAAAGAAGGAATTAAAATCAACCCATTGAAGGTCTGGTCCATTCTTGATTTTCTTGCACCATCAAATTTACTTCAGATACAGAAACTTCAAGGAAATTCTAACTTCCTAAGGAGGTTCGTACCCAACTACACTGAAATGGCTAAAGGATTTAATCAGCTCTTGAAAAAGGCGGTTCCCTTCCATTGGGATCAAGTTCCACAAGATTATTTTGATGTTGTCAAGGATACACTTTTCTGGGTGTCATTAACGTATCCCCAAAATTATCAGAGTGATTTTTCCTTATATATTGTCGCGGTTGATACAACCATTGCTATGGTATTGGTCCAAGGAGAAAATGGGATAGAACATATGATCTATTATTTGAGTCGTAATCTCAATGATATGGAAGTGAATTATTCATACGTAGAAATGCTTGCCTTGGCAGTTGCTCAAGCTGCCCAAATATTTCGCCACTATATCTTGTTCCGAAAGACCATTGTCATTTCAGATTGCAACCCCATGACTTATATTTTATCACATCAATTTCTGGGGGGGAAGTATTCAAAATAGATTGTCATTTTGCAGGAATTTGATTGGAATTCATCAAATCCAAGTCAAAGAAGTCTTTAGTTTTGGCTGAGCTTCTCTGTGACCTTCCCTCTAATAGTACTGCTACTACGTTAGAACCATCTATTCCTGATGAGTCTCTGTTTCTGATCAGATCATCTGATCCTTGGTATGGCGATTTTATCATTTATCTCCAGACCCAAAATTTTCAGCTTGATACCTCTCGCTCTGACCAGCAACGTATTCGATACCAAGCCAAAGATTATATGATCGTCACCAATACACTTCATCGTCATGGTGTCGATACAATTTTAAGAAGGTGCCTCACTCATGAGGAGGCTGAAAAGGTTTTAAATGATTTTCATGCTAGGCCTTATGGTGGACACTTGTCTGGATATGCTACTGCATAGAAGATACTCCGCAATGGTTAATTTTGGCCTAACATATTTCGCGACTGCATCCTCGTGGTCATAATTTGTCATGCGTGCCAGATATTTGATCGTAAACTACGCAAACCGCCAATGTCAATGCATCATGTTGTCTATGTAGTACCATTTTCAAAATGGGGAATTGACTTCATGACCTGTAACCCTCGTTTATCTGGGGGGGCATGGTTATATTATTGTCACAGTAGACTACTTTACCAAGTGGGCCGAAGCGATGCCTACATTCAACAACACAGGACAAACAACTGCATTGTTTTTCTTTAATCATGTCATTGCATGGTTTGGGATCCCATAGGCTATAGTCACAGATCATGGGAAGAATTTTAGCAACCATATGCTGACTAAATTGACTCCCAAGTTAGGATTGTCACATGATAATTCTACTCCTTATTATCCACAATCAAATGGACAAGTTGAGGCTATAAATAAGATTCTTAAACGTATGCTTCAACGAATGATAGGATTTCGTAAAAGAAACTAGAATTCGATCATGTACTCGGCCTTGTGGACATACCAAACCTCGGTGAGAAATGAAACCATATTTACTCCCGTTTAATTGGCGTATGGTATGGAAGCTATCTTTCCAATCCAATGTGAAATTTCGTCATTGCAACTCACAATCGACTTGTTACCTGACACCTCAGATGAATAAGTGCATATTTTTAACCTCTTCCATCTTGATGAAATGTGTCGTGAAGCCCAATTGGCCAACGAAGCGCATAAGAGACGTATAAAGGCACAATATGATAAAAATGTCTAGCCTCGCATTTTTTCAGAGGGAAACTTGGTCATTCTTTATGATTAAGAAGCTGATGTAATAGGTACAAGGAAATTTGAGCCATTATGGCATGGCCCCTATATTGTCAAAAGAGTTCTTTCTAAGGGTGCCTACGAGTTAGTGGATTATGATGGAATTCTGTTGGTGCAGCCCCGAAATGGGTGTTATCTGAAACGTTACTATGCTTAATCATGAGCATAGAAATTTTTTGTATTATATTGTATATATATGTTGTTGATTTGCATTCATTGTCTTTGTTTTTTTTTTAGAGTTTTCTTGACGTTAATAATCTTCTTTACATTACATCACAGATTTCTGAATCTTTGGAACCATTTGTTGGGTATGTTGATGGTGCTAGTCGTAGTACGTAGAATATATCCTCTACAACGTGGGCCATTTTCACTCCAAACGACGAGTTAGTAGTTTTCAAGGGATCTGTATCGATAGATCGACAAACAATATCGTTGAGTATAGCGTGTTGATCAAACCTCTCTCTGATGCCATTTCATTTGGTATTAATCGCATCATCATAAGGTTAGACTCACAACTTGTGGTATTACAACTTACTAGTGTTTATATTGTTAGAAATCCGACACTGCATCGTTTGTTCCTAAGAGTTCGACTTTTGGAAAGACACTTTGTTTTTATTCAATATCAACATATTTCCAAAAACTTGAACACATTGACTGATTATTTAGCTAATCATGTTATAAACAAACATTTTCAACACATGTAAATATACATTCACATAATTGAATAGGATTTCGCAATAAACATAGGAAAACACTGAAATCAAATAGATAGATAGTCGTAGGTTTTTAAAAACAATTGTGCCCAAGACACATTGGTCATCTGACCTCAAAATGTATGCAACATGTCGAAAGAAAACTAGTGATGCTCATGGTAACATGCTATCAATCTAGCTATCCTATGCAGTAATTGCATCCAGTTGTTAGTAACGCCAATAGTATGATGTTGCAGTCGCATGGGTAACTCTTCGATCCAAAAATCCGAAATCCCAAAGGTAAACTCATCTATGTGCTTCCGAAGGTAAAGCATATGTTATCCTCCTCAAGCTTGTTAAAAAATAAAGAGGTATTGGTCGAAAAATGACTATGGAAAATTTGGGAAAGTGAACAAAACTTTTATGGTAGCAGGTCTCTCTTGAACATGACATTTCACTCCATCATCGTGACTATTTGGGTTGGGTAATCTTCTTGAAGATTCATTCATACCTATGGTTCATCATACCTTCACTTCGGTTTTGGGTCAATGCTACCAACTCAAAACAGTGTTGCTGATATGTTCAAGAGAAGTCATCCAGTGAATATTCATCCTTCTGAAACACTCATAAACCTTCATTCTCATGACAGTCATCCTTGAACATTGCTATATCAAGTCACATTTTGTCTCTGAAATCAGTAACTCCCGTTTCTCAATAAATTGACTTTATTTCGATGTCAAATCATCATCCAGGAAATTTACTTAGAAACATCATCTTCCCGTACCATGAGGCTTGTTACAACATCGACAAGATCCCCGCTTCTGGAATTTTTACCGAAATATTTTGTTTGGCGTTCGACATCAAATCATCTATTCATGCCTTACGAAATGTACTAAAATACCTTGAGGTCCATTAACATCAATGGTGGTTCTCTCGCATTTATTAACAGCTAACATTATTGGCTAGTAATCAAACGATGTCTTACCATGCTCAACTACAAATCATATATTCACATGGCTAGATTTGTACCTGAAAGATCGAATGAACGAGATAAGAAGACCCCATATATAGTTTCAATCGTTTGGGTTGTGATTTCAGGATTGTTTTACACATCATCTGTATGGTGACCTTGCATACAGATCCTCATCCAAACATGGGCCTATATCTGTAGGCATGTTTATATTGGGCAACATTCCAATGTAGACAATTTTCTGCACTATGTACATGTTATTAATAGTTTATGTGCTAAGCATGGGAATGCCTTCCCTCATAAATTCATGATCAAGAGGATATATCATGATGTAATGTATTGTAATATTGATGCAGGTCGCCACTCCGCTGAAGTTCCATCCCATCACAATGTAAAGCATCTCATTCAAAAAATATTGTTATTTTGACTTCATGCTTTAGGGGACAAATGTTATAGGTCAATTTGGGCATCATTCCCAATGATCTGGTCAAATTTGACATCATCCCCAGGACAAATTAAATAGGGTATATCATCCCCTATCATTTCAAGTTGCTACAAGCCCTAAGACAAGAACAAGAACAAATCATCCATGACTTCTATTGCAAGGCTTCCAAGGGTTGAAGTACATGTTATATCACCTATGATCTCACCAATGCAGTCTCTCAAGGGACTAACTACTTTTCATATGTAGTTACCTCCATTCAAGGGTGCTCTGCAAAGCACTTCCCGATATTCAAGAGTGCGTTGGTCAAATGGGAGTGAAATTTTCATTGTTCCGAAATATCCACATGGCCAATGCCTTCTAGAAGAGTCCATATGTGTCAAACTTCGAATCCATGTGTCCATCTAACACCTCTGAGCTTGGGAACATTTATTGCCTATAATTAGAAATTCATTGATTGATAAACTACCTTCAGTTGCCCTATAAATTGAGCACATATCCTAGTGCTAGGGAAGGAATAAATTTGGTAAAGAAATGATGTTGTATTCTCAACTGAGTGTGATAAGAGTGATATGTTACTGGTGAGATGTTTATGGTTGGGATGAATGTTGGATCTGGTGACATCAAATCAATCACTGGTTGTAACCTCCCCCTTTTATCCATTAATAAATATTGTTGTTCATTTTCCCACATATGTATATGTTTATGTTTCTATTTTCCATATCATGGATTCTTAACTGATATATATGTTTCATGTTTCATTGATTTAAGTAATTAAGATAAATATCCATATGTGTATTGCAATATATTTGTTGTTTAGTGTTTATACTTGCAGGAACTAGTCTGGCAATCAAAGTTGGATTTGAAGCTACAGCAAGAGCAACAAAAGGAGAATAGGAAGTGCTTGGATCACAAGTAATTTCCTCCATATTTTTGTGTGTCTATTTTCTCTTAGAGAAAGTGTCTGCGAATTCTTTGATCTGTTGTTCTAAATGCATAGCACCACATTTAGGGAATGTGTTTTATCCGTAATCCATAATTCCACATAAAATTCTTCCTTTCTTGCATTGACTCTTATTTCATCACATTTTCTTTCTATAGCTGCAACTTTCTATCTGAAGACCTAGTTATATGAATTCTTGTTGATGAGTTTTCTAGCTCTTGAATTTTCTTTGTTGCTACATTTTCATTACCTTTAGACTTAGTGGTATATGGAGTTGTATTCATCACTATCTATACTTCATCAGTCTTAGGTGCATTATCCAAAAAAAATTTCTTCAACTCCTTATTATCATGTTGAAGCTGAGCAATCAACTAAATGAACCATTTTCAATTGCTCATGCAGTTCTACAATATCCTTATCCTTGTCATATGAATCAAAATTCTTTGGTATGATATCTAGAACTTCAAGTTTTTTTTTCATTTGTTTTCTCCATGGGAAATCTCTTCGCATCAAATCTTGTGAGTGGTTTCTTAGGAAACTCCACCACCTCAGGAGAAAAATGAAGTTTTTTTTCCCTTTTTCTTGTCGGATAGGTCAACTAAAGTTGGTGGCATTTTTAATGAGCTATCCATTATTGATTGAACATCATTTTCCATAGATGAAGGCATTCCCTTCCTATTCCAAGGGTATCTGGAAACTCAGTTTTCAATTTGGATGAATCCAAGAATTCCTACCATGTCTGATTTTTCCTTTTTAGCTCCTCCACTACTAACAATTTGGTCAAAGAAAAATGAAATAGACGTGGCTCTCCTTGATTATTTTTACCCTAAACCTTATCTGCAATTTCACTAATGCTCATAGAAAATAATAAAAGGTAAATCAAAGGGATTTTACCTATGAAATGCATCAACAACTTGAAATGATACTGATAAACTCTCCCAAATATGGCTTCACAAGTGAAATATCTATAGATGACCTTGAGTATTTTTCTATAGGGTTCAACCATATATTCCCTTGGCAAAATAGCTCCATAGTATTTGTTTTTTTACTTTGGCTTTAGGAAATATTTGTAATGAACTATATCTAAACACATGCCCTTGAACAAATTTTATCCATGTAGAGGGATCTATGTAGAGGCTGAAATGATAACCTATGACACTAGGAAACACAACTCTCCAACAATAACATCTAACCCAATAAAGTTCAAAGTAAACTCTTTTTCCATTTGAATTGCATCTTTTCACAAAATTTGATGCAAATAGTTTGTGTGAATGCAACCGTAATTTTTGGATTTGATTTTATCAAGGAAATCTATTGAGGCTCAAATCTGACTATATCTCCCCCTTTGTGCTTCTTCTTGTCTAGTGTGGTCATAGCTTACAATTAAAATATAATTATAGGGTTTCTCAATGCAATTTCGGTGCTTAGCAACTTAACGCAACAATATTTTAGCAAATATCGCATTAGTTTTTTAGATGAAGGCTTATGGAAATATTTGAATGAAAATTCCCTATATTAACAAGTTCAAACAACAAAAACCCAACTCTCAGACCCAATTGTAGCATTCTATTATTTTTATCTACAAAGGAATTGCTAATACACAGGCGCAACTAAAAAGCGAAACACATTCAATATTATGAGGGTTGCGAGCTCTTATGGTCATTCTTCTCAATTACTAAAGATGAAACTGAAAACATGCAATGTGAATTTTCTTAGAGAAGAAAAATATGGAACCTGGGAGTGATCATGTCACAAGAAAAACCTCCAATTTTCATAAGCGCAGTGAACCCCTATAGACAAAGCGCATCAAATTCCTTTAGCTATTTAGAACATATGAGGAGGAGGATAAAAAAAAATTATGGATTTTTTAGAACCAAATGCATGAATTTGTCACCTTCCACGTGTTCCAAGCCTCCTTTTTTTACAATGATTAATTGCAAATTAAAATATGAAAACACAACAAAAATGATGAGTGCAACACCAACTTGTAATGATGATGTTATGATGACTCGACCTTGCAACCAACTTGACCAGACACCTCTAATCTCAACTCAATGATGAAAACTTCAAATCCATTATGATCTTTACTCATGACTTGATTGGCACATTCCCCTAAACTAACTAAACTTATACCTTAGGAAATAAATGACTATTTCCATCATTATTTGAAACATTTAAACATAACCCTACTTAGAATAAAACCAATCATATGATCTCATACTTCTCTAAAAAAAAACTAATAACTTCATCTATTAGAAATCATAGAAACATTTTTACAAATTTATGAAAATAATAGAAAATAATAAGCTTGTCTTTTGACTACTATAACATAGGACACAAAAATTGGCTCCAATGGGAACAATATCCTCTCTATGAGGTGCCAAAGAACACATGTGCCTATCCATTAGATTTTATGGAATTTTGACTTGACACATAACTGATTCATGACTTATTATGAATTTTACATTATGAAAATTGGCAACAACTCATAAAAATCTTAGGGCCTTCTCCTCAGGCTAGTGGCAATTAACCACACCTGCAATACTGGAAATTTGAATGTCTATATACAATGAAGTAATCAAAACAAACTTATTTTAATAAAAATCATGCTTGATAAACTTGCCATTTATAGACCCTCCATCAAGAAATTCTCCTATCAAATCCTATAGAAAATATGCATTACTCCCATATAAAGTTGTAATATTGAATGGCCCTTTCCAAATATTTTCAAATTTTACATGTTTACCTTTATCTTCATTCTGAGAATTCCACTTCCATATCATCAACCTGAAAATATTCAATCTTTGTCCTTTGATCAAAAATATTATTAATTTTATCATGGATTGATTGGGTATTTTTGTATACTTCCTCTCTTGTTTTCTACAATTAAATCATCTAATTTAGTCTTATTTGCAAGTCATTTAGCTCTACATCTACTTCCTGGAACAAATTCATTACTGGAATTCCCAAGGAAGTAGGAAAAAAAAAAATTCCATATACCAATTGAAAGGGTGACATACCAATTGAATTTTTAGTATTCACTCTATCATCCCATAGTGCATAGATCAATTTTTAATGCCATGTTTTCTTATTTTCTTGTAGAAAATTATTTATAATTTTCACCAAGCTCTTATTTGAAGAATCAGCTAAACCATTACCAGCCTGTGGGTAATATTCAATAGAGTGAATGAGTATAATATGATATTTATGACACAATTAAATCATTTTCTTGGATTTTAAAGCAACAACATTATCAGTGATTATTATACGGGGACAACCAAATCGTGATAGGATATTACCTTCCAGAAACTAAATGAAGATTGATTTTATTTCTTGTCTGGTTGGTATTTATTCTATCCACTTTGTAAAGTAGTATATGGCTGTCAGAAACCATTTATGTTGAGCTGAAGATGATTTATGAATTTCCCCAATGAAATCTAGACCCCACTGTGAGAATGGTGCTTCAACTGTAATTGGTTTCAATGGTAGAGGAAAAAATTTCTTTCTCCCTTCAAAAATTTGACATTCATGAAACCTTGAAACTTTTATATAAACACCAACAAACAAGGTTGGCCAGTAAAAAACAACCCTCAAAATTTTGTTAGTCGTGGCTTTCCAAAAATGGTGGCCTCCACAATCCCTCTTGTGAAATACTTCATAACCTTTTTTGCTTCATACTCAAGTAAAAAATTCAACAAAATGCCTCCTGAGTCTTTCCAATACAAAAATTGATTTAAAATGAAAATTTTCACAGGGTTTAGTTTCAAAAATCTTGCCTTTGTTTTATCGTTTCTTGAGGATTTTGTAATTGTTGTAAAACATAAAATATATCAACATACCATGGAGATTAAATAAATATTCCAGATACCTATTGAGAAGGTTCTAAATCATATTCATCTGGAAAACCAACCATAAAATTTATGTCCAATACATCCATATCTGAATTAGCCATGAATTTTTCCATTCCTTGACCCTTTATCATCTTGGTAGTCTTGATCTCCACATCATACTCAATAATGGATGCTATCCATCTGCCTCTTATACCTTTAAGATCAGGTTGGTTTAGAATATCTTTCACAACAACATTTGGGAGATAAGTAATCACATGTGAATGAAGCACATAAACTCTAAAAATTTTCAAATATTTAACCAATGCATAAGACTGCTTCTCCATAATACTGTATTTAAGAGAAGAATATCCTAAACCCATGCTAAAGAGAATATCCTAAACCCATGCTAAAGAAGCATATTGGTTGTTCATTACCTTGCTTATTTTTTTTCATTAAGACAGTTGCAATTTGTGTTTTGATGCAAAAGAGAAATGATAAAATATTTAGTATAATATGGACTAACTAAGATAGGAGCACTATCCAAGGCCACTTTTACCTCATCAAAATACGTATTTGTTTCAATTTTCCACCTGATTTCACTTTCCTTTTTCAGAATATTAGTCAAAAACCTTATAGTTTCTGCTAAGTTTGGAACGAACCTTCTCAAAAAATTAACTCTTCCAAAAAATGACTGAACCTCCTTCTTATTTTTTGGAATGTCAATTTTCTGAATTGCAGCAACCCTATTTGGATCAATTTTAATGCCATCCTTTCATATTATATGCCCCAGTAATTTGACTTCTTTGGATTTAAATATATTCCAAACCTTCTACACTTGTCGAAAACTTGTCTTAGATGTTGCAAATGATCATAATCATATTGTGAAAATACATTGATATCATCAAGGTAAACTACATTTAACTTATCATTTTCATCAGAAAATGAAATATAAATGGCCCTCTGAAATTTATCCCCTACATTCATCAACTCAAAGGGCATTTTGGCATACATAAAGGTTCCCATGGTGTGATAAAAGTTATTTTTTCCCAGCCATCTAGGTGCACCAATATCTGATTGTATCCTTAGAAACCATCAAGGATAGACATCCTATTAGAGCCAAGCACCTTTTTAAATATATGGTCCATATTAGGTAAGGGTTAATTATCTTTTAGAGACACTTTGTTGAGGTTTCTGAAATCAACACAAAGCCTTATTTCACCAGAATTTTTTCTTACAGGGACCAAATTAGCAAGCCATTTTGAAAACCTTAAAGGAATAATAATTTTTGCATCTCACTTATTTTTCAATAAGAGGAAGCAACAAGGGATTGATTCTTCTCAACTTTTGTTTAAAATGCTTATGATCCTACTTGATTGGAATTGTATGTTGAATAATGCTTAGTATCATACACTTTGAGGTCTTCATGTCCCCAAGAAAAAATATATGAATATTCCTTCATAAGATCAAGGTATTTTTTTCTATATTCATGGGTCCAAGATCTGGAAAGTTTGAAAATTCTAGGTTGTTTTTTTTTCCCTATATTTCAATCCTCTACTTCAATTTCAGTGGGAACTTCTTTGGGGTTCTTTGCTACACCATTATGATCAAATAACCTCTCAAGAGGGAACAATCCTTTCGGTATTGCATTATTCTTCAATTGTATAACCTCCATATTTGTCACTTCATTTTCAAAAACATATAAATATTAATCCAAAACATGTTAATGTTCATCCTCATCAAAACATTTTTCCTCATCTATGCGCAGATTGGAAAATTTCTTAGACATTTGCAAAAAATTATTAAGTTGCTTATCATCTTTAAACACTTGCCAACATTTTACATTATCAGGGATTGCTAGTCTATATTTTACTTATATTTCATACTTCCTATTTGGATATATAGTAATCTTAAACACACTAGTTGAGGTATCCAATGCATCATCTATCATATTCTTCCCTCTAGGAATTAAAGATAAATTATATTATGAAAATAATTATAGCATTTCTAGGACAACATTTCTATAGGCCCTCATCCTAGGGTGTTTAGTTTGATGCACACCTTTGATTTGATTAATAATTAGCTATTAATCCTCATGAACTGAAATCCTCTTTGCCCCCAAATATTTCAAAATCCGCAATCCAAAAATCAGCACTTCATACTCGACCACATTGTTTGTATAGACAAAGGCTAGCTTAAAAGAAACTAAATTTTACTTGTCCATATTTGGGCTCATTATCATCATACCATCTTGTTGTAGGGAAAACCCAACACCCCCCATTTTTTAATTATTTACTTCAATAATGGCGACCCTTTTATTAATTTTTGGCTAAGCACCTTTTATGATTTTCTTTAAGTTAATTGTCCTAAAATTTTACATTTTTTTCATTTTTGTTGGATTTCCATTTTGATCATTTCATTTAATTCGATTTTTAAAAATCTTTCCATCGATATTTATTTCGCCTCATTTGGTCAACCGGTTTGTAAATAGCACTCCTTTGAAGTTTGATCATTTTCTCGTCAGGGTTAAAAAATGTATAAAACGTATGATATTTTAATTTTTGCAGTTAAAATAGTCATTCATTGTGAATATTAAGTCTTAGTTAATTTATACTAATTCTTTCATTTTTCACTGATGGTCCTACAAAATAACCCAGCTAAATTATACATCAGATAAAAACATGTTTTAAGATCTTGGTAATTTACTCTAATTTATTATTTTAAAATAAATTGCCAAGCCTAGAATCTCAAATTTGCATAATGGTTATAGTTCAACTTGTAAGATTGTTAATCCCATATGGACCCCATTTCTTATCACATCCTTCTTTCCAAAAAAATGTGATCAAAATTTTTTTTACAATAAAAATATGCTATTGCAATATCACATATCTTAAATTTTTTAAAGCACCTCAAACACATCCCTTTAAAAATTGTGATTACGATTTAGAAAATGGAAGGGTTAAAATTTTTATTACAAAGTATTTTTATCAAACTCCTTATGACTCCCAACCTCCTCTCCATCATCCTTACCTCACCCTCCTTATCACTCCATCCTCCCTACCCCTCACACTCCTCACCTCAATTAATACATCCTCACCCTAATGTCATTTTCATTATGGAGTTTGTTTTAAGTTTAAAATTTAATGATTTTATAATATATATTATATTTTAATTATAATGTTTCTATAATAATTTTAATATAATAATATTTTAATTAATTATTAAATTAATTTTTAATTAGTTTAATTTTGTTTTCAATTATTTTTTTATGAATCAAAATTATTAATGTAATTAAAATTAATTATTATTAATTAATAGATAATTGTAACTTAATTTAGAATTAGACTTTTAATTAAAATATTTTGATTTTTAGCTTATGCAAAAGAAATTTTAGAATTTTAGCAATTTTAATATATCAACTTTAAAAGTTCATAAATGGAGTTTTACTTGGCCAAATAAGATCCAGGATGGCTCATTAGAAATATAAAATCATAGAGAATATTTATGAAGTGGTTTCATTACTATATTTTATCATTTAATGGGTCTAAAATTTAGCATAAGATCAAGCTCTAAATTTTTAAATAAAATCAATTTCTGAGTTTAATTATCTACATTCTCATTTGCCCATAGCTTCTTCTGAGAGCAGATCCATTTGTTAATGATCTTCTTGACCAATTAAGTATTCACATGCATCAGTAGAAATCTCATATTTATTTTGTTTTAATTATGCAATTAAATTTTAATTAGATTTGTTTTAATTCTAGATTTGGTATTTTTATTTTATTTTTTATTTTAAATTAGTTTTGATTTGTTTTTGCAGGAAACAGTTGAAGAGATGAGAAGAAGAAGATGTCAATCAATGAGAATGCTCCATCAATTGAAGAATACAATTTTAGATCAATGAAAATTGATTGAGCAGAACCACTCTTCAACAAACATTCTTATTAAGAAATCATTTTGTAAATATTATAAATAGCAGATTGTAGAATATAAGAGGGGCTCCTCTTCTCTACAGTTCAGGAATTATTGAAGGCACTATTGTATATAGGATTTAGATTTGTAGGGTAAAGGAGAGAAAACTCAGATCTGAGGATTATTGAGGATTTTTCCTTTGCATGTTGAATTATGTACGGAGAATGAAGCTTGTACTATTGCAACTCTAGTTTTAAAAGAAAAAATTCAAGCATTGTAAAAGATTGTTGGAGATGAGAGCCAAAGAAATGGATTCAATAAATAAGTATTTATAATACTATTGTTTTAAATATTGGTTTCATTTTATGATATCAGGAATGTTTCATTTTATTCATATTTGTGCTTTATTGTCGATATGAGTAATGTGTCTCAATTATATGTTATTATTTATCTCTGCTCTTATGGGTTGAATTCTGATTTCAGAGTAACTATTTACTCAAAAAAATTGTTTTTTAATATTGATTTAACAAATAGTGATATATTGTGAACTATTTCCTCATATTATTGTTTAATTATTTGAATTATTGATTTAACAATCAATATCATTTTGTGAACTACTTCCTAAATGTTATTGGTTGATTATTTCAGTTAAAGAGGTCTCTGAATAGGATGTGATTTGGTATATATAATATCAGCTAATGAACTACTTCATTAGATTCGTATTCATTAGAAGCTATACATATTTAAATCCCAATCATTTAAATATCTTACTCTTGGTTGGGTTAGATCTATATCTGCCTAATTGAGATAGGATTAAGTAAATTTCCTTTTGGCTTGCATTTTAGAATAATTTTACATTTAGATTTAATTCTATATTTCTAGGAATCCTCTTCCCAAAGAGGCTAAACTTTAGTTGTGGCTTTTTTTAGCCCCAAATTAGCTTAGAATCACTTTCTTACCTAATCAGCAAGATGGATGATCTAATGTTTCATCTCCATTGGTAGACAAAAGTTATATTTTAAGCCATTGGAGATTGAGAAAAGGTAACTAGACCTAGTTAAACCAGTTGGAACCACCATTCCAAACGGAAAAGAAACGGATTTAAGGTCCAGAATGGGTGGTCATCCCCACATATTGTTGCAGCAAATTTCGAGGCTTCAACATTTTGGCACTAGAAGGAGGGCCTGAGACTTGTTGTCCATTAGTGTCTTTGTATTCTATTATTTATTTTTATTACAATGGCTCATCTTAAACTTCCAATTTGGAGTTTTATTTCTGGACATGTGTCTTCCAATACTCTACTAGAAATAGTAGGACAATTACCTCTGGTGAATTTTAATGGTAAGAGGAATACTTCTTCATTTAATCATTTCTTTCAATTTATTCAAAAAAAAATCAAATTTGGTTTTTCAAGGAATCGATAAAGGTATTTTATGCAGGATTATTACTTACTCTTACATTCTTGGCAAAAGCTAGAAGCTGGTGTCAATCAATTCTAGTTGCCTCAATTCCCAGTTGGGATCAATTTATTACAATATTTCTTTGTAAATTTGATGAATATATCTACGAACAAGTATGTAACGATTTTGAAGATTTACAAATATTTGAAAAATGAATCTTTGATTGATTTTACCATTAGATTTCGTTTAAATTGTTTAAATTTAAAATCAAAGATAAAACTTTGAAATAGGAATTATTAGATTAGTTTGAACATATTTTCTCTCTTCCTCCCATTCATAATCTATGTGAAATTATTTCAATCTTTTCTCAATCTACTTCCAATTTCATTAACATTATTGAAAATTCCAATATGGAGGTGCAAACAAATGAGTATGAAGTGGTCTCTATTATGTATGATCAATTCCTTTATTTATTGCACACTTCCTACAATATTGATAACCTTCACATGTTAATGAACCAATATCACAAAGCTTGGATAATTTAGCTATTCAAATGCAAAAAGATATTAGTAGCAATACTGAAGAAGATACCACTTTGAAATATGAAAATTAGTGTGAATTAGAATCAGAAAATCTGAGCATAATCTAGCAAGTACAAGTAGTGATTAAAGTTTCTAATAATACGCAATCAGCTATACAAATTTCTTAATTCTTTTACGATAAACAAATTCCGAATTCTGGAAAAGAAAACAACATTCTTCAAGAAAGCACAATTTTCCAAGTAAATGATCTTAAATCTGAAATTTGCAATAAAGAAAATGCACAAAAGTACTCAAATAGAGACATTTTCAAATTCATTGTTTTGGATTCATATTTTTCCCTTTATCTTGATAATTTTTCTAAAAGAAATTTATCCTCTCTTCACTTTAAAGATATTACAGAAAATAAAGAGGCTAATCTAAATGAATTTCCAATTATTTTTATCAAAACAGAATTAATTATTGATCATACTTCTAGCATTAATGAACATGAGCTTAATATTATTTCTTGTTTTGATACATTGAATGAGATCGAAGGAAATTCTAAATAATGTCATGAGGTCATTTATGATAGTTACTTTGACATTGAAGATATTGATTTGTCTTCTTTTCAATTGAATCCTCGTGATAAAATTCTAATCACATGTGAAAATGAAGAAAACTATAATTCAGAAAATTTTTCAAATAGTTCTCATTTTCAAACAATTAATCATATTCATGATTTCAGCATTCAAGAAACCATTTCAATCTATGATTTATATGACGATCAAGCTCTCATTTATATTCATGGGCATAGCCCTCTCTTGAATTCATAAGATGGCATTGGAAATCATTCAAATCCTATTATTTCCACCAATTCTTATGAAGAGGAAATTTCTTTAAGTCAATCCCAATTGGGTTGTGACAATAATTGTAACATTAGTGTAAACTATGTTTCAATTTTGTTATTATTCTGTCATTTATTTTGTTTAACTTCAACTTTATTTTCTGTTTTTAGTCTTATATGTGTAAATGCTTTGTGCTAGCTTATTGAGCAGCTCAATATTGAACACTCGATTGATGCATTGCCTCAATGGAAAAATGAATATTCAAATTATAATTATGAACATAAAGAGATATTAAACTTCCAATTGATGTTCAATTCTTATCAATTACTTTTTTCTTCTCGAAATAAGTACCAATAAGAGAGTGTATTTACACAATATGACCAACAATATAATTCAATTAATACTTTCGTTGGATCTATTGGACTTCCATCCATTTTTCATTGATCTATTTGAAAAATATTTGGAGAATTTTCTTTCACCAAATATGGTTAATAATTTAGCACTTGAACATAACACTAAAAAAATCATGCGGGCCATTGTTTTTGAAAGATCATTTCCAAAATTTGGCATGTCATCTTCACTTTTAAACTTATCCCACTCTATAATGGAAATCCATCCAGATTTCTATGATCTAATCGAAATTCAATTGGAAAGGATATTTCAAAAGAAGGTGATTGCAAATAAGTTGCTAACAATAAATTTGCATTCTCCTTTCAGATTTCGTTTCCTTAGTTTAATTATATTTGTATTTTTGTTACTAATTTTTGACATATACATATATGTAGGAATTAAAATTCTTACATGGTTAAATTGGAAATATTAATATACCTAGTCATGTTTCTTTCATTAAGTTAGAAATAGGAATAGATTAATTTTATTTTCTATTTTCATTTATTTTGTTATTCAGATTTTTAATAAGCAAGTAATAAATCAAAAGTTTTCTTGGCATCCCTTTCATTTGCTGGCAAAGTGTATTATAACATATCTAAAGCTTATGAACTCCTCTATTCCCTTGATTTTTGCAAAACTCCGTCGCATTGATAATATTGCTTTAAAATAATATTTGAAGAAATTTCAGAGAATAGCTAAAGCTTGGAAATATTTAATTCACGAGTACTTCCAAAGAGCTCATTTTCACCACTTTTTCTCTCTAATGTAAATTTGGAAAGGATGCAAATCAAAAACTCATTACTTGCCAATATTTACTAAATAAATAGATGATATTGAACATGAGAGAAATTGAATATTCATGAGGTAAAATTTCCAGTCGATTTTTTTTTCCAGGTACATAGTTTACACGTTCATCTTCATCTATTGTTAGTTTTACTTTTTCAAAGGTCCTTTCTTATTTCTATTTTTTTTCTTTTGCAGGTTTTCATTTATTTGATTGTGCAGATCTGAGATAAGGATGTTGCTAACACTTTTCTCAAATTTGCAACATGTTTAGGGAAGTATTTATGATTTCGTATAAATTTGATAATTATCTAATTTTACTTCTACTCATTGAAATCCTGGTAAGTCTTGATAAATTCTTGGAAGATTCATATCATATCACTATATTTCACATCTCTGTTTATAAGAAAGTTCTAATAAAATTACTTTCCGATCAGATATTCCTACAGTTAATTAAATTATTAAAGGATTATTTATTTTAAAAGAAAAGTCAAGTTAGTCATTTTATTTTTGAATTAAATATTTCAAGAAATCGTCGGCCCCACATATGGCACATTATATATTGCAATTCACATATAAGAGATTCTCAAATGAGAATACTCCAAATATATTTGACCTCCCGATCCCTGATGAACCTCTCCTTCTGATATCGCATCATCCATAGTGAAATCCCTTGTATTGCAATATTTTATCAGAGAAAATTTTTACCATTTCCTGATAAGAAACCTCTAATGCAATTCTTCTGATATTGTTTCTTTCTCATTCTCCAATAAAATGACTTCACCAAAAATCGTGATTTCCACACAACCCCAGACCTGATACGACATTTAAACTCAGTTATGAAAGATATCGTGTATGTTGATAAATCATAATTTTGATAGGGGCATATGTTTAAAGGTTTTGATGTCCCAGATCTGATATGAAATTAAATCCATATTAAAAAACTATTGGGTCCATTCTTCATTGCAAATCGGAATATCAACAATGTTACATCTCCTGCTCAAATCTTTTGATTGCCTATCTATTATAAAACTCAAAGTCGGTCCCATCAATGAGCTACGTCATTTATCGCATTTTCGTTATCATGAGAATAATATTGGCGTTTCCTTTTACTGAACAACTTCAATCTTATGATATGATTATTCTTTGATATCACCATCATTCCATCGCAGTTTCCTGACACATATGCTCATGTCACATCGTTTCCATCGCAACAATTATATCACATTGCAAAACTCAAATCAATATTTTGCTTACAATATTCAGATGCGATAGATGTTGATATACGCCTCTCCACCATTGTCTTTTAATTATTATAGAGAATGCTTGATTGCATATCAACGAAGGTGGAAGTCGCATATTTTAAGTTATGCATGGAAAAGAAACTCGCAATACAAAATATTTGGCAAGGCACTGACCTATACGAAAGACCATGTGAACGCATGTTTTCATATTCTACCTCTCAGTGGTCTAGCTGGAATGAAATGTGTATGCTCATTATTTCTCTAAATTGCTACAAACCAAGGAAACTTTGTATAAAAATACTTGCAGTGAATGATTTTACCGTGATTTTATCTATGCCCATTCAAAATCTTATAATTTTCTAAGAAGAGTTGAACCATTGCATCACACTTGCCAAATTGTTTTCCCTTTAGTTATATTCATTTCTTCTAAAGAGATTTAGAGCCTCTAACTGATGAATTTTGTAATCTTGATCCTTTGCTTTTCATTTTTCAATATTTTCCTCAGAATTTCAAAGTAGTTCACTTATTAGACTCTTGGGTTTGTCTTATATCAAAAACATTTAAAACGAATTCTAAGAATTACTTCTCCAAACTTCACATTTCCTTTTCTTTATGTTATCTTGTCTAATACATTTAAAAAAGGAAATGACCCCTATTTTTCTATCTTCATTGGTATTTTCTAGTTTTAAAATTTTGTAAAATTGATTTTGGCTTCAGAAAAAGATTTTGAGATATTTTACACTTGATTTATTCTCATATTTATTAAATCTCGAATTCCTCTACTATAAGCTTATTTTACATGTAAATGTAAGTTCTTTCCATACAATCATTTTACAAAAATTCAAATTATCTCATTATTGGAATGAAAGCCATTGTAGCTATTTTATAGACTCTTACGAAATTTTTACCTCTAATATGTGAACGTTTGATGTTTTAAAAAGAAAATATTTTACATTATACATTTATCAAGCATTTCTTATCGGACATAATTAATATCGTGAGTTTTGTTTGTAAAAGTTACACAAAATATTTTGTTCCAGGATCTTGCTGCCCTTAATATTCTAAATGCTGAAACTTATTGTAACGAAGGTGAAAATTTCATTAAAATTCTGAAAACTTCTGTTGTCAGAAACATTATAAAGCAATATTTTTTCTTTATCGAAGTTTTGTCCATTAAGAATTTTCGAAAACTTGAGATCTTACCTTTTTCTTTGATTCTCTCGGAGACTTAGAACTCGATAATATTAGGCTAATAATCTTCGCAGGTCTCTAATTATTACATTTTGATATTTCACTATGTATACATGAAGTCTCATTAATTATCTTTTGAATATATATGCTACTTTCATGTTATCATGGTAGTCTAAAACTTGGATGTATTTCAAACATAATTTTTCCAAATCCAAGTATTCATTCATAGAGATGACTTTTCTGACTAAAGGGATATAAATTCTTCATGGTGTATATACATGGAATTTTTTTACTCTTCTCGACAATCTCATTCACTCTTAAGGAATTTGGAACAAGTAAAGGTAATTTACCGATGGTTATTTAATACCTTAATTCTCTTTTATTTTGAATTTCACTCCATACTTGTCATATAAATATTCAAATCATTTTCATATACATAATTGTTACATTATTTAGGAGTTTGAATCAAATTTAATATTCCATGGTTAATATAAATTCAGATTGGAAGAAGAAAATAGAACATTCATCGCTGCAATTCATAAAGAAACATATCTTCATCCTCATTTCTTGTGGAAGTGATTTATTTCCAATTCCTTTAACATGAAACATTGCTTTCTTCTATTTTACTTCTTGCTTTAGTTTAGATTCACTACATTATGATTTTGGATCAATAAGATTTCAATCAATTCAACTTCTTCATGTTTCCAATTAAAGGAAGAAGTTAACTTGTATTGGAGAAAATCATCTCTCTCAAGTAATATTAAAATGAAATTCTCCAATGCTAAGTTTCATGTGCCCACTTTCATTTATTTTCATTTATTCACTTTTTGTTTTAGTTTTGTTTTTGCTGATCTTGAACCCTATTTTTACAGGTCTTCGTGAACCTTTCGCACCTCTACCAGATCATTTTTTGAAGTTTATTTATTTTTCTCCTTGATATTCTTGAAAGAAATAGTAATGATCATCATCGAATAAGCTAAATTAGGGAGTTTCTGGACCGCCAGTCTATGTCTTTAAGCATTTCTTTTATTAGAAAATGGTTGGGATGCTTTTATATAGGTTTTACCATGAAGAAGGAAAATTTGCAATAAACAGAGACTTATCATTCAGCATATTATCTATCATCACTGCTATTCACCCTCTACATTTTGAGAGCCTTATTTCTTATAACCCTACAAGATAAAATATTTAAATCTCAACATAAGTATGAACGTACGTATGCTTATATTTATCTCTTTTGTTGAGACATTCATATAAGCAGTCTTGTGGAGTTCATCTTTTAAATTTGGATTTTTCTTTTACCTTCGGCCTTTTTTCATTTTTATTTTTATTTGTTTATTTTTTTCCTTTGCTTTCGGTTTTTTTTTCGGTGACTCTGCCATGATTTATGCAAAATGTATTTTTCTTATCTAACAGTGATTGACATACATGGGAAATATTTTACTCTATCTATTTTAGTGAATTTCATTTATCATTAAATGCATATCTTTATGGAACCATAAAACCATCTTGCTTTAAACATTTTTCATGGAGGAACACACATCCTTTCTGAGTGATTGAGTTTACTTTTTCAAGGAAAGAAATGATTTGAGTTTAACACAATGGACGCTCGTTGGCAGTAGGACTAGGATTGTATGGCATAAAAGACAACTTCTCTGAGGTATTGTTCAGGCTCGCTGGTAGCGAAGCGATGCTAGAGATCAATCATAAAATGAATATATGATTTATCAAAAAAATCTTATATCTACCTTCTTCTATTTTTCATGAGGAAAGTTTAAAGCAAAATTTTCTCAAATTTGGATTCATCACTTTTACTCAAGTCTGTTTTAAGTACTTATCTTTACAAACTCATTTTACTTAATCTATTTATGTGGAACCTAGGGAAATGTTTTACTGATTTCGATTATTTTAAACCTTTGGGTAAATTAAAGTTCATTATATTTAATCAGAGATAACTGGTCCTTCTCCCGTGTGTCACCATTGTTGTAGGGAAAATCCAACACCCCCCATTTTTGAATTATTTACTTCAATAATGAGGACCATTTTTATTAATTTTTGTCTTAGCACCTTTTATGATTTTTATTAAGTTAAATGTCCTAAAATTTTACAATTTTTTCATTTTTGTAAGATTTCCATTTTGATCATTTCATTGAATTTGATTTTTAACAAGCTTTCCATCGATACTTATTTCACCTCATTTGATCAACCGGTTCGTAAATGACACTCCTTTGAAGTTTAATCATTTTCTCGTGAAGGTTAAACAAACATATAAAGTGTATTATATTTCAATTTTTGCAGTTAAAATAGTCATTTATTGTGAATATTAACTCTTAGTTATTTTTTACTAATTCTTTCATTTTTCACTAACGATCCTACAAAATAATCCATCTAAATTGTATAATAGGTAAAAACACGTTTCAAAATCTTGGTAATTTACTCTAATTTATTATTTTAAAATAAATTGCCAAGTCTAGAATATCAATATTGCAAAATGGCTATAGTCCAATTTGTAGAATTTTTAATCCCACACATACCTCATTTCTTATCACATCCTTTCTTCTAAAAAAAATGCTCAAAATTTTTTTTGCAATAAAATATACGATTGTGATATTTTTTTTTTAAACACCTCAAACACATCCCTTTAAAAATTGCGATTACGATTTAAAAATATAAAAGGTTAGAATTTTTATTACAATTTTTTTTTATCAAAAACCTTATGACTCCCGACTTCTTCTCTGTCATCCTTACCTCACCCTCCTTATCACTCCATCCTCCTTTACCACTCACACTCACCTCCATTAATACATCATCATCCTCACGTCATTTTCATTATGGAGTTTGTTTTAAGTTTAAAATTTAATGATTTTATAATATATATTACATTACGTTATATTATATTATAATACAATATATATTATATTTTTATTATAATTCTAATATAATTTAAACTATAATATTAATATAATATAATAGTATTTTAATTAATTTTTAATTTAATTTTTAATTATTTTAATTTTGTTTTCAATTAATTTTTTATTAATTAATATAAATAATATAATTATAATTAATTAGTATTAATTAATAGATCATTGTAACGTAATTTAGGATTATGATTTTAATTAAAAGATTTTGATTTTTAGCCCAAGCAACATAAATTTGAGATTTCTAACGATTTTAATATATCAACTTTAGAAGCTCATAAATGGAGTTTTACTTGGCCAAATGAGGCCCGGGACGACTCATTAGAAAGATAAAATCATGGAGAAAATTTATGAAGTGGTTTCATTACCAAATCTGATCATTTAATGGGTCTAAAATTCAACATAATATTAAGCTTGGAATTTTTAAATAAAATCAATTTCTGAGTTTAATTATCTGCATTCTCATTTACCCATAGCTTCTTCTGAGTGCGGATCCATTCATTAATGATCTCCTTGACCAATTAAGTCTTAACATTCATCAATAGAAAGCTCATATTTCTTTTATTTTAATTATGTAATTAAATTTTAATTGGATTTGTTTTAATTCCATATTGGGTATTTTTATTTTATTTTTTCATTTTAAATTAGTTTTGATTTTTTTTGCAAGAAACAATTGAAGAGATGAGAAGAAGAATATCTCAATCAATGATAAGGCTCCAGAAATTGAAGAATATGATTTTAGACCAATGAAAATTGATTGAGCCGAACCACTCTTCAACAAACTTTCTTATTAAGAAATCATTTTGTAAATATTATAAATAGCATATTGTAGAATGTAAGAGGGGCTCCTCTTCTCTGCAATTCAAGAATTCTTGAAGGCACTATTGTATAGAGAATTTATATTTTTAGCGTAGAGGAGAGAAAACTCAGATCTGGGGATTATTAAGGATTTTTCTTTTGCATGAAGAATCATGTATGGAGAACAGAGCTTGTACTATTGCAACTCTAGTTTTAAAAGCAGAAGTTCAAGCATTGTAAATAAATGTTGGAGACCAGAGCCAAAAAAATGGATTCAATAAATTGGTATTTCTAATACTATTGTTTTAAATACTGGTTTCATTTTATGATAGCAAAAATGTGTCATTTTATTCATATTTGTGCACTATTGTCAATATGAGTAATGTGTCTCAATTATATATTATTATTATTTATCTCTGCTCTTATGGGTTGAATTTTGATTTCAGAGTAACTATTTACTCAAAAAATATGTATTTTAATACTGATTTAACAAATAGTGATGTGTTGTGAACTATTTCCTTATATTATTGTTTAATTATTCGAATTAATGGTTTAACAACCAATATCATTTTTTGAACTACTTCCTAAATGTTTTTGGTTAATTATTTCAGTTAAAGAGGTTTCTGAATAGAATGTGTTTTGGTATACATAATTTCAGCTAATTAACTACATTAGCTTGATATTCGTTATAATCCAAACATATTTAAATCCAAATAATTTAAATATATTTTTCTTGGTTGGCTTGTATCTATATCTACCTAATTGAGATAGGATTAGGATCAATTTCCTTTTGGATTGAATTTTAGAAAAATTTTACATTTAGATTTAATTCTATATTACTAGAAGTCCTCTTCCCAAAGAGGAAAAATTTTATTTGTGGCTTGGTTGAGCCCAAAATTAGATTAAGAGTCACTTTATTGCTTGATTGGCAAGAGTGATAATATGATGTCTCATCTCCATTGGTAGACAAAAGTTGTATTTTAAGACATTGGAGATTGAGAGAAGGTAGTTGGACCTAGTTAAACCAGTTGGAACCACCATTCCAAACGGAAAAGGAACTACTTTAAGGTCCGGACCGAGCGGTCATCCCCACATGTTGTTGCAGAAAATTTCAAGGCTTCAACACATCTCCAACCCCCTCTTTTCTAACTTCTCCATCAAAATCCATGTTCCAAAGGACACCATATTCATCTTTGTGTTCTGATTTATTTTCTTGCAATTCACCTTCTTTCTCTTCTAATAGGATGACCCTATTTTGACTTTCTTCCTCCAAATACAAATCATTATACAATATGAAAGAATCCATATCAGAACAAAATGATTAAATAGGATGGTTATTAGGCCTTTCCTTGCCACTCACCATGTATTTCATCAATATTTGTAGAAATTTTGAATAACTATTATATTATTCACCGATATTATCCTGATCACACACTATTTGAGCTTCATGCATAATACATAATCTCTTCTACCATTGATCATTAACTGCGGAAATATAAACAATCGCATGTGCACATTAAAACCATAAACAATCACACATATAAACACATTATTTATGGGAAAGCTTAAAGCTGAAAAACCCCAACTATCTGTATATTATAATGATATAGATCATGTAACAATCATTGTACAAACTCCTCACAAGCTGTTAGTACAATCTCCAATTGTTACACACTACACAAGCTCAGATCTAGAAAAACACATGCTCCAATCTGCTCCACCTGTTGTGCACTGCGCAATCCTCATTGGCATCTCCATCAATGTGTGGTGCAAACTCATGCACCAGTATAGTCACACTTGCTCTTTCACCTACCTCTCCACTGATCTCCACTGAAACTGTCCATGCACTGAAGTTAACTGATGTATTCTTTAGTTGATTTATGAGTTAATAATTAGTGAATTAATTAATAATTAATTCACACCACTCTCACTAGTGTATCAGTCAATTAGACTAGATACAACTAGCTCAAATATGTTTAACTGAGTTAAACTGAATACAACTCCACTAACTTCCTCAATCAACTCCACCAAACTCTGTCACATGAGTTCTAACTGAAGTCTTCATGCAATAGCTCCACTTAACCCCTAGGAATAGCATAATTCCTTCTGTCAGCTCCTGTGCCACATTTGTGCATATAACTGAAGTGCTCCAAGAGAATAAGATAATGTTTAGAGTCCAAATATTATTAAGAGCTAATAATATTTGACATATCTATTTTTAGACCGGCAATCTAAAAATAGATTCCGCCCAATATGTCTAAAAATAGAAGTCCATCTATTTTTTCCGACTTGACCAACCATCCACAAATAGCATCCTGCAACTCATAGAACATGATCCATATGTCTAAAAATAGACTTTGCGCCAAAAATAGCGTCTCAGGCCCACTTAGTGAAGTGCTTACTTCTTTCCATCAAGCTCACTACCTCAAGCTCACTATCTTGTTGCAATCTCAACACTCCCTCTCAACAAGATATGGATTATCCGCAACCCTATCCCGCTCCGTGCATCTCGACCCTTTTCTCCTCGTGAGTGCTCTGCCAAGATATCAGCATGCTGATCCTCCGTAGGAATGTATGAAAGTAACATGATCTTCCGCTACACACAATCTCTGATATGATGATACCAGATGTCAATGTGTTTAGATATATCATGAAATACTGGATTAACCGAGAGTTTGATGCAACTCTGACTATCACAATAAATCACAATAGGATCCAAGTGTGAACCAAACAACCCGACTAGGATCTTCCTCATCCATATAGCCTCGCATGCATCCAAACTTGTTGCCATATACTCGGCCTCTACTGAACTGAGTGCCACAGATATCTTCTTCCTGTTGTACCAAGAAACTGCTGTCGACCCGATACTGAAAATCCCTCCATATGTGCTCTTTATGTCCATTGGGCTGCCTGCCCAATCTGCATCTGTGAAGCCACATAGCCTCACCTCATCCGACTATCTGTACCACAATCCATATCCCGATGTGCCTCTGAGATATATCTCAATACATGCTTGCCTGCCTTCCAGTAGAGCTTGGTAGGCTTAACCATAGCTTGTGAAAGCTGGTTCACAGCATAACATATGTCGAGTCGTGTATTGACCAGATACATAAGCGACCCCACCAACTGTCGATAAACAGTGGCATCCACTACCTCCGCCGAAGTAGCATCCTCCTTCCTCCATCCACTAGGAAGAGGAGTATCAACAGGCTTGCAGCCATGCATGTTGAACTTCTCTAGTATCTCTCGGGCATACTTACCCTGAGAAACAAACAGTCCATCACTGCGCTGCCAAATTTCCAATCCCAGGAAATAATGAAGGAGGCCCAAGTCCTTCATTTCAAACTCTCTAGCAAGATCCTCCTTGCATGAAAGTATCAACAGCTCATCACCTGTCAAAATAAGATCATCTACATACAGTACAATGATCAACAACTTCCCCTCCACCACAATCTGGTACAGGTTAGGATCCGCCTCACTCTTGGAGAATCCAAGTCCGGTGAAATAACTGTCTATCCATGTGTACCAAGCACGAGGTGCTTGTTTCAACCCATACAGCGCTCTCTTGAGCCTGCACACATGCGACTCGCTGCTAAAGATCTTGAAACCTTCGGGCTACTCTATGTACACCTCCTCCTCAATGACTCCGTTGAGGAACACAGTCTTCACATCCATCTGATGAATGTGCCACCCCATCTGCGCTGAGAGAGCAAGAATTGTCCGTATGGAAGAATACCTTGCGACAGGTGCAAAGGTCTCCTCATAATCGATCCCCTCTATCTGTGAGAAGCCTCGGGCAACAAATCTTGCCTTGTACTTCTCCACACTCCCGTCAGCCGCCTTCTTCACTTTGTAGATCCATCTCAAACCCACCACTGATTTCCCTTCCGGTCTTGGGACAATCTCCCATGCACTGTTTCTGACAATCGAATCATACTCTTCCACCATGGCATCTACCCATGCGGGGTCCTCCACAGCTTCCTCGAAAGAGGATGGCTCTGTCACGACACATTTGCTCACAAGAGCCATGTATCCAATGTACCGGTCCAGTGACTGTCTCTGTCTGCGCTGTGCTGTAGGTGGTCCTACAACCTTCTCTGCATCTTGAGCCAGTCGCTCAGCTTCTGTAGTGCGCTTCCGCCCTCTGATGGTTGGCGCTGCATGAGTGGTCTCTTCCACTCCATGAACCTCATCTTGTGGCTGATCCACATCCTGAGACTCATCCTTAGAAACTAATAGCTCCTCATCTGCATGCAAGTGTGGCTCCCTCTCAAGCGAACACTTCATGGCTTTCTCCTCATGAAATTTGATATCCCGTCGCACAACAGTCTTGCGACTGTCTGGAAAATACACACGATAGTTGAGGGGCGTATCAGTGTACCCCACAAATATCCCAACCTCTGCAGTCGGCTCCAGCTTCTTCCTGGCATCCTTCTTCACATGAATGTAAACAGGTGAACCAAAAATCCTCAAATGGGAAATATCAGGCCTCTTACCAGAAAACGCCTCCTCGGGTGTACTCATGCCAAGTATCTTGTGAGGACAACGGTTCTGCACATATACTACAGTATTTCATGCCTCCACCCACAAGTGAATGGGTAGGCCCTGATCATGCAACATCGCCCGTGCAGCACCCACGATCGTTCTGTTCTTCCGCTCAGCAACCCCGTTCTGCTGTGGGTTATGAGGTGCTATGAGTTCTCTTCGAATTCCTTCAGCGCTAAAAAATTCCTTTAATTTTCCAGAGATGAATTCACCACCATTGTCGCTCCTAAGAGCCTTCACCTGCTTCCCCGATTCTTTCTCAACCAGTGCCTTGAACTCACAGAACTTTGAGTATGTCTCGCTCTTCTTCTGCATGAAGAAGATCCATCACTTCCGAGAAAAATCATCAACAAAGATCACATAGTACCTGTGTTTTGCTGTCGAAGCTACTGAGAAAGGTCCACACACGTCTGTGTGAATTCTCTCAAGGATCGTCGTGGTGCGACTATCCTTCTCGTGAAAAGTGGCTTTCACAAATTTTCCTAAGGTACATCCCTTGCACTGATCTGACTGCGCAAGAGTACCCTTAGGAAGTCCAGTAGAAATCTGCTACAGTATCTTCAAAGCTCCATGGTTAAGGTGGCCCAATCTCCGGTGCCACAACTCGCCATCATCCCGGCTCACCACTCCTTCTGCCTTGCCTGCCATTGCTGCGCAGCCATCTACCTGAAATTGATAAAGGTTCTTAACTTGAACCCCTATCCTCTGAGTCTCACCAGTTGCCTTACTGTGCAGGAAAGCCTTTCCCTCGCTAAATACAACATCATATCCCTTGTCTTCTAACATCGCCGCGTAGATAAGATCTTTCTCAATCCCTGAACATGCATCACTTCCTTCAATACACAGGGCTTACTGCATCTTCTCTATGGAAATGGCACCATACCGGTCGCACCAGATTTTACCATCATCGCCCATCTCGATGTGCACTCCAAGATCTTTCTCATCCGTGAGACCGCAACAAATCTCGATCTCCGTCATGTGAAAAGATGCACCACTGCCCGTGAACCACACCGAACCCATCACACTTGAGACCAAGCATGCGATCAGTGAAAAATCCAGCTCAAATTGCAAGGCTAAGGCCTCTCCAGCTGCAAATCCAATAGCTTGCTTATTTTTCTTCTTCTGTGGACAATTAGTGGCGTAATGTCCGTGTTGGTGACAGTGAAAGCACTTCACCTTGGACATGTCCTGCTTCTTGCCTTTCGCACCGGATTGAGAAGCTTTCTTGCTCTTCCCCTTCTTTTCTTTGGCATCCAAAGCGCAATTCTCTTCATCAGAGTTCTTTGATGAATATCCGTCCCTGGTACTCCACCTTATCTCCTCTTGCACAAGATCCGACCAAAGTCGCTCCCATCCTGGCAATTTCTCCCGACCATTGACAGAGTCCTGATAGGAATGCCAACTCTTCGGAAGCCCAAGGAAAGCCAAGCTCACCAAGTCCTCATCATCTACAGTCACCCCCACACTTCCCAGCTCATCCCTGCATTGGGTGAACTTCGTGAGGTACTTGGGCATACTGTCGCCTTTCTCCATCTTTATGTTTCTGATTTTATCCTTGAGCGCCAACTTCCTCTGGTCGCTCTTGCTTTGGAATAAATTTGTCAAGGATTTCCACATCAAGAATGGATAAGTCTTACCATGAAGGCTGGACACTATGTGATCCTTCACACCCTCCAACAGAATCCTTCGACACTTTTTTGTCTTCTTTTTCCATGCATCAAGTATGACAGCATCAGTAGAAGTAGGCTTTGGAATTTCTGCATCTATGAACTCCTTCAACCCATTGTCATCTAGCACCGCCTCCATCCTGTCCTTCCATGCAATATAATTCGAGCTGCCCTCAAGGTCATACTCCAATCCCAATCCGTTGAAAGACATCTCAACTTCGACACCAAGAAAACACTGCTGCAAATTCGAATTCCACCAGCACAAAACTCAACCGCTTCAATTTTTTGCAATTTCTCCAATGATCAATATCGCTTCGATACCATGTATAAATTTTGAATAACTATTATATTATTCACCGAGATTATCCTGATCACACACTATTTGAGCTTCATGCATAACACATAATCTCTTCTACCATTGATCATTAATTGCGTAAATATAAACAATCGCATGCACACATTAAAACCATAAACAATCACACATATAAACACAGTATTTATGGGAAAGCTTAAAGCTAAAAACCCCCAACTATCTGTATATTATAATGATAGAGATCATGTAACAATCATTGTACAAAATCTTCACAAGCTCTCAGTACAATCTCCAATTGTTACACACTACACAAACTCAGATCTAGCAAAACACATGCTCCAATCTGCTCCACCTGTTGTGCACTGCGCAATCCTCATTGGCATCTCCATCAATGTGTGGTGCAAAATCATGCACCAGTATAGTCACACTTTCTCTTTCACCTACCTCTCCACTGGTCTCCACTGAAACTGTCCATGCACTGAAGTTAACTGATGTATTCTTTAGTTGATTTATGAGTTAATAATTAGTGAATTAATTAATAATTAATTCACACCACACTCTCACTAGTGTATCAATCATTAGACTAGATACAAAGGATACAACTATTTCTAACTACGTTTAACTGAAAGCAACCGAATACAACCCACTAACTTCTCAATCAACTCCACCAAACTCTATTGAGTTCTAATCAAGTTCTCATGCAATAGTCGACTTTAACCTCAGAATAGCGAATTCTTCCCTTGCGCCTCCTCAGGCTACATCTCACGTGGCACTTAACTGAAGTGCTCCAAGAGGATAAGATAATGTTTAGAGTCCAAATATTATTAAGAGCTAATAATATTCGACATTTCTATTTTTAGACTGGCAATCTAAAAATAGATTCCACCTAATATGTCTAAAAATAGAAGTCCATCTATTTTTTCCGACTTGACCAACCATCCACAAATAGCATCCTGCAACTCATATAACATGATCCATATGTCTAAAAATAGACTTTGCGCCAAAAATAGCCTACGGGCCCACTTAGTGAAGGTGACTTCTTTCCACTAAGATCATCATCTTGTTGCATTCTCAACAATATTTATCTATACAATCTTCTTGCCTGTTCAAAAACAGGAATTTTGGCATATGACATATCCATTTGTAAAGTAAATTTCAATTTTGCAACCCATGATCTTGATGTCGAAATTCAGAGGAATATCAACAACAACTACATCCATCAATATAATTTTTTTTGGAATTTGAGTGAGGGAGGAAACCAAATCCTTGATTAAACCTAGACATTTCACTTTACTCGAATCAAAGGAAAATAGGTCTTTATATGGCCTTGTTATGTCCAAACTGAGTTTCTCCATGATAACCTTTGGCATTAGGTTATCTGATGGACCTCAGTCTAACATTTCATTATGTAGAATCAAATAATGTACATTCAAGTTAACGTAGAAGGATGGAATGCCTCCATCTCGAAAATCTCCTTCAACTTTTGGACCAAAATAGAAGTTCAAGATTATCATCATTTAAATTAACAATATTTGAAACATCTTCTATCTTGAGTGCTTTGACAATCTGAATTTTGTATTTCTCATTCTTTATCAATTCATTAAATGGAATGGATATTTTGATTTTAGATATTTCATTTTCTAAACTGAAATAAGATTGATTTTTCTCTACCTCTTTGATGGTTGTGTCTTTCTTTTCAAAAATTTCCTTTATAGGATCAACTTTCTTTTTGGCTGCAAGCAAGTGCATCAATTTGGCCTTTATTTGGAGGATTTACTGGAACCTTCATGTTTCTCAAGTTATACTATCTTTGCACTTCCATTATTTCATTTTGGTACCCTTTCTTGTAATCTTCTGATTCCATATGCATGATATCTTCTTGTGGTTTAAAGAATAAATCATGTTCTTCTTTTGTCAAAAATATTGTGTCCTCTTCTTCACCAAAATAATGTATATGATCTTTATCTTCTATTATTTCTTCATCTTCTACAAAATTCTCTTGGAAAGAAGGTGTTATTTACTATTGATATCCTTGATTTATTTGTTCTCTTTGTTTTATTTGATTTCATAAATTGGGATGTATTACTTGAAGGGGAGCGTGTTATTTTCTACCAATAGCTTTGTTTTCCAAATTTAACCTTTCTTCTAGCTTTTCCATTTCTTTAACCATAACATCGAACTTGTTTTATGATAAATATGAAGTCTCCTCTTTAACCACTCCTATTTTTTCATATTTCATTTTGGCCTTTTTGTTCAACAGATTTTCTTCCACTACAACAACATTTATCTTCATATCCTCCAAATTGATTGGATTCCTTTCTCTGAGATGATAACCAAGATTGACATCAAATCCATCTGGGTAATGAAGCAAATCCAACCTTGGAGGAGGTTTTATCTCATCTGGTATTGAGTTATACACCTTATTAAATCTAGCTGAAAATTTTTGAATTGATTCTCATGGACCTCTCTTTAGGTTGTCATACTCAGCTAATATCTACAGCGGGTTATTGCGATTTCTTACTTGAGGGGGAGCCTATTTTTCTCTACTAGTAGCTTTGTTTTCAAAGTTAACATTTTTACCAACTTTTCCATTATTTTCACCATAATATCCAACTTGTTCTCTGATGAAGATGAATGCTCCTCCTTAACCACTCCTCTTTTTTCATCTTTCATTTTGGCATTTTTGTTCAACATATTAACTTCCACTCCAACAAAATTTATTTGCATATCCTCCAAAGTGGATGGATTCCTATTTCTGATTTGATAACTAAGCTCAGCATCAAAACCATCTGGGTAATAAATTAAAACCATCCCTAGAGGAGGTTATCTCAGCTAGTATTGAGTTATACACATTATTAAATTTGATTGAAAATTACTAAAATTATTCTCTTGGACCTATATTTTGGTTGTCATACTCAACTAATATTTGTAGAGAGTTATTTTTTACTTACCATATATCAAGGAAAATTTTCTCAAGTTGCTAGAAATTGGAAATGCTTGCACTTGGCAGACTTCTAAACCATTTTTCAACCTCTCCCGAAAAAATATGAGCAAAAAGTCTCAATTTAGCATCCTCATGGTCTACCTCTTCTAGGTATATGAATTAATTCAACTTATAAAGGTGTTTCTATGTTGTAATAACTCTTGTACCATCAAACCAAGGAAATCACTGATCATAATTTTGTGGCAAATCATGTAATGGACTGTGTAAATTTAATGGATTATAACGATCAGTGATCACTGTGTGAGATGGACTTGTACTAGATTTTTGGATTTGAGATGAGGGTGAGTTAGGTAAGGATATTGTTGTTTGAATAATTAATGAGGAAGAAGGAGTGAAAACAACAGAAATAGTAGGAGCATAATAAAATGGATATTCAGTGGAGTAGAAAATATTGGGCAGACATTGTTGGAAAAAAATGCTGAAACCTGGAGGGCTTAGAAGCATCTTCTTGTAGTTGATACACAAGATGTTATATTTTATGAATTATATCCAAATATCCATGTCTTCTTCTGATACACTCTCTTTCTAAAAATGAATATAGGATTTTATCTTATCCTGATCAAAATTGTTTCTATTAGGTAGTTTTCTGATTTAGATATGAATAAAAGTTGTTCAAACTTCAAATCAAATTGAGTATGATCCACTGAGTTGGCATTATGATTTAATGTGTTGTCCTTGATGAAACCTACTTGATGAGTTTCCTTTTGATAGAAACCTACTTTATGAAGATTTAAACTTGATGTATCTACAGGCCAATTCAAATGTGACAGAGAAAGAAATACTAGTCAGTGATAGAGGAATGATGAAGGTAAATTTTCAGGAACTATAGGTAGGTTCAATGAAGCCAATTCATGTACATATGCATTTTTGATGAAGGGAAGCCACATATATGTAGGTTCAATGAAGCCAAGTCATGTACATACGTAGGTTCGATGAAGTGAAGTAGTGTATACGCAAGTTTGGTAAAGAAAAGTCGCGTACACATGCAAATATGAAGAAGAAAAGATGTGTACATGCTTGCACACTATTTTATCAATACCAAGGATCTTTACCATGGTATTAGCCCACAATATTGAGCACAATAATGAATATTTGATCTCGTCGAAGAATACCATCGACACTAGTGTGTTTTTGTCTCATGGTATTGGCTAAGGCTCTAACTATATACAGAGGTGAAGATCAAAGTGCCAGGTGTGCATGAGGAAGGGTAATGAATGAATACTTCAATCTGAAGTATATTTTCATGGTATGGGCTATAGTTGATTGATAGATCTGAAATAATGATGCACCTATGAATACAATAATGGATTAGGATCTTTAGACCTGAAATGACGATGTACTTGCATGATCTGTTTATGAGTTGTTTAGATACGTGGTCTAGTGCATGTTTGTTGCAGTGAAGGGTATGATCTGAGTAAGTTTGAAGTTTTGAAGTATTGCTTAGTATTAAATTATTTACAGATCTGTACGCGGGTTCGAACCAAGGAAGTCATGTATACACGCAGGTTTTTTTCCTGCAGAGATGCGTATATATTCAATAATATGTTGAGATATGTACGTGAGTTGGGTTTGGGATAAGAGCATACATATGCGGATAATTCTTCTAGAAGGAGCGTATGCAAACCAGGGTTTTGTTGAAGAATGTTGAAGAAAATGTATGATCAGCTTTGTTGTATTTCTATTTTCTGTCAATGATGTCTTCATATAAATCTGGGTTGTTTGAGTATTGATAATGCTACCAGTTGATTGTGATTAAAGATCAGTGATTGGTTGATTGATTCGTGATTTATTGATTTATTTGGTACAGTTATATGTTTTAGTTTGATGCATGGTATTAGGCTTAAATGAGTGTAGTGGGTTCAATCTGAAAATATGATGAAAAGAGGCCTATAAGTTGTGATGTATTGAATCCGATGGATCCAGTGTAAAAATTTATGAAACGTGGTCTACGGTGGTTCTGAGGGTTGGAGCCTTCACTAAGTAAGTCGAATCTTCCTACTAGTAGGAGCTAGTGATCAAATCAAAGGGTCGTAGCTCCCTTCGAGTGGGTGCTGGTAAACAAGATTAGGGCGTTGGAGCTCCCTTCCAGTGGGTGTTGGAGAACGAGTGAAGGTTGTAGCCTTTTGCAAGTGGGTGACTGTGTGCTTGTATGAGTCTGCACCAGTACAAGATTGTAAGCAGTTTTCTATATAATCATAATATTGAAGAAAGAGACGACAACAGCGATTTTTTTCTCCCACATTGGGTTCCACCTTAAATCCTGGTGTTCATGTGTGTTTCTTAAGTGTGGTGGTTTATTATTTTCTTACTACACATGTTTACTGCTTACTAAATGTCTGATGAATGAATGATGCACTGGTATAAGTAAAGTTCTGAATATTTATCTCAATTATAATTTTCTTGAGCATACACTAGTTTCCTTAATGAAAGTCGTGTGCATACGTTATTTAACTTAAGTAAAGTCGCATACAGAATTCAGTAAAGAAAAGTAAAATATTTTGTGAGTTTTAAATACTGATTCACCCTCCCCCCACCCCCCTACTCTCAGTATTTTTCCCAACAATTGGTTTCAAAGCAAGTCCTTCAGAAGAAGCTTGATCGCCTGAAGTAGATCCGTCATAATGGGAAGGAAGCAAAAGAAGAAGGCTACTCAAAGGAAGAATGCAACTCAGAAACTGTGTGCAACAATATATGAAGAAGATAAAACATGTACTAATTTTTGTTCTTGTGATCCACTTCCTTGTTTATGCAATATTTAAGAGATTGAATATGAAAGTAAAAGTAATGTTACGGATCTAGAAGTAGAAATTCTAAACTCAAAACTAAAGTTGAAGATCAGCAAATTCTATTTAATGAAAGAGAATTTATCTACAAATATGTGATTACTAGATTGAATAATCAGTTACAAGAAAGAAACTCAATTGAGCATATGAACAAGGAATAGATAGACTAGTGCCAAAGGCTACAGGATGAAGTAACTATTCACAGTGAAGAACTTGAAGCATAAATAATCTCTCTCAAATAAGATCTAGAAAAATCAAATAAGATGAAAAAGAACTTCTAAAAAAATTTGAAGTACAACAAAATGGGTTAAAAGAATATATTCTAAAATTAAATGAGCAAGTAGGAGAAGGAAGAAGGGTCAAGGAAGGTATGACGAAGTAGTGCCAAATATTGGAGGTTGAGGTAAACATTATAAAAGGTAAATTAGAAGAAAAGGATAAACACTTGAGATTTCAAGGTAGTCTAAGATTTTGGATAATATTATTAGTAGTCAAAGGTCTCCTTCACTTAAATTTGGTCTTGGTTTTCATGAAACTGTTAATGGAGAATCTAGTTCACAAGACAATGTAAAATATTCAACGGATATCAATACAAAACTTGAAATGTTTAAAGAGACAAAAGGTTAACCTACATTCATGAATCTTCAAAGGAAATCATTCACACCTAACTATATAAGTATAAATCGATTCTATGCTCTAATCAATAATGTTGAATGCTTTATATGTCATAATTATGGATATGTTGCAACCAATTGTAGAAGCAGATTGTTTCAGTTGCAGACAAATAGACACTACACAGAAAGACCATCAACTCCTAGGTACTTAGGTTTCTTTAAGGGTTATTGTTTTTCATGCAACAAATTTAGAGATAAATATGTTGACCGCAATAGAAGGAATATGAGGAAAAATTATTATGATTCCTTTGCTCCTTTTTCTGGTGACATAATATGGTATGATTCTAACAAGTTTGGGCATGTAGAAAAAGAATACAGGAACAAACCAATGAATCACCAAAGACAACATGGAAGAAAAACAGATGATATCGTAAGACCGAAGAAAGATGGATCCACCAACATTTATTTTAACAAGCATAAGGAAAAAGAGATAATATGTGGTCTTTCTCTCTGTGCATTTAAAAATGAGGATGAATGGTACATCGACAATGGATGTTCTCATCACATTACTGGTGATAAGAGTAATATGGAGTATCTCAAGAAAAATCAAGATGGTAAGGTTATTATTTCAAATGATCCTCCAGCAAAAGTTTTGGGAAAAGGTAGAGCCATAATTAACAAAAATAGAAATGTAGCTGATAATTTATTAGTTCAAGGCCTAAAACAAACATATTAAGTGTAGGCCAAATGGCAAATAACTGAAATTAAATTGTGTTCAAAGCAACCAAATGAAAGGTCATGGACGAAGAAACTGGAAAGGTAATAGCAATGGGATACAAAAACACTGATAAATTATGTGTTTAAAGATCTAACCTCTCGTAGTTATAAGGAGGATTCTGACTCAAACTGAAAGAAGAGAGTTCCCATTGCAACTCATCATTATTCAAAGAATATTGTTATAATTAACTACAATATATGAATATTGGTTCGTAAATGCTAGTTGTTTATATTTTTATTGTGCATCTGATGTGACAATAGAAGACAAGTACAGTCTGTACAAGATCAGGGGGGCTGAAGCTATGAAAATTCCAGTATTTCACTTTATGTACACGGGTTTCTTGAACCCAAGCTGCGTATATACATGAGTTCCTTTATAGAAAATTGCGTATGGTTTTTCTCTGATAGAAAAATAGTGAGATAGACTCAAGAACAGATTCTGACATGTTGTTGATAGTTATGATTTAATTTTTTGATTTATGGAGATGCTTTGATTAATGATTTGATGTGGTCATACTTGACAGTGAACAAGTAACATAGGTTCAAGGGGAGCATTATCATTACTGCTAATGATGCATTGTTGGCATTATGATTATTTTATACTTGTAATTCTCATGTAGTAGTTCTAATGATGTTATACTGTTGTCATGATACATGGATTGCATATGATGAGATTATGGATGAGCCCTGATCATATTTTATAGAGGATTATCTTTATCTACACACATGGAGTTGATGGATGAATAATGATTCAGATATGAGGAAAGAACATGCAAATCTTTTTTTTGATGACTAATGTCATGAATGATGCCTATAGTGCTTGATTCCTACACATGTTACATCATGATTAATTGCAAATGGAATACATCTAAAACATGAAGACCTTTGTGATAAGAGATCACATGGATGATTTGTTGATACATATTGATTATTGATTAGGTGGTTCTGGTATGATAACTCTTCTTACATATGAATATGATGTTGCTGCAAGGATCAAGAAGACATGATTATTGATATGCTTATCTTACAATTGTTGGATGATACTTGGAGACATGCCTACATTGTCTTTTCTTCTGATTGATTATCACATATTTTGTCGATCATGCATGTCTATGGAGTTTACTCATGCTATATAATATGATGCTTCACTGCTCTATCTTATTTCATGATGATATAATTGGTTCCCACGTATGTTTCCTTGATGAACATAGTTTGGGGCTATTCTTACAAGGGAAAAAGGAAAATTTTCTTTGATAAAGTCAAGAGATTGAGTTGATAACTTATCTCTACTAAAAGATATTATGATATTGATATTCTAGACTTGGTCACAAGTTGATGATATTGAAATTTACCCATGCTATTGCTGACAAATACTTATGGTGCATTTCCTATTCATTATATGATTGTTGCGGATCATGGTCTTAATCTCTCAGTGTTGAGGTCTTTTGGTCTTGGTTATAAGTGTCATATATGTCATTTGATGTAAAGGTCATGTAAAGACCAATGATGTAATCCTTGTTATATTCAGTCATGTATGGACTTTTTAGGTCATGTCAAATTTGAACATAGTTATCGATCAAATGAGAAAAATACCTGGTACTTTTTTTTGAGGTAGCAAAAAAACAGCCGATTTTGAAAAGTGGTGATGCAGAATCACCCTTTTTTTTTAGCATAGTTTTGCACTTTAAATTTTCTTATGACTTTTTTTTTTAAATGACATGATTTTCATGTCGATTTTAAAAAGTGGTGATGTAGAATAACCTGTTTTTTTTACCATATTTTTGGAATTTTAAATTTTCTTTGATTTTTTTTTAAATGTCTAGTCGATTTAGAAAAATGGTCATTTTTTTAGCACTTTAAATTTTTTTATTTATCAATTATGATTATTTGTTCTAAAATGTTAATGATTTTCATACTAATTTTGAAAAGTGTTGATGCAACATCAATCCTTTTTGTTTAGAGTGGTGATTTTCATCTTGATAATAAGACATAAAAATTAAATAAAAAAACACAAAAAAAAAAATCAAATATAATATATATATATATATATATATATATATATATATATATATATATATATATATATATATATATATATATCTGTGTGTGTATGTGTGTGTGTGAGATAAAATATGATTAAAAAAAACTAATAAAAGTGTCAAAAAAAAAAAAAAAAACTAATAAAAAAAATTAAAAAAATAAATAAATAAAAAACAAAAAAATTCAAAATATAAAAAAGGAAAATTTTCAAAAAAACTCATAATCTAAAGACAAAAATAAAAATTAACAAAAATAAACATGTTTTTTTAAGTTTAAAAAAAAAGAAACAACATCATTAAAAAAAATGATAAAATAAAAAAAAATAAAAGAAAATAAAAATAATAATTAAAATTAAATAAAAAATCAAATAATCAAAATACTAAAATTTAAAAAAAATGAAATTGGGAAATTTAAATTAAAAATATTTTAAATTTAAATTTAAAAACAATATGAAAATAAAAATTTAAAAGAATAAAATTTAAAAGCAAATTTAAAATTTAAAAAAAAAAACACAAAATAAAAAATAAAAAAAATTTAAAGAGCAAATTAAAAAAAAAAAACACACACATATCTGAAAATTAAATTTCCCAATCATAAAAAAGTAATTCATTATTTTTTTTTAAATTAAAAAATTAAAAATTAAAAAAAAAAAAGTTTTTAACATATTTGTATACATTTTTTTAAATTTAATTTATTATTTAAATATTCTTTTTAAATTTTTATCTTTAAATTAAATTTTGTTTTAATTTAAATTTTTATTATTTTAAATTTTTTATTTTTATTTTCTTTTTAATTTTTTTAATTGTAATTTCCAAATTTTAATTATTTTTTATTTTAATATTTTATTCCATTGTTATTATTTTTTAAATTTTAACTCATTTTATTTTTATTTTTTTTGTCTTTTTAATTATGTGGTTTATTTTTATTATTATTATTATTATTATAACTTAAAAATAATAATAATAATTGTTGAAGGTTAATTTTTAATTTTTTTCTTTAAATTCTGTCTTTTTTTTTCAATTCCCTTTTTATTTTCTTTTGAATTTTTTGTTCTTTTTTTTATTTTATTTTTTTTATTTTTACAAGTGATATTTTATGTTTAATGCCATGCATAAAAAATGTTGGAATTTTATTTTCATAAAGGTGATATTTTATTCTGAATTTCATCGTTGGATTTTCAAGGATTTTGAGAGACACGATAATAGATTATCTTTAATACCATGCGTAAAAATTGTTGGAATTCTAAGAATTTTGATATTTGATCTTTAATGTCATGTTTATTGTTGAAATTTTAAGGCTTTTCAAAGTCATGATATTTTATCTTTAATGTAATTATTAAAGATTGTTGACAATTTACCCCGAAAAAAAAAGACGTTATTCCAACATTAACACTTTTCGTTTTCAAGGTGTTTTTTGCACACAAAAAATTGACGACGTTATTCCAAAAACAACACTTTTCATTTTCAGGATATTTTTAGCACACAAAATATTGATGATGTTATTCTAGGATCAACACTTTTCATTTTCAAGTTGTTTTTTGCATACAAAAAATTGGCAACAGTATTCCACCATCAACACTTTTTGTTTCGAGGGTGTTTTTTCAATCATTTTATCAAGAAAAAAAATTGGTTTTTAGCATAATTTAAAAAAAATTGTTGAAATTTGACCCTAAAAAAAATTAGTGCATTCTGGAAGACACTTTTCGTTTTTGGGTTGTTTTTCATATTTTTTGAGTTTTTTTGGGCTAGAGTTCTCATTTTGAGGTAATAGTTCTCGTTTGATCGGTAACTATGTTTATGTAATCCCACTTGGTTGGGTGGTTGTGTCAAATATGTAATCCCACTTGGTTGGGTGGTTGAGTCAAATATGTAACCCCACTTAATTGGTTGATTGATGTAAGTATGAGTCATTGGTGATAGGAAAGGTCATGCTCAGTTGAGTTATAGAATCATGTACTTCATTGAAAATCTTTCTGAAGATTTAGCATGTGCTCAGGGGGAGAATGGTCAGTATGGTGTAGATCAGATATACAGAGCTCTTGTATCTACAAGGAAAGAGAAACCTTGTTTCAACATTGGTCCTACCTTTTCCCTTGATGTCAAAGGGGGAGAGTAACTTAGTGTTTGAATAATGCTTATGTTGGCGTGTGTAAAAGGTATCTACAGGTTGTGGTGATCAAACACCAGCATGTTTTCCATCAATTCCAAAGGGGGATATTGTTGGAATTATTATGTATTGTATTTTCCTTGATGGCAACCTACTAGATGAGATTCCTTTTGATAGAATTCTACTTGATGAAGATGTAAACCTGATGTATCTACAAGCCAATTCAAATGTGACAAAGAAAGAAATACTAGTCAGTGACAGAGGAATGGTGAATGTAAAGTTTCATGAAATATATGCAGGTTCAATGAAGTCAATTCATGTACATACACAGGTTTGATGAAGGGAAGTCATGTATATGTAGGTTTAATTAAGCCAAGTCATGTAAGTACGCAGGTTCAATGAAGCGAAGTATTGTATAAGTAGGTTTGGTGAATAAAAGTTAGGTACACACACAGATATGAAGAAGATAAGTCGTGTACATGCTTGCACACTATTTTATCAATACCAAGGGTCTTTACCATGGTATTAGCCCACAATATTGAGTGCCTTAACGACTATTTGATCACGTCTAAGAATACCATCGGCACTAGTGTGGTTTTGGCTCATGGTATTGGCTAAGGCTCTAACTATATAAAGAGGTGAAGATAAAAGTGCTTGGTGTGCATGAGTAAGGGTAATGAATGAATACTTCAATATAAAGTATATTTGCATGGTATGGGCTATGGTTGATTGATAGATCTGAAATAATGATGCACCTATGAATACAGTGATGGATCAGGATCTTTAGACTTGAAATGACTATGTATTTGCATGATCCTCTTATGAGTTGTTTAGATATGTGGTCTGGCGCATGTTTCTTGCAGTGATGGGTATGATCTAAGTAAGTTTGAAATTCTGAAGTATTGTACAGTCTCAAATTATTTACAGATGTGTACGCGGGTTTGAAACAAGGAAGGCGCGTATACACATAGTTTTTTTTCTACAGAGTCATGTATATATTCAATAATATGTTCAGAACTGTACGTGAGTTTGGTTTGGGATAAGAGCGTACATATGCGGATAAGTCTTCTGGAAGGTGCGTATGCAAACCAAGGTTTTGTTGAATAATGTTGAAGAAAATGTCTCATCAGCTTTGTTGTATTTTTGTTGTTTGTCAATGATGTCTTCATATAAATCTGAGTTGTTTGAGTATTGATAATGTTGTCGGTTGATTGAGATTAAAGATCATTGATTGGTTTGTTGATTGGTGATTTAGTGATTTATTTGGCATAGTTATATGTTTCAGTTTGATGTATGGTATTGGGCTTAAATGAGTGTAGTGGGTTGAGTCTGAAAATATGATGAAAAGAGGCCTACAAGTTGTGATGTATTGAAGTTAATCAATCCAATGTAAAAATTTATGAAACGTGGTCTGCAGTGGTGATGAGGGTTGGAGCCCTCAGTGAGTAAGTCGAAGCTTCCTGCTAGTAGGAGCTAGTGATTAGATCAGGGAGTCATAGCTCCCTTCCAGTGGGTGTTGGTAAACGAGATCAGGGCATTGGAGCTCCCTTCCAGTGGGTTCTGTAGAACGAGTGAAGGTTGCAGCCTTCTGCAGGTGGGTGACTGTGTGCTGGTATGAGTCTACACCAATACAATATTGTAAGCAGTTTTCTATATAATAAATATTGCAGAAAGAGACAACACCAGCGATATTTTTCTCCCACATTGGGTTCCACCTTAAATCCTAGTGTTCATGTGAGTTTCTTATGTGTGATGGTTTATTCTCTTCTTACTGCACGTGTTTACTGCTTACTAAATGTCTGATGAATGAAATATGCACTGGTCTAAGTAAAGTTCTGAATATTTATCTCAATTATAAGTTTCCTGAGCATACACTAGTTTCCTTAATGAAAGTCAAGTTCATACGCTAGTTAACTTAAGTAAAGTTGCATACAGAATTCAGTAAAGAAAAGTAAAATATTGTGTGAGTTTTAAATGCGTTCACCCCCCCTCCGCTCTCAGTATTTTTCCTAACAATTGGTTTCATAGAAAGTCCTTCAAAAGAAGCATGATCGCCTGAAGGAGATCTGTCACAATGTAGGGAAGGAAGAAAAATAAGAAGGATACTCGAAGGAAGAATACAACTGTTACGAATCCAGAAGTAGAAATTTCTAAACTCAAAACTAAAGTTGAAAATCAGCAATTTCTATTTAATGAAAGAGAATGTATCTACAAAGATGTGATTACTAGATTGAATAATCAGTTACAAGAAAGAAACTCAATTGAGCAGATGAACAAAGAACAGATAGACCAGTGTCGAAGGCTACAGGATGAAGTAACGATTCACAGTGAAGGACTTGAAGCATAAATAATCTCTCTCAAATAATATCTAGAAAAATAAAATAAGAAGAATGAAGAACTAAAAACATTTGAAGTACAAGAAAATGGGTTGAAAGAAGAGATTCTAAAATTAAATGAGCAAGTAGGAGAAGGAAGAAGGGTCGAGGAAGGTATGAAGAAGCAGTGCCAAAGATTGGAGGTTGAGGTAAACATTTTACAAGGTAAATTAGAAGAAAAGCATAAAAACTTGAGATTTCAAGGTAGTCTAAGATTTTGGATAATATTATTAGTATTCAAAGGTCTCCTTCCATTAAATTTGGTCCTAGTTTTCATGAAACTGTTAAAGGAGAATCTATTTCACAAGACAATGCAAAAGATTCAAGGGATATCAATACAAAACCTGAAGTGTTAAAGAGACAAAAGGTCAACCGACAATCATGAATCTTCAAAGGAAATCATTCACACCTAAATATATAAGTATAAATCGATTCTCTCCTCTGATCAATAATTCTAAAAGCTTTATAAGTCATAATTATGGATATGTTGCAGCCAATTGCAGAAGAAAATTGTTTCAGTCGCAAACAAATAGACACTACACAGAAAGACCATCAACTCCTAGGTACTTGGGTTTCTTTAAGGGTTATTGTTTTTCATGCAACAAATTTGGAGATAAATATGTTGATTGCAATAGAAGGAACACGAGGAAAAATTATTATGATTCCTATGCTCCTTTTTCTGGTCACATAAAATGGTATGATTGTAACAAGTTTCGGCATGTAGAAATAGAATTCAGGAACAAACCAATGAATCACCAAAGACAACATGGAAGACAAACAAATGATATCATAAGACCGAAGAAAGATGGATCCACCAACATTCATTTTAACAAGAAGAAGGAAAAAGAGATAAGATGTGGGATGTCTCTCTGTGCATTTAAAAATGAGGGAATGGTACAAGGGAAAATGAGGGAATGGTACATCGACAATGGATGTTCTCATCACATTACTGGTGATAAGAGTAAGATGGAGTCTCTCAAGAAAAATTAAGATGGTAAGATTATTATTGCAAATGATCCTCAAGCAAAAGTTATGGGAAAAGGTAGAGCCATAATTTACGAAAATAGAAAGGTAGCTAATACTTTATTAGTTCAAGGCCTAAAATAAAACATATTAAGTGTAGGCCAAATGGGTGATAAATGAAATTAAATTGTGTTCACATCAACCAAATGCAAGGTCATGGACGAAGAAACTGGAAATGTCATAGAAATGGAATACAAAAATGTTGATAAATTATGTGTTTAAAGATCTAACCTCTCGTAGTTATAGGGAGGATTCCGACTCAGAGTGAAAGAAGAGAGTTCCCATTGCAGTTCATCATTCTTGAAAGAATATTGTTATAATTAACTACAATATATGAAGATTGGTTCGTAATGGTTAGTTGTTTATATTTTTTATAGTGCATCTGATGTGACAACAAAAGATAGGTACAGACTGTACAAGTTCATGGGGTGTTGAAGCTATGAAATTTTCCATATTTCACTTTTTGTACTCAGGTTTCTTGAACTCAAGCCGTGTATATACATGAGTTCCTTTACAAACAATCGCGTATGGTTTTTCTCTGATAGAAAAATAGTGAGATAGACTCAAGAACAGATTCTGACATGCTGTTGACAATTATGATTTAATTTTTTGATTTATGGAGATTCTTTGATGAATGAGTTGATGTGGTCAGACTTGATAGTGAACAAGTAACACAGTTTCAGGGGGAGCATTAGCCTTACTGCTAATGTTGCATTCTTGTCATTATGATTATTTTATATTTGTGATGCTCATGTAGTAGATCTAATGTTGTTATACTATTGTCATGATACATGGATTGCTTATGATGAGGTTATGAATGAGCCCTAATCATATTTTGTAGA